>JABMCL010002574.1:155000-161311 GCA_018857735.1 Alviniconcha marisindica
GGGGGGGGGGGGTGGAGAGGAAGGGGGGGAGGGGGTGTGCACATCTTACGGTCCTTTACGAAAAAAAGGAAAAGGTTTCAGCGCACAGCCCTAGATACGCAAACCAATCAAATTGTGTAAACTCTTCCTGGTCGCCTCAGGCTTCGTTTTCATGAATAATTTTGAACAGCAACGTTGCCTTTTCCCCCTTTGATGTCGTGGCAGCTGCTGCACAAGCAGCAACCTGATTGCGGGCTATAAACTTTTATATGTATTTATATATTCCACCTTCGGCAGGATGAGTGTTGTCATGTGGTATTGCCTCAGGTTTACGTGAAATTTTCCCGGGAGTTGAAGGGGTTTTGGTGACAAGGGACCGATGCTTTTTAGCCTGCTATTGTTGGCCGTACGATGATGGCGGTGGTGAGTTTTGCTGTCTGTAATTGGGCAGGTAGGTAGGTAGTGTTGCTTAATGTCCTCAGATGTCAGTTGACATATTAGGGACAAGATGAGACCAATGCCGAAGCATGGTTCAGTATAGTTTTACGTCCACGGAAACCAGAAGGCTCGTTAGGACGGACAGCCCAGGACGGTCACCTCGACTCTCACACAGCTCCTGAACTATGAACTGTAATTGGGGGCGAAGGAAGCGTTGTTGTTGTTGAGAGTGTTGCTTTACCTCCGCAGAAACCATAGGTTAATTAGGGACGGGAGCCCAGGACGTCCACCTCGACTTTCACACTGCTCCTGAGCTCAGAGAAAATCGATTGTCTTCTTTTGTTTTCTTCTCGCCGATTGTTAGTTTAAAGAAAGCTCATTCATACATCGTAATCATGAACTCAACCAACAACAGGTATAGATAGATAGATATGCCGGTTACCGGTAAAAGATATGCCGGTTGTTGCTTCGAGTGGATTTTGAAGTTGAGAACTTTAAACAAAACAAAAATCTGAACAGAATGACTTCTAGCGTTCTAAAACATACTGTATGTCCGTGTTAAAATAAATAAGCGTTCGTTTGAACCTTTTTGTGTTTGGATCTTGTGGGAACTTAAGTTTATTCCGTGTAAATCTGACGTTCTATGTACTTTTGAGTATGCTGACTGTCATGGTGAGTGTGATTAAAAATTGTAATGTGTGTTGTTGTGTGTGTGTGTGTGTGTGTGTGTGTGTGTGTGTGTGTGTGTGTGTGTGTGTGTGTGTTAAAAGCTC
Organism: Alviniconcha marisindica; assembly: GCA_018857735.1. NCBI lineage: Eukaryota > Metazoa > Mollusca > Gastropoda > Provannidae > Alviniconcha > Alviniconcha marisindica. The sequence goes on from JABMCL010002574.1 coordinate 156,191, forward strand.
GTCTACTGAATTAAGGTTTCCGATTATACCACTCATAAAATTAGTAATCCTTTGTAGCTCTCGTACTTTTGTTGTGGTTTTGTACTTTCAACCCAGAAAATTAGTATTGGAGGTTACCCTTCTTGTGTGTGTGGCCGATTTCTTTGGCTGTTGTGCTTTGATTTGAGAAAATCATGGAGGTGGGCACATTTTTCGGCAGTGCTTGTATGTGGTCTCCTTCCTTACATAGTGTCCGAGAAAAAGACCGAATTGGACGGCGTTTTCCGAATCCTCCTGCCAGTAACCTCAGTGTTGGCAGATTATTTTTATACTAACTATTGAAAATATTAATCACCTTGCACGATTATAGCTCCGATTGAGCTTTATAGTTTTCTGCCGATTTCAGTGACCTTGAACTAATTCGACGGTCACAGCGTTCATGTCGGCTACGATCACCTTGACCCAGTTTTGAAGGTCACGTGAGATTGAGAGTTTGAAAACACAACGATAGGAAATATATCCGTTTCTGTGAATCGACTGTGCATTTGTCCATCTTGGTGTAGTGAATACACTACACCAAGATAACACATTTTGAGCGAGCTGCGACAGACTCCTATGTAGTCTTGGTAAAAAATATATATATAAAAAGGGGGTGGTGGGGGGGGTGGGGGGTGGGGGGGGGGGGTTCATGGACAACATTTTCGATGACACTCGTTACTGCTGTGGCCGTACAAGGTCGTGCTGAGCTGGCCGTGTTTACAGTTGACAATGGCCGTACAAGGTCGTGCTGAGCTGGCCGTGTTTACAGTTGACAATGGCCGTACAAGGTCGTGCTGAGCTGGCCGTGTTTACAGTTGACAATGGCCGTACAAGATCGTGCTGAGCTGGCCGTGTTTACAGTTGACAATGGCCGTACAAGATCGTGCTGAGCTGGCCGTGTTTACAGTTGACAATGGCCGTACACGATCGTGCTGAGCTGGCCGTGTTTACAGTTGACAGTGGCCGTACAAGGTCGTGCTGAGCTGGCCCTGTTTACAGTTGACAGTGGCCGTACAAGGTCGTGCTGAGCTGGCCGTGTTTACAGTTGACAGTTCCTGTACAAGGTCGTGCTGAGCTGGCCGCGTTTACAGTTGACAGTGGTTGTACAAGATCGTGCTGAGCTGGCCGTGTTTACAGTTGACAGTTCCTGTACAAGGTCGTGCTGAGCTGGCCGCGTTTACAGTTGACAGTGGTTGTACAGGGTCGTGCTGAGCTGGCCGTGTTTACAGTTGACAGTGGTTGTACAGGGTCGTGCTGACCTGGCCGTACTGTTGACAGTGGCCGTACAAGGTCGTGCTGAGCTGGCCGTGTTTACAGTTGACAGTGGCTGTACAAAGTCGTGCTGAGCTGGCCGTGTTTACAGTGGCTGTACAAGCTAGTCGTCCTGTAGACAGTGGCTGTACAAGGTCGTGCTGAGCTGGCCGTGTTTACAGTGGCTGTACAAGCTAGTCGTCCTGTAGACAGTGGCTGTACAAGGTCGTGCTGAGCAGGTCGTCCTGTAGACAGTGGCTGTACAAGGTCGTGCTGAGCTGGTCGTCCTGTAGACAGCGGCTGTACAAGGTCGTGCTGAGCAGGTCGTCCTGTAGACAGTGGCTGTACAAGGTCGTGCTGAGCTGGTCGTCCTGTAACAGTTGACATGGTACAAGGTCGTGCTGAGCAGGTCGTCCTGCTAGGACAAGGCCTGTACAAGGTCGTGCTGAGCTGGTCGTCATGTGACAAGGGCTGTACAAGTCGTGCTGAGCTGGTCGTACCGTAGACAGTGGCTGTACAAGGTCGTGCTGAGCTGGTCGTTACATGTGACAGTGGCTGTACAAGGTCGTGCTGAGCTGGTCGTCGTCTGTAGACAGTGGCCGTACAAGGTCGTGCTGAGCTGGCGTCCTGTAGACAGTTCGCTGTACAAGGTCGTGCTGAGCTGGTCGGTCCTGTAGACAGTGGCTGTACAAGGCTAGGTCGTCCTGTAGACAGGGCTCGTGCTGAGCAGGTCGTCCTGTAGACAGTGGCTGTACAAGGTCGTGCTGAGCTGGTCGTCCTGTAGACAGTGGCTGTACAAGGTCGTGCTGAGCTGGTCGTCTTGTAGACAGTGGCTGTACAAGCTAGGTCGTCCTGTAGACAGTGGCTGTACAAGGTCGTGTGAGCGGTCGTCCTGTAGACAGGGTGTACAAGGTCGTGTTGAGCTGGTCGTCCTGTAGACAGGGCTGTACAAGTCGTTGAGCGGTCGTCCTGTAGACAGTGGCTGTACAAGGTCGTGTTGAGCTGGTCGTCCTGTAGACAGTGGAATGTACAAGGTCGTGTTGAGCTGGTCGTCCTGTAGACAGTGAATGTACAAGGTCGTGTTGAGCTGGTCGTCCTGTAGACAGTGACTGTACAAGGTCGTGTTGAGCTGGTCGTCCTGTAGACAGTGGCTGTACAAGGTCGTGTTGAGCTGGTCGTCCTGTAGACAGTGGCTGTACAAGGTCGTGTTGAGCTGGTCGTCCTGTAGACAGTGAATGTACAAGGTCGTGTTGAGCTGGTCGTCCTGTAGACAGTGAATGTACAAGGTCGTGTTGAGCTGGTCGTCCTGTAGACAGTGGCTGTACAAGAGTCGTTAAAGCTGACCAGGTCGTCCTGTAGACAGTGAATGTACAAGGTCGTGTTGAGCTGGTCGTCCTGTAGACAGTGAATGTACAAGGTCGTGTTGAGCTGGTCGTCTTGTAGACAGCGGCTGTACAAGCAGGTCGTCCTGTAGACAGTGACTGTACAAGGTCGTGTTGAGCTGGTCGTCTGTAGACAGCGGCATGTACAAGGTCGTGTTGAGCTGGTCGTCTGTAGACAGCGGTGTACAAGCGGTCGTCCTGTAGACAGCGGCTGTACAAGCAGGTCGTCCTGTAGACAGTGACTGTACAAGGTCGTGTTGAGCTGGTCGTCTTGTAGACAGCGGCTGTACAAGCAGGTCGTCCTGTAGACAGTGGCTGTACAAGGTCGTGTTGAGCTGGTCGTCCTGTAGACAGCGGCTGTACAAGGTCGTGCTGAGCTGGCCGTACTGAGCTGGGTTGGGGCTGGCGGTGTTTTCAGTTGACAGTGGCTAAAATCGAAAGCACCAGCTGTGCTGCATGTGTGTCAGGATGCTGGTGGCATACCCATTGTGTTGTGTTGCGTTGCCAGCGCATTCCACATAAATTATAGACGTACAGGTCTCGGAAGTCCTGTTTGTATATATCTTGTAAGAGTAAATTCGAGAAGAGAGAGGCTTGTGTGTGTGTGCGTGCGCGCGTGCGTGTATGTGTGTGCGTGCGTGTGTGTGGGTTTGTGTGTGCGTGTGTGTATGTGTGTGTGCGCGCGCGCGCATGTATGTGTGTGTGTACGTGCGTGCATGCATGTGGGTTTGTGCGTGCGTGTGTGTGCGTGTGTGTGTGCGTGCGGTGTGTGTGTGTGTGTGTGTGTGTGTGTGTGTGTGTGTGTGTGTGTGTGTGTGTGTGTGTGTGTGTGTGTGTGTGTGTGTGTGTGTGTGTGTGTGTGTGTGTGTGTGTGTGTGTGTAAAAGTTTTAGACGAAACGGTTACGTTTCAGAGTCCTGTCCCCCACCTCCTCCCGTTATGTAAGTCCTGTTCATTTCACGTTTTAGACGAACCATTTAGGAGTCCTTCTGCAATTTGGTGACTTGTGTTGAGAACTAGTATAGAGGGACCGTTAATGTGTTATTCGTCGTGGGGTGACCGTCAGCGGTAGCAGGACGTTACAATCCGAGAACGAACTACTTCCGGGACGTGAGTGTGTACGAGTGTACTCGGAAACTGATGACGTGTTCGCTGGAGTGGAGTGTCGGTTGTTTGCTTTGTGTCATGCGGTGCCTTTAGGTTTGGCTTTCTAGAATGGATGTAACTTCAAACTAGGCACGATCATCCTGTTGTGTTGTTTTTGTGTGACGTCTTTCGAGTGCGAATTATCTCCTTGCATGTTGGTTCGTTCTTCTTCTTTGTTGTTGTTGTTGTTGTTGTTGTTGTTGTTGTTGTTGTTGTTGTTGTAGTTCTGTGGTTTCTTTTTATTTCCGGTTGGGGGTGGGGGGTGAGCTATAGCTTTTATACCAGTAAATCGTGGCTCGAGGTGAGACGTGTATGGGGCTTCCCGAGCGCTTCGTTTACCACATTGTATTGAACGTGCCTGTACTGATGCCCAGAGCTGGTCATCTGCTTCGGATGGTTAGTGTTTTCCTCTTAGCGTTATTTAAATCTAAGCAGATAACCACCCCGTTGCAGACATTATTGATAAAAAAATTAAAAAACTCGATCGTTCCGAAACGGCTTGCAATGCGAGTTGTAAACATGGTGCTTAACGTCCAGAGAAACCATAAGGCTTATTAGGGACGGGGAGAAGGGGGGAAGAGGGAGATTATGTACCTATCGCTACACTGTCGCCCCCAGAATGACTCTTGCGTTAAGATGGGCAGCGACGAGAGCCATTTTGATGTTTCATTAATTGTGATGGACAAAGTCACAAGACGGTGTCCACAAACCACCTTTTTGAAGAGAGAGGAGAGCCGAGAGCGGAATCGAACCGAGGTCCTTCTGCCTACCAGCCTAACTAACGCCTTACCGCTAGGCCGAAACCGGCTGACAAATAATACATCAAGGAGGCCCGGTCGCTGTTGTTACTCCGCTTCACCGTCTCTGCTGGCGGTGTACCTACTGGCAGGTGGTACAAACCTACCACCCATTACGCGCCTCCCCCAACTCGGGGTCAACTATTGAATCGGGACCGCGCGTTAGCCTACTACAGTATACCACTACAGTCTTCAGTCTGGAGCTCGGCCACGTCTCGAAGTCGATACTCGCTGCGTTCTAGATCACAGAGCGGCGGGTGTAGTTCGGTGGGTTATCACAGCTTTCCCCAGGCAGTCTGCCATCAGAAAATCCGTCCAGCGAAAGGACCCGGGTCGTAGGACAGAGTGACCGGCGTGCAGCGTGCGGGGGGGGAGACGGCTGACCGGCAAAACTGGACCTCAGGAGACGGGCCAGCCTCGCTAATGAGTTTGCCGCGCGATATCGGAGCTCGGATTACGCGTGTGGGTGGGTGTCGGTGTACGGCCCACACTTTGCCCGTGCTGTGCAACTGTGACGCGAGGACAACT
>JABMCL010003234.1:0-25000 GCA_018857735.1 Alviniconcha marisindica
ATATTTTTAAGATTTCAAAAAGGGGCAAACTAAAATTTGGCTAAAAATTATACATCCCTTCGGTCAACTGGAAGAGTGGTTGTCTCCATGACAAGTCTTGTTTGTTTTGAAATTAAACCTTTGGATCCTCACTAATAATCATTAATTCATTAACCTTGGCATACCATCCAATCCCAAAGACATGTCTTTTCTCCACAAACAATGCATTTTTATTTTGACATCACCTTGCAATTTCTAATAATGAAAAAAGACTTAAAACTGGATTTCTATTTATTGTACATGTATACAATTTTTTTGTTTGTGTACCCAGCCAGTTCTGTTGGCAAAAGAGTTATATCCACCAAAGAAGTGAACATATTCCTGGAGCAAGTTTCTATAATTTTATAAATATTAGTAAAACTCTTGACTAGGTGGTAATGGTATGTCTCAGTGATTTCCCCTTTACTGATTTTCCTGTTATCTTGGTCTGTTTAACCAGAGTTGTCTGAACAGTCAGATCCCCCAAACCAGCCTGTTGTGTGAAAAAACAGAAAGAAGTGCACATAAAGCAGTAAAAAGCACCTTAGTGATTGAACCAAACACCGCAGCTCCGATTTTATTTATATTTTTATTATTACTCTGTGATTATTCCGTGGGAATTAGACCCAATTTAGCCCCCCCCCCCCCCATGCTCAGTTGGGTGCACATTTCTACGCATGATTAAACACATCATTTTTGTCATCCTGGCGTGTGTGTTTTCGAAAAGTTGCAAAGATCTGAAACTTTTTGAAAGTTGCAATTAACTTCTGCGATAGTGTGAACCCACTATGAGTTTCCTCTCGTTTTTCACGCTGCAAATACAGTGACACTAAAACAATGTGTTGTGTAGTCGCCGCCATTGTATTAAGTAACAGTGCAGCTTATGACCGGTTATGTTGCATCAACGGATACACCTAAAAACACTATCACAACAAAAAACATGCAGGCACAGAAACGGTGTCCAAGATGGGCCAGCACTGCCCGCAATTTTTTGTGACGTAATATGTCGGCGACTTCCGTTGGTCGCGGAGTTTGCTCTGCACGTGCTCCATTGGAAACACCCAAAGAGCGAAAGAAATAAGACACGTTTAACCCTAGCACCAAACCGCGGTAGCCTAGGGGTGTCTGAACTTATGCAGGCTCAGTTGTGGTACTGTCCTGGGATTTAACCCACAAAAACACGCAGACAAGCACACAGGCACACGCATGTCGCGTCACACTGACCCTAGCTCGCTCGACTGACACAAACACACGCGGCCGTTCGCCCCGTCCGCGTATAAAACATACGCTTCATTGCACAAAGACATAAATCTGACAAAAACTTACCTGTAAATCTCGCCAAAACTGCTACTGCTGCCTTGCCATTTCTGTATTAACTCAGTTCAAAACGTTCAATCTAAACCGACAAGGAGACCTGCTGTCAGCCCCACCATGTCGTATGACTGACTAAACTTGAGAAAGGCATCACGTGTTCAGTTAACGGTGCACGAACAGCACGGGCCAAATGGAGCTGCCTCGGGTTGACCAGCCACAGGCGTCCGATACTGTGGAAAAATTGTTACAATGTGGAAAGTTGTCAACCTGCAGCAAAGAAGATTCAGTTCTTGCAAGCACCTGTCGCTAGTTTGTGAACTATTTTCAGTTTTTCGATAGGTAAGGTCAGAGTTCTGGCTCCACTGAATAGAACTGCTGGTCTTTTTTTGGTCTCTTTGCAGCCGGTTTTCACTGTTTCGGGGAAATCCCCTTTATCAAGCCACAAAATGACACTTAACAGATAAACGGTCAAAAACGATGACTGAAAAAACAAAGAAAAAGACATCTTGTTTTGGTTTAGTTTTTACAGCTTGTTCGGTACTTAAAATAAATAAGCGTTCGTTTGAACGTTTTTGTGTTTGGATCTTTTTTTAGAACGCTAGCAGTCACTGATTCTGTTTGAGATTTTTGGTAATCAGTTCTGCGACTGATGATGGGACAGGGTATTGAAATGCCGCGTGGCCATGTCTTGAGGGTCTTTTTAGTTGTCGGCTTGGTCTGCTGGTGCTATACTTTGTATACACTGACTCCGAGCATCGCTTTCCGGCACCTTCCTCCAAAGGAAGGATGTCGTAAACCAGTGCTTGGAGTTTGTACTTTGTATTCACAGTGATTACGTTGCGATGGTCGCAGTTGGAAGAACTGAGTTGCTCAGTCTGTATTTTCTTCTGGGTTCCTGGGGCGATAGCCATTGGCGGAGGGGTTGGACATCAGGTTCACACTTGATGTTTGGCGGTAGCGATGTTTTACCCAGCGGCCGGCTGCCCGTCTCAGTCTGTACAGTTTCCGGGGCTCTTCAACGTCAACAGGCCTACGTGGAAAAAAAGAAAAAAGAAAAAGAAAAAGATCACTCACTGCCAACATGACACTAAACGGCTGCAGTAGCTCAGCAGTCCTGCTGACTCTTGCCGCCACACCTGTCCTTGAAAAGCACTGTTTCTGTGAGTAGGCCTGCACCACAATTTTAACAACAACAACAAAGTGTAGTCTGCATCTGTGTCATAATTTTAAAAACAACAACAACAATAAAATGTAGTCTGCATCTGTGTCACAATTTTAACAACAACAACAACAATAAAATGTAGTCTGCATCTGTGTTTTGGCCCACAGTCTTTATCAATTAACAAAACCAATCACTTCGGAACATAAATTATACGTACACAAATATCAGACACAAATTTTCGAAGAGTTAGTCCCTTCAAGATTACCCCTGCTTAGACGTGCTGTATCGCCGACCATTCTGTCTAATTTATTGGTACCAGATTAAAGAAAAATAACGAATAAAAAAAATTAAAACAAAGGAATGGATTTAAAAAAATAATATAAATGCATAATGGCAAATACCAATGCCATGTGGCAGCAAGCTGCAAATATCACCTACCATCATCTCCTAGCTGCTCAACAAGAGCCATACCAAAAAGCCTAATTCTTAACGACAAATATTTGAGAGTTTTCTGGAAAAAGTCAGGAGAATGGAACATTAGCAGAAAAATGACAAGACAGAAAAAGCAAGGGTACTATGGAGAAAGATAAGAGAGGAGATAGAAACGAGGAATCAAACGACAGCCCTGAGATTCCAGACAGGGGGAAGACTGACATCCCCGGCTGGTCTCCTTTCGGGGGGCTCATCAAAGAAATGCCGACCAGTAAAGCACTACGGAGTGAAAAGCCTATTTCAGTAATAAGCAAGTAAGTAAACATGGTGCTTAACGTCCACAGAAACCGTACGGCTTATTAGGGACGGGGAAAAGGGGAGGAAGGGGGTATGGAGGTGGGGGAAGAGGGAGATTATATACCTATCGCTACACTGTACCACCAGAATGACTTCTGCATTAAGGTGGGCAGCGATGAGAGCCATTTTAATGGCAGTAGGAAGTGATGGACAAAGTCACAAGACAGTATCCACAAACCAAAACCTTTTTGAAGAGAAAGGAGAGCCGAAGCGGTATCGAACCGAGGTCCTTCCACTTGCCAGCCTAACGCCTTACCGCTAGGCCAAACCGGCTCACTTTCAATAATAAGTAAGTAAGTAAACATGGTGCTTAACGTCCACAAAAACCATAAGGCTTATTAGGGACGGGGAGAATGGGGGGAAGGGGATATGGAGGTGGGGAAGAGAGAGTATTACCTATCGCTACACTGTCACCACCAGAATGACCTGCATTAAGATGGGCAGCGATGAGAGCCATTTTAATGTTTCATTAATTGTGAGGGACAAAGTCACAAGACAGTGTCCACAAACCACAATTTTTGAAGAGAAAGGAGAGCCGAAGCGGTATTGAACCGAGGTCCTTCCGCTTACCAGCCTAACGCCTTACCGCTAGGCCAAACCGGCTCACTTTCCAATAATAACCACCTCCCCTTCATTTTATAGTGAGCCGGTTTGGCCTAGCGGTAAGGCATTAGGCTGGTAAGTGGAAGGACCTCGGTTCGATACCGCTTGGGCTCTCCTTTCTCTTCAAAAAGGTTTTGGTTTCTGGACACTGTCTTGTGACTTTGTCCATCACTTCCTACTGAAATATTAAAATGGCTCTCATCGCTGCCCATCAGTTAATGCATAAGTCATTCTGGTGGTGACAGTGTAGCGATAGGTATATAATATCATCCCTCTCCCACCACCTCTATACCCCCTTCCCCCCCTTCTCCCCGTCCCTAATAAGCCGTACGGTTTCTGTGAACATTAAGCACCATGTTTACCCTAATTTAGTAGTCAGAAACTGTGCCGACCAGTAAAGCACAACGGAGTGAAAAGCCTATTTAATAACCACCTCCCCTTCATTTTCAGAAACTGTGCCGACCAGTAAAGCACTACGGAGTGAAAAGCCTATTCATAACCACACCCCTTCGTTTTCAGAAACTGTCTTCTTCTAGTATGCCGGCTTCTTCTTCCAGTCTTTTTCATATGTCAACCCGACATCCGAGGACATGAAGCCCCACATCATCATCATCTTCTTCTTTTTCCTTTCTTTTGAGATAGTATCAGTTAAGTGTTTTTCAGTAGCGTTTTTATTTAGTATCTGCTGACTGAAGACACATTTGTCGCCGGGCAACGACTGACTGACGATTTTAGTTTTTGTATTTTGGTATCTGTGACTTGTCTTCGGCTTTTGACAAGCACATTTTCCTCGTTCTGTACCGATTACTAAATAAAATAAAATACGTAATACTCATCAGAGACTGAAACGCTAAGCAGCAAGCATTGCTAGATCAGTTAAATACTGAACATTTAACTGTACTACTCACCGTGGTGTGTCCGTAAGTTCAGTGTAGCGGCCTTACACATCAACGTACTTTACATGCATTGTCGTAGCCTTACACATCAGCGTATTTCAGTTACATGATGTGTCCTTCATTGTTGTAGCTATACACATCAGTGTACTTTACATGATGTGTCCTTCAGTCACTGTTGTAGCCTTACGCGTCAGTGTACATGACTCGATCAGTGCCAGTGTCCGGTGGCGGCTTCACTGTAGCCGTGTAGCCTCAGTTACCCATCAGTGTACTTTACATGATGTGTCCTTCATTGTTGTAGCCTTAACCCCCTTCGACTGACCCCTTCAATGTTTTTGTGTACACAGCGCCTTGGACATCTACCCCAGGAGCCACTGAGTTGCCAGACTGACCTGACAAGTTGAGAACGGTCAGCTAAATGACTTACTGTTCTCTCTTGGCACTACATAAGTTTTGTAATGTGGTAAGCAAGTTGGAAAAAAAAAAGGAGGAAAGGGAAATGCAGAGGAAGTAGCACAGAACTCTGGCCATTCGATTCTTACAACGCCGCCCCTGCGGTGAAAGGGTTAATTTTCTGTGAACTGTGAACTGTGCATCCGCATTTTGAGCTATCCCCATTTGGTCCGACTTAGCATGGATCTGTATTAGTACTGGTGCACTTGTGGACAGAGTGGGCTTCATGTGACAACCCCGCTTGTATCTTCGTGTTCGTAACCATCAGCATGGAATCCACCACGCACAATCGCAGTGAAATATGGCCAGAAACAATCGCGCAGGCCCCAGTGGGTTTTTTCATCATTTTTCTTTCCGCATTTGTCTTTTATCTGGCATCACTCCTCACGTCGAAGTTGATTCCTGGAGCGGCAAGCCATGCTCCATGGCGATGGAAAAACATCAGTATTTCATTTGTTCACGCCTCTGTCAGCGGAACCTGGGCACTGCTTTGGTGAGATTTGCGCTTTATTTCGATTTTCCGATGGTGTCGGGACGATTTTTTCCACTCGGGGTTTTCGTGGGTACACGTTCGTGTTTTGGGGCGTTTCCTATTGAGAAAGTGTCGGACTGTGCTCTCACCACTCGTTAACTCCCGATTTTTTTCTCTTTTGCAGTTTTCTCGACTCGCCGAAACTGGCGGAAGATCTTATTTCAACCTACTCATCGTTTTCTTACGCTCTCATATCTATGTCTGTCGGTGAGTATTGTGTAAAGCTGACTTAACAAGTGTCAGATACGAGCCCTTCGATTTGTCGCGCGTTACGCAAGTCACAAAATTAATGTGCCTGTTTGGCATGGACACGTGATCTGAAAGTTCATAGTGCATAGCCTCAGCGAGGTCAAAGTGAGATGTGTGTTTTCACCAGTCGGCATTTAATGAAAATAGATGTTGTCATTCCAGACTGATAATTTGATAAGCATTGCTGTCATTGGTGATTTGGAATGTTTGATATCGGGTGGTAATGACCATCGCCAGCACAATGTTTTTTTGTTTTGTTTTTTAAATCTTGGGGATTGAAAGAGCGACAGTATCCGTACCTTGTTATAGCTCTGCAAGCTCCATGCCTGCAGAAGTTGCACAGAGGGTTAACATGGAATGAATTGAGCTCTGTGTGTGTGTCTGTCTGTGTGTGTGTGTGTCTGTGTCTCTGTCTCTGTTTCCAATCTGTCTGTGTGTGTGTGTGTGTCAGTCTCTATCTTGTCTCTCAGTCCCCCGGCCCTCTCTCTCTGCAATTCATGTTGATCACTAGGGTAGTTCAACTCATGTTATCACTAGTGTAGTTCACATTCTAAGTTAATCCCCCCCCCCCCCCCCATCTCCCCACACACACTCACACACACATGCACACACATACATACATGCACGCACGCACGCATGCACGCACGCACACACACACACACACACACGTGGGGGGGGGGGGACAAGGCAGATGACAAGAGTTAACCTTGGTTACTGTGGAATGGGGTTCTACATTCAGTTTTGTTTTATTCAGAGGTGGAGGAGGTAGTGGTGGTTTTTGCTTTTGTTTTCTGATCTTTTTCTGAGGTAGAGACAGTGAGTTAAAGGATCTATTGCAAGATGTGGATGGTGCAATGTAATAATATTATATATAGGTGTGACCTCAGTTTAGAACTCATTATTCCCTTGGTTGATTCAGATTATTAAATGTACACATGCGCAGTCTCATTAACAAATGTTTCAAGTTAAACACACACACACCCTCTCTCACACACACATGAACTTGTTCATTCACTCACACACACACACACACACACACACACACACACACACACACACACACACACACACACACACACACACACACACACTCATGCATCTCAGTGTTTTTATTATTATTGTTGTCATAGAAGTACATAGATGTAGGGATGAACCTGTTATAAAAGAAGCACAAGTTAGAAGCAGGAATGAAGCAGCAGGAGGACTGGTCAGTGTGGTCACTGAATGTTGGTGTTGCTGATGCAGGCTACTTTGTGTATGACATGCTGGACATGGTTGCGTGTCAAAGAACACGGCAGTCCCTGGAGCTGGTTGGTCATCATGTGGTGGTGAGTGATACCTGTGTGTGTGTGTGTGTGTGTGTGTGTGTGTGTGTGTGTGTGTGTGCGTGTGTGTGCGTGTGTGTGTTTATGTGTGAGTGAATGAACAAGTTCATGTGTGTGTGAGAGAGGGTGTGTGTGTGTGTTTATGTGTGAGTGAATGAACAAGTTCATGTGTGTGTGAGAGGGGGTGTGTGTGTGTGTGTGTGTGTGTGTGTGTGTGTGTGTGTGTGTGTGTGTGTGTGAGAGAGAGAGAGAGAGAGAGAGAGAGAGACAGAGAGACAGAGAGAGAGAGTGTACATGTATATGTGTGTGAGTGTGTGTGTGTGTGTGCATGTGTGTTTACATGAGTGTGTGTGTGTTTTTAAACTTGTATTGGGTATACTGTTGTTGTTTTTGTTTGAGACAGAGAGAGTAGGGATGAGGGTGGATGGAGAACAATAGAAACAGACCAAGTAAATACATTTTATGCTTGCGTCTTGATGTGTGACCATATTATTTAATATGTATTATATCAGTGAGAATGCATTTACCTTTTCACAATAATATATGGAACTGGGTGATACATCCACTTTGGATTTTTGTGGTTAGCCATAGAAAATAAAAGTAGTTTCAGTTTTTGCTCAACAGTTGATAGATACTGTCTGTTTAAGCGCTTCAGGAGGTCAGTCTATTTCCATGCAAACTCAGTTTATGTAACATGATACACCTTGTTTTCATAGTACAACACCAGCTGGGTAACTGACCAATGGGGAAAAATGTCACTCATTAACTAAGTAAATGGACTACAGGCACCAGATTGTGAGGTATATCCTTTGTTGGTTTATCTAGCACCGTGTCTGTTTTATACTGTATTAATTTAGTATTATGATCTCTACGTATCATTGTCCTTAAAGATTGTGTGTTTTTTCACATGGGAATTTTAGGAATTTTAAGAGAACAGTTCCAGATGAAAAACTGAGAACTGGACAGCCATTGCCGCTGTTGTTAAGTGCCAGGAGGGGGGATTTGGGGTGGGTGGGTGGGTTAGTTCAGTTGATAAGACATCCAACCGAAAAGCCAGTGCAATACTAGTGTCGGTTTGAGTTCCCAGTGTGGCAAGGGACGTTTCTCCCAGTCAGCTTCCAGTGCAAACTCTCACGCAGTGTCCTTGCAGCCCCTGTGGGCAGTCGCATGCATCATCGTCTGTGTGCACATCTGTTCCAAGCTGTGTGCACGTTAAAAATCCCAAAACACTGGCAGCCATGCCGTTGTTTGGACACACAGAAATACTGCACACACTGATAAGAATGGGTAGCGCTGCTCATGTGGCTGCTGTGCCTTACCCAGGTAAGGTGACCCAAATTTCCTGCAAGCGACAATGAAGCGTAAAGTTTTTTTTTTTATTTTTTAAACTGGGTAGACACAGAATCCATAGTGAGGATGGATGCGTGTAGTGCACAGCAATAAAACATGTATGTAATAGTGAACTCTTCTGTATGACATTTCTCTGTTGTAGCACACACACACACACACACACACACACACACACACACACACACGCACACACAAAGATAATTTACAGTCAAAAATACTTGCAGACCATGCAAACAATAAACATCACAAGCTACAAAAGTTCAAAAGACAGGCTCCTGTGGCGAATGCTTGTGAAGCATAAAATAGGCAGCAAAATGTGAGTTAAGGCGTGATCTTGTGTCAGCATAGCCAGACAGTTGATATGGCTCAGAGCATCAGTTTCAAGTGTCTGTTCCAAATACAGCACGCTATATTCCAAATGGATGAATGGCATCCACCAGCCAAGAACTTACTAACTTGTCAGAGGCCTCAGCCTCCTTGAAGTTCAGTGTGAGAGATTTTTGCTCATGCTGCCTAGGGACAAAGATCAGAGAGGATGTAAGTAGCTGTTGGGCCAGCCATGACGCTTGACAGTGTTCTGCTTATTAGGTCCCCCATATCGACACCCAGGAAACGTTGCTTCTAAATTGGAGTTTAAGACAAAATACCTGATTTTCATTTTTTCTTTTGGTCATTTTGACCTGTTTGACAAAAGGTGTTTGCAAGAGGGCTAGTTCCTTTAAAAGGATTTGTCTCTGGTTCCAGTATAACCTTTTGCATGCTCCAAACCGAGTAGCCTCCCTTTGTGTATGTTGGTTGTGATTTGCAGTTCTGCTGCAGATTTCAGTGTTTGATGGTTTACCTTCAGATCATTGCCTGCTACATGGTTGCTGTGACGACCAGGCTGTATGTGGGCTATGCTGTGGTGGGGCTGCTGGTGGAGGTGAACTCCATCTTCCTTCACTTGCGACAGCTCATGCAGATCTGCTCCATGCCCAGGAATAGGGGTCTCTATCGCTTCAACAGCCTGATCAACTTGGGTGAGTGTGCAGGTCTGGAATCGAAAGGGGTTCTGTTTTATGCCTGTACACACCTGTGTCACCGAGCGTGCCGGAAATATGGAGGGTATATATGCCACTCGGGGAGAGGGGGTGGGGGCATCCTTTTTTGAGGATGTACCTCTGGTGGAGTTTATGTATCTTGTATTTACTCACATGCCAGGTGAGAGTTCAGATTCAGATTCAGATTCTTTATTCACCAAGTTTTACAACAAGGAAAGTGTCTTGAAAGCGGTAAGCATACAAACATAAGCAAACAACAACACTGATATATATCAACTAGCAGTTACCAAGGTGACTGGTCTTTGTTGTTATGTTTGTGATGTCTTTCAGGCACCAATTAACTCGCTTGGTTGTTGATTATGCATGGGCCCTATGGGCCTGGTTCTGAGGCTAACATGTAAATGTGTGTATTTGTGCGTTTATATGTTGAGTTAGTTCTGAGATCAAAAGACTATGTCTGGTTTTGAATAGAAATTGGTTCCTCTGGTGGAGTTTATGTACCTTGTGTTTACTTGAATGCCAGATGAGTTACCATAGGCAACTCCAGTCTTTGTTGTTGTGTTTGTGTAACGTCTTTCTAGTGCTTATTAACTCCTTTGTGTATTGAACAGCCTGATTAGCTTGAGCGGGTTCGAATAGTGATGCATACATGACATGTTGCTTCTTCACATAGTGTCACTTCATACACTTGACTGAGTTCGGCAAGTAAATAGTTGCACAAGAATAAAGCTTTTTCTTAGACATTAAAAAAGAAGACAGCTTCTAGATGTGTGTGTGTGTGTGTGCGTGTGTGTGTGTGTGTGTGTGCATGTGCGTGTGTGTGCTCGTGTGTGTGTAAATGTGTCACTGTGTGTGTGAGGTGGTGGGTGGATCCGGGGGGGGGGGGGGGGGGGGGGGGAGCTTGTGGTTGGGGGGGAGGGGGGGTAGGGGGGGGGAGTTGGTGGTGGGGGGGGGGGGGGGTAGAAATGTTTGCCTGAAATATTTTTTATGAGGTGGGTAGGAATTTTTTTGTAAAATATTTTCATAAAGTAACATTTCCTTCTGTTTAATTCTCAGGGACGTTCATTGTGTTTCGCATCTCCCTCCTGGCCTGGATGACTCGCTGGCTTGTGATCAACAGACACTTTGTGCCGCTCATCTTCTACTCCATGGGCAGCATTGGCCTGGCCATCATGACGCTTATGAACATCACCCTCTTCTACCGGCTTTTGCGCAGTGACTTCTTCAGCAAGAAGGACAAGGAGGTGTCTAAAAAGGAATAGCAGTCATCTTCTGCGCAGCAGCGACCTACGCCAAGAAGCGGATGAAAAAAGATTTGCAGTTATATCTGCACTGCAGCTTCATACTCCAAGAAGCTGATGTAAAGAGAACAATTGTGTTTTCTGCACGGTGACTTCTTGTGCTAAGAAATTGATGCGAAGAGAACAGCGGTTATCTTCTGCTTGGTGACTTCTTGTGCCAAGAAGTTGATGTGAATGGAACAGCGTTTCTCTTCTGCTTGGTGACTTTTTGTGCCAAGAAGTTGATGTGAAGAGAACAGCGGTTATCTTCTGCTTGGTGACTTCTTGTGCCAAGAAGTTGATGTGAAGAGAACAGCGGTTATCTTCTGCGTGGTGACTTCTTGTGCCAAGAAATTGATGCGAAGAGAACAGCGGTTATCTTCTGCTTGGTGACTTTTTGTGCCAAGAAGTTGATGCGAAGAGAACAGCGGTTATCTTCTGCTTGGTGACTTCTTGTGCCAAGAAGTTGATGTAAAAAAACAGTGCCTGCGCATGATGTCTTCTTATGCCAAGAAAATGATGTAAAGAGAATAGCAATTGTGCCCAATGATTTCGTATGCCAAGAAGTTGGTGTAAAAAAATAGCAGTTGTCTTCTGCATGGTTCTTATGCCAAGAAGTTGATGTAAAGAAAATAGCAGCCTTTTTCTGCAAAGCAGCTTCCAGGACGAAGAAACATAGGAAAAGAGAGAAAAGGCAGTTATTTTTGATAAAAATCAAATGTACTGGTTCTTGAGTATATATATGCTTGTGACACTATTTTCTGAAAAAAGACCCTGTGTCTGCCCCACTGCCTTCATAAAAGAGAGTTTATTCTCTCTCTCTCTCTCTCTCTCTCTCTCTCTCTCTCTCATAGTTCAGGAGCTGTGTGAGAGTCGAGGTGGCCGTCCTGGGTTGTCCGTCCTAACGAGCCTTCTGGTTTCCGTGGACGTAAAGAATTATTGAACCATGCTTCGGCATTGGTCTCAGCTTGTCACTGATATGTCAACTGACATCTGAGGACATTAAGCATCACTTCATCATCATCATTTTCTGAAGTCAAATTGAATACATGTGAGAATTTTTTTCAGAAGATAACGTGAATATGTTGGAAGCATTTTTAAAAAACAAATTTCATAAGTGAGAAAAGAACATAAGCTTTGTGTTTGTTGTGTGGGTGGTAGATGTTTTCTGAGTGCAAAATATGTGAGTTTGTTGAGTGTGTGGGGGGTATTTTCCGAGTGCAAAATACGTGTTTGTTTAGTATCTGAGGGATGTTTTCAGAGCGTGATTCAGAGTGCAGAATATCTGAGTTTGTTGAGTGTGCAAGAAATGTTTTTCCAAGTCCAAAAATGTGAGTTTGTTGAATGTGTGAGACATATTTTCAGAGTGCAAAATATGCATTTATTGTATGTATTGACTGTAAGATTTTTATTTTTATTTTTATAGAGCACAAAAATATATGTACTAATGTGATGTGTGAGATTAAAAAAAAGATAAAAAACAACAAAAAATTTAGGGGTCAAAATGTGTTTATGGAGTTCTTGAAATGTTTCTGGTATTTATGTAATGCATAAAATACCTTTTAGCTTCTTTGTTGGTGATAACAGGGATGGTGATAACATACCTGTCAACCCATACAGTTAACCAGTATAAAATATAAAACAAATCATTACTTCGGGGGATATGGCCATATAGGAAAATTGATACAGGAAAACATAATTTTCATGAGATTTTGTTGCTGTTTTAAACTGAGCAAAAAGATTGAAAAACTGTTGAACAAGCAGCCAACACACGCCTCCGCCAAATGCACACTGACTGGCCTAGTGCAATAGGCTAAGAAGTCTCAGTGAAAGTGAGACTTGAAGTTGTGCAGGCATATTTAGCACAACCTTACTTCTTCCTTCTGCTGCCACACATGCCGATTGGAATTCAAAATGCTGCTGGTACCAATGAAAAAACAAAAGACCCCAGCCTGCATAAGGGAAATACAGGTTCACAAACTCTGGACTAAGGTTTACAGGTTGACAGGCTATGTGATAAACATGCCACTCTCTCTGCCAGCGACCACCGTACAGGTACTTGACCCAGGAACATTTATTCTTGTTATGTTTGTTGCAACAAGGAAAATTATGCAGTATTACAGAATTATGAAACTGAAAATATGTTTGGAATTGCGTCTGTTGAAGATTGCTTGTTATTTAAACCTTTGTCAAGAAAGTTCAGGTGTGAGCTTTCTTTGTGTGATTGTAAAGCAGATTTGAGTGGTCCATTTTGTTGTTCTGATGACCAAAGAACGGGTAACGCTAGCAGTGTTGTTGTTGTTGGCATGCATTTAATGATTGTTATTTTAACTGGTTTAATAAGTGACTGTTATTTTAACTGGTTTAATAAGTGATTGCTATTTTAACTGGTTTAATAAGTGATTGCTATTTTAACTGGTTTAATAAGTGATTGTTATTTTAACTGGCTTAATATAGCTGGCATGCAGCAAAAGATGCATTTTAAAGCAACTAGCCCTCCCAGAATGTGTCTTGTTCAACAGGTACAAGAGACTGAAATAAAAATTGTAAATCAAGGACTCTGTTTAAAGTGTTCCCTTGGATTTATCTTTTATTTCTAATTTAAAATTTATGAGTAAGGACTTCTGATATGTGAAGGCCTTAATCACCTGCCGCTGGCATGGAAACGCAGATCGTACATCACAGTCTCAGAATAATCAGAATGATTGTTGGTCTTGACTTCGGAGGAAGAGGGGAAATGTATGGCACTTTTTGTGTAACGCTCACTTCACTGTGTCTTGGTTAGTTTCTGTTCTATGGAAACATAGATGTTGTGAAACATGGCATCATAATGGGAAAAGTTGGAAACTTGGTCAGAAAAGAGTCCTCTCAAAAATGCTCTTTTGCATTTGCTGTAAAAAATGAATGTATATTTCATCCATGTCAAAAAGTGAATTTTTGCAGTCTGCCAAAAGTGAATTTTTCCAGATTATGTTTTTTCGGCTTTAATTGTAACCCCCTCTCCCACCACACACACCTAACCATCTCTACCTCAGGCTTTTTATAACACAGCATTTTTCTAAAACTGAGCTTTTGCATTTACTGTGCTTTTCCATGAAAAGTCAGATTGATTAGTTGTGACACAATATATTTTATACTTCGAGTCGCTGGGGTGAACAGTTTTAGTGACGCTGGATTCTCCATCATGGCGTTTCCATGGAAACCCTTCTCCAAAGTTCTCCACAATCTATTTTTATGGCTGTTTATGATGGATTTTGATTCCCTTTGTTTGAATGCTTCTTGTGTTCATCATCTTTCTGACATTGTTTTTTTTTTCTTTCTCTGAGTGAACTATTTAAAAAAAAAAAGTGCTTTGTAAGAGAGTAAGGCTGACATGCTAGTCATAAAAGCATCATTTTTATTTTTGATATACATAACATACATTTGGTAATGGTCGTATCGGTACCCCGAGAAATGTCTGCTGGTGCACACTCGCTACTTGCCTTCAGGTCTGATGGTGGAAGTTGGTTGAAGTCTACTCACTAACCCCATCATCTTTGATATTTCTGTATTAATACCTGTCTTCAGCCTGTCTTGGCCACAGATGCACAACTTTTGATATGCGTGTCTGTGAATGAAATATTTGCATTGTTTTAGAATGCAGTTGAGAGTGCTGCAGAAAATGTGTGAGTTAGCTGATTTACAATTTCTGTTAGTTAGCACAGATTGTGTGTGTGTGTGTGTGTGTCTGTACACACTTGTGAAATTTGATATACTTTTGATATCAAACAAACTCAGGTATTGTTTTTGTGAACTCGTTTTTTTGGATATTTGTACATAAATTTACAATGCACATGTCAAAGGATATATATACAGATATGTGTACTAGTACATTAGTTTTTCTTCAACAACATTCTTCTGATTATTGTGGGTTTTTTCATTGTCTGATCTCATTATTTGTTTACAGCTTTCTCTCTCTCTCTCTCTCTCTCTCTCTCTCTCTCTCTCTCTCTCTCCACACATCCTGAGTTGACCCTGTGTGGTTGACTGAACATTAAAATCCAAGAAGTAATTAACTAATTTTGTTTAATTATTTTCTTCCTGCATGTTATTACTTTCTCTCAGTTTCCAGTGAAAGCTTCGCACAAAATGCTATATGTATTCTTATCTCAGTGATTCTTACCAGTGATTGTACAGATGTAGCCCACTAGGTCTCCTCACATTTTTGTTCATGAAGTGTACAGGGTCAGACCTTTAATTGTTAGTTTGTCCAGTTTGAGGTTTAGCAGTGCTTCAAATCTTAGGTTAAAGGAACTGGCCTTTTCAGTTTCCGTGAAAGAATGAATTTTTGTATGAATGTAAAAAATGTTTGTCATTATTGTTCTGTATCACTATCAGTATGTTTTTCATCTGCTGGCTAGTTTCCCCCCCCAAATGGTCAATTACTTTGAGCTAAAAATAGTTGGGGGTTAAACTGGTAGTCCACCCCTTTTCTAGAGCACTGAAATATCTTCTCAAATGTTCATCTTATGTCCTTGAACTTTCTAGCTTTGTCGTTATGGGCCAGTTTAGTCTGTCCTTGCAGAACTTTATAAACCACTTATCTGCCTTTGTAGTTTTGGGCCTGTGTTCTCTGTCCTTGCAGTTATAAAGAATTTATAGATTTCATAAACCACATATCTGCCTTTGTAGTTATGGGCCAGTTTTGCTCGTCCTTGCAGTTATTGGACAGTTGCGTGAGCCTTGCATTTATAAACAACTGTCTTTACCTTTGTAGGACAGTGTCACTGTTATCTGTCCTTGCATTTACAGGACAATTTTCATCTGCCTTGCAGTTATAAGCCATTGTCTCTGTATTTGTAGTTAAGAGTTTTATCAGTTCTTGCAATTACAGGACAGTTGCATCAATCATGTCTCTGCCTTTGTAGTTAGAGGTCACTTTTATCTGTTCTTGCAGTTACAGGACTGTTGTCACTTTTATCTGTTCTTGCAGTTACAGGACTGTTGTCACTTTTATCTGTTCTTGCAGTTACAGGACTGTTGTCACTTTTATCTGTTCTTGCAGTTACAGGACAATTGTCACTTTTATGTTTTTGCAGTTACAGGACAATTGCATCTGCCTTGCAGTTATGAGCCAGTTTTTCTGTAACTGCAAAATTACAGAAAAATTGCATCTGTCTTGCAGAACTTTATGAGCCATTTTATCTGCCTATATAGTCCAGGACAATTTTATCTGTTCTTTCAGGTACAGGAAAATGTCATCTCCCTTGCAGTTATGAACCACTTTATCAGCTGTTGCCGTACAGGCAATTTTATGTGTGCCTGCAGTTTTAGGACAAGCGCATCTGCCTTGTAGCTATGATCCACTGTATTTCCTTCGTAGTTACTGAGTTTGTATCTGTCCTTGAAGCTGCAGAACACTTGTATCTGCTTCTGCAACAGGTTTAGTCCCTGTGGACCCATCCTTACCCCACCAAATTACATCATACACGCGCCAAGTGTCTTACCTGTATCAGGTCTAGAGAAATTCTCTCCTTCACATTCCATGAAAAATTGGTATCTCAAATTAGCAGTGTGTTTCAATTTTCTCAGGTAAATTTTTTAAGATACTGTGTATCTTGTATGAATCACCAGACCATGAATGGTGATTTATGTTGGTGTGAATACAGTTTGTGTGTGTGAATCATATGTATCACTGGTGATAATGCTTGTGTTTTTGCAAGCATTTGTGTAAACCCAGTGATAAAAAAAAAGAAGTGCTTTTAATTATTTGGGATGGTTAATATACAATTTGGTAGAATTGATGTGTTGATTTCAGGAGTGACACGTACCTTCCCTGCTCCCGAGTGTAATTTGTTGGTATTTTGTAATATTTATACACATAATCCACTTTGATGGCTTTCCTCTAGGTAGAATATTACAAATGTATTATGGACGGATAATTTAGTTTGAGTAGACCAGTATTTGTATAAATACATGCTTCTGAGCCAGCTCACTACACTCTAGTCACATGCAACTGAACGAGTGACTAGCTTTACACAGGGCATTTTGAAAATCCACTGAAGTGGTGTACTTACAGCATGTACTAACCGTGTTACATGGCTGGTGCCACCTAGAACTGCTGCCACATTGGTGCATGTTCTTCGTGCACCATGCACCAATTTACGGTGTTACTTGAAGCCACATATGTAAGAAGCATGTGTTTAGCTGTATCCTGTAGAGACATGTTATATTTTGCTTTGCAACAGTGTGATTGATGTGATTCAGAATGTGATGATTGGACACAAGTTGGAATAAATCAGGTCTCATGATTGCTTGCTGCAGAATAAACGGATGGAAATTGAAATCCTGGAGTTTGTGTGTTGTGGGCGTTTTCTCTTAATGGATGAAAATTGAAATCTTGGAGTTTGTGTGCTATGGGTGTTTTCTCTTAATGGATGAAAATTGAAATCTTGGAGTTTGTGTGTTGTGGGCGTTTTCTCTTAATGGATGAAAATTGAAATCTTGGAGTTTGTGTACTATGGGTGTTTTCTCTTCCTCTGCCCCTCCTGTGCATCTGTTCAGCTGAAGGCAGTGCTTTTCTCTCCAGTGGCTATGTTGGACACTGCTGTGCAGGGCATGCAAAACTGACCAGTTTCTGGGAATTTAAAGCGTACACAGGTATATGCTGGAAGTGAAGGAATGTCGTCTTGTGGCAGTTGTGTATGAGTATGTAAAAACATGTTTGAAAAGATGCCAATGAAACACAAAAATAAAGAACAGCCTCTTCAAGTTTATTATTCAGATTTATTTTTGGACATTTAAAAAACAGCAACACCAAAATGTTTTTTCTTTATACAAATGCTGATGAACTCTTCATGTTTTTCTATTCCCCCTCCCACCCCAAGTAGTTCTGAGTGCAATGAAAGTAGCTCTCTGAATATACAATAATACAACAACAGCTGTTCAATCATGAAAAATTGGCTAGCACACCGACACACTGAAATACACACTCTTTCACTGGCCGGCCTCTCATGACGTTATTTCGATAGTTCTTATCCCAGCCTCCCCTATTTAGAATAGTGCAGCCGTTGGAGACGCTAATAACTGCCTAAAAAAATAACATGACTAAAGAGCACATTCTTACTACCAAATGTATGTCACAGCTTTGTCTCAGAACCCGTGCGGTACAGAAGCTTCCTCAGGGGAACCTCGTCACATCGCGCACAACTTGCGGTCTTATTCACAGTGAGGGGGCCAAGTCAGTAACGTCACCATGCACCCAATAGTGGATAAAGATAACAACACCCAGTGTTGTGCTGTCTAACAGATGTAGCACACCTGGTCGGTGAAACACCAGTAGACGAGGTGAACACCACAGGCGAAGAACACCCAGTGGTGTGCTCTGTGCCACATTCAGCGTACACCTGGCCAGTGAAACACCACTAGACAAGGTGATAACAAAGGTCAAGAACACTCAGTGCAGCATAAACTTAAAACCTTTGTTACATGCCTGGTCGGTGAAACACCACTAGACATGGTGAACAGCAACGGTAAAGAACACCTAGTGCAGCACAAACTAAACACCATTGTTACATGCCTGATCAGTGAACACCACTAGACAAGGTGAATAAGAAAGGTAAAGGACACCAGCACAAGCTGAACACCACTGTTACACACCTGGCCGGTGAAACATCACTAGACAAGGTGAATAACAAAGGTAAAGAACACCAGCAGAAGCGGAACACCACTGTTACACACCTGCCTGGTGGAACACCACTAGACAAGGTGAATAACAAAGGTAAAGGACACCAGTACAAGCTGAACACCACTGTTACACACCTGTCTGGTGGAACACCACTAGACAAGGTGAATAACAAAGGTAAAGGACACCAGCACAAGCTGAACACCACTGTTACACACCTGTCTGGTGGAACTCTGTGACACGTGATGAAGCGAAGAGCACCCAGCATTGCACTACTAAGCACCCTTGTGAGACACCATGACAAAGCACCAACATTATCTTTTCTTTGTCCATTCTCTTGTACACTGCAAGCGTGTTAAACCCACGGTGTTGCCATGCTTGCTATTTGAATAAACCATTGACATAATTCCATAGCAGCATTCACTGCCCCTCCTCCACACCCTGGGAAACGGCAGTCTTGATTTGAAGGTCATGTCGCAACGGACATGCCTTGCAACTAAAAAGTCCACATCTGGCAGAAACAAGACATGAAAGATGACAAGTTACGAAATACTGAGTCATGAAAGATGACAAGTTACGAAATACTGAGTCATGAAAGATGACAAGAGAAGGAAATACTGCATCAATCATGTACATAAGATTGTTAAAGAAAAAAAGAAAAAAAAAGATGGGACTCAGCTATTTCAGTCCCAGATGCTGCCATGACATTATTTTCTACACCCTGCATACAGACCCCCACCCCCTCTCCCCCTGCACCGCCACCGCACGCTCCTTCACAAGTTGGTCTCCATCTTCAGCTGCGAGAGCTGCTTCATCAGGGATGAAATCTGGTCTCCCCTGCAACAAACCGCAAACCATTTTAAATCAGAGCAAACAAATTAAAACTGAACATTTTTGACAGAGCACCAGATGCAAGGATAAAAAAGAATAATAAAAAAATGGTGGGCCCCTCCGAAATCCAGATTTAGAAACTCGTAAATCAGGAAATTGGTGATCTAGTTCTGACACAGTTTTGGTCCAACAAAATCACTCCGCATTTTTTCTGTGTTTGTGCTTCAAATTATTTTTGGATTATTTTGAAGTGTCCCTGTGTGCATGAATACTCAGTCTTTATCCTGGTCCTTCCCCATCTGCCCACTCCAACCCATGCAAGGACTTTAAAACCCAAGAAGTAACACTTGAGAAAAATGTTAGAAAACAAGCTGCTATTACTAACAGCAATACTTCAGCATTTAAAATTTTCCCTGTATGCACTTTGCCTCCTGGAACCACAGACTGAACTGAACAGAACAGACAGGCGGACAACAACTCACTCTTCTCGCAAGATGTCCTTGATGTGGCTGATCTGCTGCTGGCGCAGGTTTGAGGTGGAAGACGATGTGGATCTGGGCTTGTTCAGCTGCTGCTGCTGGTACTCTTGCTTTGACCGCAGCTACGAGCGAAAGAAACAAACCATGCGGAATGACCGACTCCCTTCGCCACCAACAACAAATTGCACTAGGTTGGTAGGTAATAGCCAAATCAGAACTGCATCGCGGTGTAGATTCATGAATTAACCCTCAATGTCTGAAAAACTGGAGTTAACAGTGCTTTTTGTTTTGTTTAGTTTTTTGTCTTTTTAAACCATTATTTAACTCCCCAACCCTCCTTCCTGGGTCAGAATACTCCATCTTTATCCTGGTCCTTCCCCATCTGCCCGCTCCAGCCCATGCAAGGATCCTGCTGAACTCTTCAGCACTGTCCATAGGATTAATATACCAACACGTAACAATAACAATATACTTGATTAATCCCAGTGGGAAATTAAAGCTGTCGTTTGATCGCACAACGAAGAACATATCTCAAATCATGAACCACACGCACATGCACACTCTTATACATCCGCCCCCTTTCTCTCAATCTGCATGCACTAATACTTAGTTATAGCAAACCCCAAATCACCTAGAATAATGCTTTCTCTGTGTCAAACCAAAATGTAAAAACTCTCAAATTATATAAAAATCATTAGGTTCACACATCCTCAACCCTCCGTTAGAAACAGATGTCTTGACACATGCACACACTCAGTTAATGACTGGTATAATTTTCATTAAAAACTGACAGAGCCGAGGGTAAAAATGAGGCTTTATAACGGTTTGTATTTGTTCTCGGAAGTAAAAATCTTCCACTCCTGTTGCTACGTCTGCTATCAAAGTAGTGTCTCATTGGATGTGTAGGGTTGTTTAATATTTGCATTAGTTTTCTGTACAGTCTCTTTCGGTAAAGTCTTAAAACTGTCCAGTGGCTTTCCCACAACATGAACTGCTTTTTTTTTTACAATCCTTTCCAACCTCCCTCAATCTAATTTTCAAATATTCCCACCCCAACAGACAGAACCAAACATAATAATACTACATATTACAGCATTATAAAAAGTTACTAGCATATCTGAATTTACTCCAAATGATCTCAGCTTTCTCATCAATACATTCTCGAGTTCACTTTTTTCAGCACAGAGTTGATGTTCTCTTTCCAGTTCAATTTACTATCAAAAACCACACCTAAGTACTTATATGTATCTACTCTCTCCATTGCTTCTCCTTTAATGGGGAGACTGGTTTGGGGCACCCTTTGATTCTTCCTAAAATCAATGCACATCTCTTTCGTTTTGGAAACATTCAAATACAAGTAATTTTTATCACACCAATTCACAAAGTTTTCAATCTGCTTGTGGTATATTTATATGTATGCTGGGTTTGTGCTTGTCCTTAGAGTAGTTTCACCGCACCCACCTGTGTGCTAGTTCTTACCTGTCCTTAGAGTAGTTTCACAGCACCCACCTGGCTGTGCCATGTTCTTGTTGAACTCTTCAGCATTATTCTTAGTTTCACTGCACCCACCTGTGTGCTAGTTCTTACCTGTCCTTAGAGTAGTTTCACTGCACCCACCTGTGTGCTAGTTCTTACCTGTTCTTAGAGTAGTTTCACCACACCCGCCTGTGTGCTAGTTCTTACCTGTCCTTAGAGTAGTTTCACTGCACCCACCTGTGTGCTAGTTCTTCCCTGTCCTTAGAGTAGTTTCACTGCACCCGCCTGTGTGCTAGTTTTTACCTGTCCTTAGAGTAGTTTCACTGCACCCACATGTATACTAGTTCTTATCTGTCCTTCGAGTAGTTTCATTGCACCCACCTGTGTGCTAGGTTTTTTGTTGGTCCTTAAGAGTTCACTCTCTGCCTTGGGTAGGATTGTGTCACAGCACACTGACACCAGCAAGAACACTGAGCCTTTATCAAAATGTTGTTATGCTTTGTGTAGTTATGCGGGGACTATCTTCCTATACTAATGTAACCGAGTGTATTGTATACATGTTTCGGGCCATGACCCTTTCATCTTTTCTTTCCGGTCCTTTCTCCTTTCTGATTGGGTGGGAGTTTTATGGCCCCAATTACCTAAGGTGTTAAAACCTGTGCGCTGTGCCGGCAGCGTCCCTTTTCCCCCAGCGTCCCTGCAGAGGCAGGTTGTTTGTTTGTCAGTGTGGCCGGTGTTCATGTGTTCATCTCAGGGGAGAGCCTGTAAGTAGTTATTTTCTATGGCTTGTTATTCTAGCTGTTTCTTATTGATGTAAATAATGTATGTTTATAATGTTACCACGTTCACAACGTGCCTTGATTTTGGTTCTTGAACACGTGGGTAATTTTGGCGTCAGCTTGCCGTCTGGTTGCAGCCGCCATGGCGCCAGTGTACATTGTTTGTGCGTTCAAATGTTAAGCCTTTACGCCACAGGATGACTGGTGTTTCCAAAATGTATGCAGCTGTATGTTATGCTGCCATTGTTGGATGTTCAGTTGGAGTGATGCTTTGCCGATGTAAACGGTTATCCCTCAGTAGGGTATGGTTCCTTTGTGCGACCGTGCAGATCTCTGTGCGGCATGACTTATTTGTTTAGTTTCCTACCGATCTATTTTTCTACATGAAATCGGTGGTATATTATGGCTAACACTTTGAAGATGTTGACTTCATAGTTGTTGAATGTTCATTTTACTAGTTGAATATGGTTTAGTGCATAAGGGTGATTGTATAAACTGTGAGACATGTTATTTCTGTTTTGATCTGGCTTTTGTATGGCCGATTCTTGGGCGTGCAGACTTTCACTCTGCTTAGCTTGTAAACCCTTTCCGGGTCTTTGTGCGTGTACCCGAACAGGCCGGCGATGCGCATCAGTGGTGGCAATTAGGTCTTTGTCTCTGTTCACTAACCAAGCAGACAGGCGCAGCCAGATCAACAGCTTAGATTCTTGATGCGCTACCCGCGTCAGTAAGACGCTTGACGTTGTTCACAGTATGCTCTGCTAGTCAGTAACAGTAACATGCTGTAACCCTTTTGTACACGCGTTGAGTAACGAGGCCGGAGCGGTCAGTTTATGACGGACTTCCTCCCGCTCACGGCATGGTCCCAAGTTCCACCCGTGTCACTGTCCATCTTGTTGTGTGCTTAAGTGGAACAGTGCTGTAACAGTTATCTCACTCTTCCTGTTTAGTTAAGAATGAGCTTGGTAATCCGTATTTTTCACTGTTACTTTATTGTATACTATTATATACTGGGGTTCATCAGTTAACTGAGTGGCTGTCTCTTGTATACTCACAGTGAGATACGGGTTTTAAGTGCAAGTCATGCACACAATTTATGCGCTTGATTATTAATCATTTTGTCACAGTTACCATCATGTATTATAGTAACCTACAGGTAAACTACATGGTTACTGTATTTATTAGATAATTGCTGTTGTTTAGACTTTACATTTGCTTTCATATTCTAAATGTTTTGTTTGCTTGTGTCTTTCATTTCCAACACAGACACTGTTTCCTGGTTGGTTGGTGTACAAATAAAAGTTACGTTATAGAAACCTCTGACTTGTGGCTCTTCATCCATGCTTCCAACCTGCTTCCCTCACTCCCCACCCCACTCCCCTACACTAAAATGCTGTTATGCTTTGTGTAGTTATGCGGGGACTATCTTCCTATATTAAAATGTTATGCTTTGTGTAGTTATGTGGGGACTATCTTCCTATATTAAAATGTTATGCTTTGTGTAGTTATGGGGGGACTATCTTCCTATATAAAATGTTATGCTTTGCGTAGTTGAGTTTAACTGGGCTAGTTCTAACACAGCTTTGTGTAGTTATGCAGGGACTATCTTCCTATATTAAAATGTTATGCTTTGTGTAGTTATGCGGGGACTATTTTCCTATATTAAAATGTTATGCTTTGCGTAGTTGAGTTTAACTGGGCTAGTTCTAACACAGCTTTGTGTAGTTATGCAGGGACTATCTTCCTATATTAAAATGTTATGCTTTGTGTAGTTATGTGGGGACTATCTTCCTATATTAAAATGTTACGCTTTGTGTAGTTATGCGGGGACTATTTTCCTATATTAAAATGTTATGCTTTGCGTAGTTGAGTTTAACTGGGCTAGTTCTAACACAGCTTTGTGTAGTTATGAAGGGACTATCTTCCTATATTAAAATGTTATGCTTTGTGTAGTTATGTGGGGACTATCTTCCTATATTAAAATGTTATGCTTTGTGTAGTTATGCGGGGACTATTTTCCTATATTAAAATGTTATGCTTTGCGTAGATGAGTTTAACTGGGCTAGTTCTAACACAGCTTTGTGTAGTTATGCAGGGACTATCTTCCTATATTAAAATGTTATGCTTTGTGTAGTTATGCGGGGACTATCTTCCTATATTAAAATGTTATGCTTGTGTAGTTATGTGGGGACTATTTTCCTATATTAAAATGTTATGCTTTGCGTAGTTTAACTGGGCTAGTTCTGACACAGCTTTGTGTAGTTATACAGGGACTATCTTCCTATATTAAAATGTAGTTATGCAGGGACCATCTTCCTATATTAAAATGTTGTTATGCTTTGTGTAGTTATGCAGGGACTATCTTCCTATATTAAAATGTTATGCTTTGCGTAGTTATGTGGGGATTATCTTCCTACATTACAATGTTGTTATGCTTGGCATAGTTATGTGGGGACTACATTCCTACATTTAAATGTTGTTATGTTTTGCGTAGTTATGCAGGGACTATCTTCGTACCTTACAATGTTGTTATGCTTGGCATAGTTATGTGGGGACTACATTCCTACTTTAAGATGTTGTTATGTTTTTTTGCGTAGGTATGCGGGGACTATCTTCATACATTAAAATGTTGTTACGCATAGCATAGTTATGCAGGGACTATCTTCCTCGTTATGCTTTGCGTTAGGCGGGGACTATCTTCAGCCATGAAGATCTTGCATAAAAGCCTCAACCCTCCAGAAATGGAAATAAATTTTCCAAA
>JABMCL010003234.1:30000-75000 GCA_018857735.1 Alviniconcha marisindica
TGTATTGACTGAAGGGTTCGGCAGCGATGCAACGGAGAGGGGAAGACAACCCATTCACGCTCTGTGAGTCTTGCAGGAATCCAGACCATTGGTTGCGGTATTTGTTGCTGTGGATGAAGAAAAAAAGTTTGAACTGAAATAAAGCAATCAAAAAAATAAATAAATCTTTAAGCATGTATTCAATTCAATTAAAAAAACTTTAATCATCCCACAAGGGGCAATTTTGTTGTGGTCATGGTGGGCTCGTAAAATAAATAAATAAATACATAAAGTTAAGAGAACAATACAACAAACACAACGCCACCAATACAAGAGACTTACTTTAACCTTAGTAAAGCTATGAATGTAGAACAACTGTGACTTCATCATAAAATAATAATGAAGTTAAGATCACATACTTGTAAAACAATTAAAGTATCACACACAGCAATTAAAACAATGTCACACACACACACCATGGCACAGTCACACACACACACACACACACACCATACACACACACACTGTGGCACAATCACACACACACACACGCACTGTGGCACAATCACACACACACCGTGGCACAATCACACACACACCGTGGCACACACACACACACACTTCATGTATACATGTACACTTCAGGTGTTGTTTAAAAGGCGTACTGCGACTGGCATAAAAGAGTTCTTAAATCTATTTGTCTTACAAACGGGGCATCTAAGACGATGACCTGATGGGAGAGTAGTAAATTCCTGGTTTAAAATATGATCCTTCTTCGTTAAAGAATTATTTTTTTAAGCTCTTCTACCAGTTAGAGAAAACATTTTTGAGAGGGCTAGTTTCTTTAAAGGAGGGGTTCCACTGTATCCCATATTTGTCATTTTGAACGTCTCATATAAGTTTACTTGCTTGAAACTCCCAGAACTATTCTGTTATTTCCTGTTGGCATGCTTTCAATGATAAACCAACAGAGTGGACTAAGACTGACCTCATGGGGAGAGCAGTGAAGTCATGGTCTACCGACAGAACAAGGAGGGTGGGGCTCAAGCAGGGGTCACTGACGATGTCCATCCCCAACACTGGCGCTGCTGGGCTGCAAGATGAAGGGCTCATATAAATAATTTGTGTTATGTACATATACATACTTGCATATTTGTGGCACCAAATTAACTCATGCATACATATATATATCCAGACTTGCCACACACACACTACAGATGCACATACTTGTCACACACACACACTACAGATGCACAGACTTGCCACACACCCACTACAGATGTCACCCGCCCACTACAGATGCACAGACTTGCCACACACCCACTACAGATGTCACACACCCACTACAGATGCACAGACTTGCCACACACCCACTACAGATGTCACACACACACTACAGATGCACAGACTTGCACAACGCCACACCCCACTACAGATGTCACCCACCCACTACAGATGCACAGACTTGACACACACCCACTACAGATGTCACACACCCACTACAGATGCACAGACTTGCCACACACCCACTACAGATGTCACACACACACTACAGATGCACAAACTTGCCACACACACACACACTACAGATGACACACACTACAGATACACAGACCTGCCACGCACACACTACAGATGCACAGACTTGCCACACACACACCACAGATGCACAGACTTGCCACACACACACACACCACAGATGCACAGACTTGCCACACACACACACACCACAGATGCACAGACTTGCCACACACACACACACACACCACAGATGCACAGACGCACACACCGCCACCATCTCTCTTTCCATCATGTTGACAAGCTGTTGCATGACAAAGGGTTAACCAATTTTCCAGCAAGCCACATTACAACTCACACTCCAAGCCTGTCTTTCTGTCCTCCTTTCTCCAAACTCTGCTGCAAGTGGTTGTGCCACTGAAGGGTCACTTCTTATCTCTGCACATCTGTCTTTGAAATCACCCCCTGCAGGTCTTATGTGGTCAGCGCCCTCCATAAAATTTGAGAAAAGTTGGAGTACTAAGACCATGGTAGTGACACAGTGCTGAAGATCATGTTTAAACATCAGGTGTTTAGCCCCAGGTAAAAAAATGAGTTCTGTCTTGATTCAAATGATTTTGGTTTTACTCATGATGGCATAAGCCTTCTGAGCAGTTATAAGAGAAATGTGGCCTGATATAATACCGTAAACCTACTGTCATTTGGGCATCGGTGAGAAACTGTCTTTAAGCCGGGTTTTTGGGGAGACCTATGATGTAACCAATGATGGCAGTTGTTGGAGGATGGCTGTTGGACACTGATGCTTGGACCAGTCGGTGTTTGATGACAACTCAACACTTTTTCAGTCCAGAAGGGTATGTTCCACTCAGACAGTACTGATTTGACCTGGCATTACCAACTGAAATGTGACAGAACTAGCATCAGTACCTTGAGTAGAGGGGCTTGGTGCAGATGAGGTGCTCCACCACACACTCCTGGTCCTCAGGCAACACAAAGTCACAGGCATCATCTGCACACAAAGACACACTGTCAATAGATGAGGTCCTTCATTACACTTTCCTGGCCCTTTGGCAACACAAAGTCACAGGCTTCATCTGCACGCAAAGACACATTGTCAACAGATGAGGTGCTCCATTACACTTTTCTGGTCCTTTGGCAACACAAACTCACAAACTTATCTGCACACAAAGATACACTGTAAACAGATGAGGTGCTCCACCACACACTCCTGGTCCTCAGGCAACACAAACTGACCGGCTTCATCTGCACACAAAGATACACTGTCAACAGATGAGGTGCTCCATTAAACTCTCCTGGTCCTCTGGCAACACAAATTCAAACAGTTCAGCTGCACACACAGATACAATGTCAACAGACAGGGACGTCCACTACATTCTCATGAACCTCCAGCAACACAAACTTGCATGACTTGTCTGCACACAGTCTATACAATGTCAACAGATTAGGTGCTCCAGTCCAGACTTTCCTGGTCCTTTGGCAACACAAACTCACACACAGATACAACAGATGAGGTACTCTAGCTAACACACACTCCTGGTCCTTTGGCAACACAAACTCACACACAGATACAACAGATGAGGTACTCTAGCTAACACACACTCCTGGTCCTTTGGTAACACAAACTCACACACAGATACAACAGATGAGGTACTCTAGATACCACACACTCCTGGTCCTTTGGCAACACAAACTCACACACAGATACAACAGATGAGGTACTCTAGCTACCACACACTCCTGGTCCTTTGGCAACACAAACTCACACACAGATACAATAACAACACATGAGGTACTCTACCACACACTCCTGGTCCTTTGGCAACACAAACTCACACACAGATACAACAGATGAGGTACTCTAGCTACCACACACTCCTGGTCCTTTGGCAACACAAACTCACACACTGATACAATAACAACACATGAGGTACTCTACCACACACTCCTGGTCCTTTGGCAACACAAACTCACACACAGATACAACAGATGAGGTACTCTAGCTACCATACACTCCTGGTCCTTTGGCAACACAAACTCACACACTGATACAATAACAACACATGAGGTACTCTACCACACACTCCTGGTCCTTTGGTAACACAAACTCACACACTGATACAACAGATGAGGTACTCTAGCTATCACACACTCCTGGTCCTTTGGCAACACAAACTCACACACTGATGCAATGTCAACAGACGACTGGCAACACAAACTGACAGACTTCATCTGCACACAAAGATACAATGTCAACAGATGAGGTGCTCCACCACACACTCCTGGTCCTCAGGCAACACAAACACACATGCCTAATCTGCAAACACAGATACAATGTCAACAGATGAAATGTTCAACCGCACACTCCTGCCCTTTTGGCAAAACAAACTCACATTGTCAACAAACAGACTAGGTGCTCTGCCACATACTCCTGGTCCTTTGGCAACACAAACTCACACACAGATAATTATGTCAACAGATGCAAAATCACACTTTTTGTTTAGTAAATAAACGTAGTTATTGCATCATTCCCCCCCAAATAATAATCCATCGTTCAGTACCCCCCCCAAAAAACAACAACACCCACACACAACAACAACCCCCCCAAAAAAAACACCCCCCCCACCCACACAACAACAACCCCCCCAAAAAAACAACAACAACCCCACCCACCCACACACAACAACCCCCCCAAAAACAACAACAACAACAACACCCCACACACCCCAAAACAATAATTCATGCCACCAGCACAGTGGGAGGACTTTGGTCACACCAACTGGATCAGTTCTGTTCATAAACTGACAAAGTGAAGTCTTTGAAACAAGAAGACACAGGAAAGTCAGACAAGAAGTCTCTAAGACAAGGAGAAGAACTCACTGGACAAGAAGTACTGCAGAGCATGCACCCAGGGTAGAGCCACGCTGTGCACACCCGCCGAATGACAGCAGTGATAGCGGTCTGTGCTGACTGGGTCTGTAACACAAACACACACTCTTATTATGTACTCCTGCTTCAGTAACAGACACTGTGGTTCACACTGCACACACCTATCAATGTATCATATATCTAGGATAAAACCATGCTGGGCAAACCCAGTGCGACAGCAGTGACAACAATCTGCACTAAATAGGTCTGTAACACAAACATGCATTCTCATTACCTACTCCTGGATCAATAATACAGACATGCACTCTCATTATGTACTCCTGGATCAATAACACAGACATGCAGTCTCATTATGTACTCCTGGATCAATCGACATGCGCTCTCATTGTGTACTCCTGGATCAATAACACAGACATGCGCTCTCATTATGTACTCCTGGATCAATAACACAGACATGCGCTCTCATTATGTTCTCCTGGACCAGTAACACAGACATGCGCTCTCATTATGTTCTCCTGGATCAATAACACAGACATGTGCTCTCATTATGTTCTCCTGGATCAATAGCACAGACATGCACTCTCATTATGTACTCCTGGATCAAACTATCACAGATATAGTGAGTGATTCTTGCCATGATCACCTATTGTGCATCCAGGACATGTCAGAAGAGAAAGAAAAAAAAGAAAAAAGAAAAATAATAATCTTGAAACCAAGGATTTAGTTTTTAAGAACCCTGTTGATTTCTTTCTCAGTTTAGATCCTGCTTCCATCAGTAATGATTAGCTTGACGTGAATTGTCACTGCTGGCCTAATGGCTACCTGAACCTCTGTCAGTCTGTGACTCAGGTGACTTGAGCACTCAGTTTTTTTGGTGCTGGCCCTTGGTCTGGGTTCAGTTACATAGAAATGTGATGGGAAGGCTTCAGGAAAATGGGTCTGAAAAGAGAGGTGGCCTTTTGTCAGGGCTTTCACCACATACCCACTAGAAATTTACATGTGATATGAAGGTACAATTTTCACACTGTATACCCACTAGAGATTGACATGTGACCTGAAGGTACACTTTTCACACTGTATACCCACTAGAAATTGACATGTGACCTGAAGGTATAATTTTCACACTCTGTACCCACTAGAAATTGACATGTGACCTGAAGGTATAATTTTTTTACTCTGTGTACCAACTAGAGATTGACATGTGACCTGAAGGTATGATTTCAACACTGAGTACCCACTAAAAATTGGCATGTGACATGAAGGTATGATTTTCACACTGTGTACCCACTAGAAATTGACATGTGACATGAAGGTATGATTTCAACACTGAGTACCCACGAGAAATTGACATGTGACATGAAAGTATGATTTTCACACTGTATACCCATTTGAGATTGACATGTGACCTGAAGGTATGATTTTCACACAGTGTACCCACTAGAGATTGACACATCACCTGAAGGGTATGATTTTCACACTGTATACCCACTACAGATTGACACATCACCTGAAGGGTGTGATTTTCACACTATGTACCCACTAGAGATTGACACATCACCTGAAGGGTGTGATTTTCACACTGTGTACCCACTACAGATTGACACGTCACCTGAAGGGTGTGATTTTCACACTGTGTACCCACTAGAGATTGACACATCACCTGAAGGGTGTGATTTTCACACAGTGTACCCACTACAGATTGACACATCACCTGAAGGGTATGATTTTCACACAGTGTACCCACTACAGATTGACACGTCGCCTGAAGGGTATGATTTTCACACAGTGTACCCACTAGAGATTGACACGTCAACTGAAGGGTATGATTTTCATGCTGTGTACCCACTACAGATTGACACGTCGCCTGAAGGTACAGATGTCAATCTTTACACTGCTGCCCACTCAGATTTTCAATGGAAACATGCTCAAGTTTAGCATTCTCATAACTTTTGATTTCTAATATTTCTTTCCTGGCTGCTGGAATCAAATTTCAGTCCATATTAATTTCTGGTCAACAGCTGCAGTCAGATATGATCCAAACCTCATTTTACTCAGGGGATCGACCACAGCAATGGAAAAAAATCATTTTCACGTTTTCTTCATGACTAAATCCACTTCAGTTCATTGGGCATGATGAGCTGAATTCCAGGCTGACACAGATATATATATACATACCACTTGTTAAAGTTCACCCCCCCCCCCCTCCTCCCAATAACCTCCCACCAGTCAATTGCTATCAAGAGCAACAGCATTCAATGCAAAAAATACAACACTCCTCATTTCTGTTGCAGATGCTGTCATTTTTAAATTGAAAAATTCAGCTGTGCGTGCGTTTCGAAACTGTAGCCTGCACACACACACACACACATGCACGCATGCATGCACGCCCCCCCCAAACACCAACAAAACTCTTTTAATTACTGAATAAGCCAGAAGGAAGGACTGTTGCAGCATATATTGTTGCTGAGTATATATGGTTGCCGGCAACACTATGTCAACATTCATCATTTCATGGCACATATTTTCGCTGGTGACAATATATGCCAGGTTTTAAGGCACATACAGTCACCGGCGAATATATGCTGCAAGAGTTGTGTGTGTCTGTGTCTCTCGCCTTGTATTGTCAGAATGCAAGCACATAAAAGGTTCAAAAGAACGCTATTTATTAGGACAAAACACAACATCCAGATTTTCAGGGTAACCCTCTTTATCAAGCTACAAAATGACACCTAAACAACAGTTAAATGGTGAAAAACGATCAAAAAATGAGATGAAGAGCTAAACCACTTCTGTTTTTGTCTTGTCCAGTGCTTGAAAGAATGTTTGCATGACAATGATGCATAATAGGTGTGATGTAATACAAGATTATATGACATAAAATGACGTAATAAAAGATGATATGATGTAAAATGATGTAATAAAAGATTATATGATGTAAAACTCAAATGGCACAGAAGAGTGACGATATGTGACGACGGGCGACAATATGTGCGGTAAAACCTGGCATATGCTGTCGCTGGCAATAACATATGCCATCTGGTGACAATATATGCCACAACAAGGACCATGACTACGGCAGTTAGGAATTTGGGCTGTAGCACTTTTCATCCAAAGGTCTGGTGCTATGCAAAAGATGAAACAGCAGCAGAAGCAGAAAGAGTTGTTTGTTACATATTTGTTGCGCCAGCAGAACTGGCACATCAGCAGCACTCAAGAGTCTCTGTTGCAGGCGCCAAAGCAGCACGGAAAGAGTTAATACTTACTGTCACTAGTGTCAGAGAGAAAAATACACAGTCACATTGAAACACAATTATAGTGTTGAAAGAAATTCTTGGTAGGGTTCAAGAAAAGTGCCCTTTATTTTTAGGGTTAGGCCTTCTTTCTGACTTTTTGTCTTTCTGCACGATACGGCAGCCACCCTTTCTTTGAGAAACTTTAGCCTCGATATAACCCTATGTGGTTGATTGGGCTCAAAGCACCAACTAACTAACCAACCAACCTTGTGTTCACTAGCCTTGATATAACCCTGTGTGGTTGATTGGGCTCAAAGCACCAACTAACTAACCAACCAACCTTGTGTTCACTAGCCTTGATATAACCCTGTGTGGCTGACTGGGCTCAAAGCACCAACTAACTAACCAACCAACCTTGTGTTCGCTATCCCTGATATAACCTTATGGGGCTGACTGGGCTCAAAGCACCAACTAAAAATCATTGAGAAACTTGACTCCACAGTGAGGCTGCATGCAAAGCAATTAGACAGACAGCTTATTGAAAAGCTCCTTAGGTCTACATCCAAACTTGCTCAGCTGCTGGTAATGGTAGAGTTGAAAACTGGTTTGAAAGGTCACTGATTCTGATCGTGATTATTTAGTAAGGCCCGTCCTTCCATCCATCCCTTCAGTGCAGATCATTGGCAGGTAGGGTTGCAGATGATGGTGCCTGGCTTAGGGCAGTCAGTAAGATTAAGGAGAGCTTTTCTTCATAGTTGATGTCTTACCGAATGACTTATTTATACGCTGTCATTTTGTTGCCCTAAGCATGTAAACAGCCATTGTAAAGGGTACTGTGCTAGTTGCAGAAAAAACACCACGCTCACTGAAGAGCACGTTGCACTTTAGTGCAGTCACACCCAGTTGCCTCCCATCTTAATCATTACTCCATTCCCCCCCCTCCCCACCCACCCCAGTAGCAAGGACTAGTTGTTAGGTTTTGACTGAACCTAAACTACAATCTTTGTAAAAAATCAGTTTTCGAATTTAAGTTCTCTCTCTCTCTCAACAGAGACAGCGAGAGATGCATGCAGGGCAAATCTCCAGACTGATTCTTGCGTGCTTGCTTTACATTACTTGCGTAAGAATAACAGAACTAGAGCCCTGCTCGTCAGGGCCTGGGCTTGGGAACTGTGGTTACTGCACCCAACTTGCTGCACATCTGAACATGATGCTGTGATAAAAAAAAAAATTGACTTTTACTTGTGATGTAATCCCTTCACTGCCACAGCCTGCAAAATTTCCAGGCTGAAAGATAATAATAATAATAGGTAACTTTTGTATAGCACTACTCTCTGATGTACACAAATTCACTGCGCTTTCAAAGATGCATGGACGTGCCTGCAGACAGTATATTTTCTGCTCCTGTAACATCTGCTTTCAATGTTTTTTGCGTTTTCATGATTATCCTTTCACATGCCAGTGCAAAAAAGAAAACAAAAAGGCTTAAGGATTTGAAATTTTACACTACTGTTGGTCGTTTTCAAGTGACATCATGGAAGTGAAGGGGTTAAAGGCTTATCTTTCGCCGCGGCATGGCCTTCACCAATTGACTGGCTGCACTGCACAACAGTGTGTACAGGAAAACATTAACTCTTTCCATGCCAAAGGTTTTGAACTACTGGACCAATTTCCTGCCAAAACACTGAAAGACAAGTGCTAAGCTAACTGAGGTATTCAGCTGAAGAACTTGGCTGTACATGGGAATGCATTTGTGAAATAGTTCTTGGACTTTAATGTCCCATCAGCTGAATAGGTCACCTCAGGAGGAATGCACATTCAAGATTCTTTGATTTGGCATTGGAGAGAGTATATAATCTGGCTCTGCGGTGCTGACTCTTCTTGAGTCTGAGGCAGAGAATGGGTCAAAAAGCAACAACATGGCAATACTTATAGTCAATCACCCGACTGAGAGGGGCACTTTAAGCTGAAGGCCTAATATGTACCCCCCCCCCCCTTATCCTCAACCCCCGTCCACCCTTCCCCCGACCCCCCACACACCTTCCCCATGATGCCCCCCTCCTCCCCACTACAAAGAGGAACGAATTGCATGTATAGAAAATCTAGGCTGAGCTGATCTAAAACAATAATTGAGCATATATGCATGAACATATATATATGCCACACACACCTTTTCTTGCAGACATCCCCTCTCTGACACACACACTTTCTTCTCTCTCTCTCTCTCAGCAAGACTGTGTGTGTGTGTGTGTGCGTGTGCATGTGTGTGTGCGTGTGTGTGTGCATATATCAATTTTTGTGTGTGCCTGTAGTCATGTGTATGTGTCTGTATCCATGTGGAAGTAAACGTGCAGTCATTTTATTTTTGATCTGCGTGCGCACATGCATGTGCATCTATTTCTCTGTGTGTGCATGCCTGCATGCGTGTGTGTGTGCAGATGTGTATGAGAGTGTGTGCAGACATGCAAATATATGTGTATGTTCATGCATGTATGCATGCGTGCATGTTTGTGTGTTTGTGTGCATGTGTGTGTGTGTATGTTGTGTGTTGTGTGTGTGTGTGTCTCTCTCTCTCTCTCTGTGCTTGTGTGCGTGTGTGTGTGCTGTGTACATCCCTGTGCACACAAGCACAAACACATGTGTGTGCCTGTATGTGTGCGTGACTAACATAAACCCCCAAACACTAGTGATGGATTTGATCCCTATTCCAAGCTTTGGCAGCAAACTGTGGCAGCGAGTCACCGAGCAGTTCTCTAATTCACACAATCAATACTCATAGTCACAGTCAGCTCACTTCCCCACGGTACCCAGAGCACCTTTCTTTTCTCCAGCAGAAGCAAATATCCAAACAACTGAATGCAAAAACAAAACAAAAAGCCCCATTCTCCACTCTCTCAAACAAAGTCGAACACGGCGGTAAAAAAAAATCAATGTGTCTTAGCTACTGCCACCAATTGATTGCCACACATGTATATCGGCCAGGGAACCTCAAACCGATCAATACCATATAGCTGAAGTGACTTCAACTTTTCAATCAATACACAACCTCCGCTATGCTGTGAGAAGGAGCAAAGAGAAAAGCAGAAAACCTTGACCACAGTGCTTCACTGTATGGTCTAGCAACCCCCCCCCCACCCCCCAATTTATTTTTAAATTATCTGCGCAACATAAAATGCTTGATGGGTAGAGTCACCAGGTTTCTTCTGTGGTTGCTTGCTTATTCTTTATTTTGCTTATAAAGTAATACAGTTTACTTATAAAGTAACACATTTTACTGATAAAGTAACACATTTTATTAATTAATTAAAGTAACATGTCGTTCTACTTTGGATGCTTGCTTACTCTTTATTTTGCTTATAAAGTAATACACTTTAGTTATAGAGTAACACATTTTACTGATAAAGTAACACATTTTATTTATTAATTAAAGTAGCATATTGTTCTTCTTTGGATGCCTGCTTATTCCTTATTTTACTTATGCTAATAAAGTAACACATTTTACTTAATTTTTGCTTATAAAGTCAACATTTTACTTATACTAATAAAGTAATGCATTTTGCTTAATTTTGCTTATAAAGTCAGTATTTTACTCATACTAATAAAGTCAGTATTTTACTTATATAAAGTCAATATTTTACTTATACTAATAAAGTCAGTATTTTACTTATACTAATAAAGTCAGTATTTTACTTATACTAATAAAGTAACACATTTTACCTATTAAATAACACATTTGACTGACAGTGTGCTGTGACAAGGGCTACAGCAGGCAGCGCGCTCCACACATCATCACCAGTCACCATAATTAACACTGATTGCCACTGCCACCGACCATCACCATCAACCACAATGTTTCAGCGTTAAAATGGGTGTCAGACATGCATGATTCTGGCACGAGTTCTGCTCACAATTTGAACTAAAATATCACGCTGAATAAAGCGGCGCTGTAAAAACTGATGCATGGCTGCATGGTGCACGCAGAACTTGTGCCAAGTCGGCAGCAGTTTCACCTGGCACTGGCACCAGCCACATAACAACTAAACAGCATTGTAACCACCTTGGTGGACACTGAAAATGCACTGTGTAAAGCTAGACACACACACTCACTCAGTCATATATATATATACGACTAGAACACAGTGGGTCTGGTCAAAAGTAGAGAACAGCGCTGTAGTTGCCAATGTGAAGCACTCTGGGCTCATCTCAAATGCTCAAATAAAAATGTTTTAAAAATCTGATTTTTAAACAAAAATCATCACTTGAGCCTAATCCTTGCAGCTTCACTTTCAGTCTCATATTGATAGTTCAACCTTTGCTTCCCACTCTGTACAAGAGGGTGAAAGGTTTGTGTGTGCAGCCATTTTCCTGCATCATCATGCAGTGTCCTCCAGAGGTACTGGGCTAAACCTTCACGAGAACTCCAGAACAGTTTTACTTAGTGACTCTCAGCTGGATCAGTTGTGCTGACCCCTTGAGCCAGGTTGGACTCTAACTCTGTTCGACTCCTAACCGAGCCCTGGATAAGGCCTGGGTTCTGTTGGACTCCTAACCAAGCCCTGGGTTCTGTTGGACTCCTAACCGAGCCCTGGATAAGGCCTGGGTTCTGTTGGACTCCTAACTGAGCCCTGAATTCTGTTGGACTTCTAACCAAACCCTGGGTTCTGTTGCACTCCTAACCAAGCCCTGGGTTCTGTTGGACTCCTAACCAAGCCTTGGATTCTGTTTGACTCCTAACTGACTCCTGGATTCTGTTGGACTCCTAACAGAGCCCTGGATAAGGCCTGGGTTCTGTTGGACTCCTAACAGAGCCCTGGATAAGCCCTGGGTTCTGTTGGACTCCTAACCAAGCCTTGGATTCTGTTTGACTCCTAACTGACTCCTGGATTCTGTTGGACTCCTAACAGAGCCCTGAACTGCTGGACTCCCAACAGAGCCCTGGATAAGCCCTGGGTTCTGTTGGACTCCTAACCAAGCCCTGGGTTCTGTTGGACTCCTAACTGAGCCCTGAAGGAGCTTGTCAATACCCAGCAAAGATCCCATCCTTTAAAGAACACAGTCTGAATAATTTCCTTGGATATGAGACGAAAGCATACTGTAACAAATTACATGAGAGTCCATTATGATTCAAAGTGATACATCCCCCCCTCCTCCCAGCTTCCCTTGCACTCTTAATTAAGTAAAAGTTGACTGACGTCAAAAGGAGATTCTTCAATATTTGAGAAACCAGTGCTTCGTCTTTGATCACGGTCATCACAATTTCTCTCCTGTTTGCCTGTTCCGTCATAGCTGTGCGTAAAAGCAAAATGTAAGAAAGGCACAAGTCGATACCGCTCCATTAAATGGCTGTGTAGATGGGATCAAGTTTTGCCTGTCGGCTGCAATCTGTATGCTAAAATCAATTGCCAAGCTTTAGAGATCACCAAGTTGACTGTTGGATGTTGTTGATCTGTGAACGACTGTTGAGACGAGGGAAGGGTGGATAAGGGAATCCAAAAGGCAAAGAAAAGAATGTCAAAACAAACCAATCAGAAACCAGAGAGGGGAGGAGGGAGAGGAGAGAAGGCGGGTGTGTGTGTGTGTGGGGGGATGAGAGAAGAGGGGAAGAGATAGGAGAGAGGGAGAGAAAGAGACATCAACTCAGAGACAGAGACAGAGAAGGGAGAGAGAGAGAGAGAGAGAGAGAGAGAGAGAGAGAGAGAGAGAGAGAGAGAGAGAGAGAGAGAGAAACTCAGAAAGGAAAAGCAGAGAGAGAGAAAGAGGGGAGGGAGGGAGAAAGAGAGAGAGAAAAACTCAAGAGGAAAAGGAAAAGGGGTGGGGGGGGGGGGGTGGAGACACACAGACATAAGACTTTATGTCCCTGCACCTGTACATACATGCACTTGTCAAATGCACTTAGCTCAGCCGCACCAGGATACAGCGCATCACTGCCATCATCATCACTACCACCACTACTGTTTTCATGTACGTGCACTTCGCTTCGCAACATCCTTTTCCTGGGCTTACAACCAGAACCAATCTGCAGCAAGTACCAACCCAAATCAATAGTGTACAGAAATAAGCCAGTCCACTGATACAGCCCATCCAAGGTCCGGGACAACCCACCCAAGGGCGCACCTCCACCATCTGATACACGCAGCAAAGCGTCTGAGAATTGAATCAATTTGTTTTTCCCCCCCCCAATTTGTCATGACTTGCTTTCAAATCTCTCTGCACCCCCCTATCTCCCCAGGGAGGCCGGGGATGTCCGATGTATTTCCCCTGCCTGGAATCTCAGGGCTGGCGTTCTGATTCCCCCTATCCTATCTCCTCTCTTGTTGTTCCATCCAATCCTGTTGCTCTTCCTGCCTTGTCCTTTTCTTTTTGCTAATAGTCCATTCTCCTAACTTTTTCCAGAAAGTTCTCCAATATTTTTCGTTAAGAGATAGACTTTTTTTTGTTTTTTTGCATGGCTTTTTTTTTGCATGGCTCTTGTTGCGCTTTCTCTTTCCTCTCTGGTGTGCGGGCAGAATCCAATATACACATCCGATTCTCAAAATCAATACAGAAGTCAGGAGCCTGCTGTTGTGCACTTTGGGTATTTTTGGTTTTGCTTGTAATTTACAATCCTCTACATGCACGTCCATAGGATGATATGTTCTGTCCTGGATCAATTGGAAATGACAGATCTGAAACTTGTGTAGGTATATATAGATGTGTGTGTGTGTGTGTGTGTGCGCAAATGGCAAATATGTAACTTGTGTATGATTATATATATACATGTGTGTGTGTGTGTGTGTGCGTAAGTGTGTGGTGGTGTGTGTGTGTGTGTGTGTGTGTGTGTACAAATGGCAAATATGTAACTTGTGTATGATTATATATATACATGTGTGTGTGTGTGTGTGTGTGTGTGTGTGTGTGTGTGTGTGTATGTGTGCATGTGTGGGTGTGTGTGTGTGCGTGTTTTGTACTTGTGTACGTAAATATGTATCAGTTCAGTTCAGTTTGTTCAAGA
This sequence comes from Alviniconcha marisindica, assembly GCA_018857735.1. NCBI lineage: Eukaryota > Metazoa > Mollusca > Gastropoda > Provannidae > Alviniconcha > Alviniconcha marisindica. The sequence goes on from JABMCL010003234.1 coordinate 44,629, forward strand.
GGGTATCTATGCACTCAGAAAATCCCACATGCGCTCCACCCTGTCTCTCATAAGTTTGAAACAGTGGAGATATATATATATATATATAACACATGTGTATGAAAGAGGAAAGAACGAATACATAACGCTGGAGAAGGTGTATATGCAAAAACATCCTCACTCAACATGCCAAAAGTGAAAGGCAAAAACAAAAGAACCCCCAGAGACCTCCCTCTCTCCAACACTTTTTCATACAATGCACGCAGAACAGTTCCCATTCAATACTTAAACAAGCCGGCCACCGGTACACAGCGCTAGCAGGAAAGTGTGTGCTAGCAGTCAAACCGAAACGATGGATGGCCAAATGAGTCCAGGCAGTCAGCGTGTAGGTGTGTACAGAAGATACCAGCTGACGACCACACCCATCCATACAGCCCAGAAAAAGAAATCAATCAATTCTTGCACATCAATAAATACTGCCTGGATCGCAACATTCTTGCTGCATGCATCCTATTCTGGCAGATTTGGAAGAGAGATCAATACAACCTCCTCTGATTGTCACTTTCTGCTCATTAGTGTACCTTTCTAACAAGGAGGGAGGGAAGGGGGGGGGGGGGGGGAGAGAAAACAGTGAGTGAGTGAGGAGAGAGAGGAGGGAGGAAGTGAATGTGAGAGAGGGAGAGAAAGAGGCAGGGATGGTTGGAGAGGAGAGGGGGGGAGGAGGGAGAGAGAGAGAGAGAGAGAGAGAGAGAGAGGGAGAGGGGGTGGGGGGAGGGGCAGATGAGATACAGAGATCCAGGTTAGTTTATTATTATGCCCAAAGTGTATTATTTTTAATATACAAGCAAAATATAGGTAGCTGTTGACATTATCATGCTGTTAAATGCAACCCAAGGGTAAAGAAAAAGAGACAGGGGATGCAGGGAGGGAGGGAGAGAGAGAGAGAGAGAGGGAGAGAGGGAGAGGAGAGAGAGAGAGAGAGAGAGAGAGAGAGAGAGAGAGAGAGAGAGAGAGAGAGAGAGAGAGAGATGACTTGAAAAGAAGAAGATATTTATGTGTTTGCTAACATGTACAAGGGAATGCTACAGATAATGACATATTACATATGAATTCCAAGTTTGGCAAAAGGTCTTCAGTCCAAGGACATCACTCTTTACAAACTCACTGCATTTATGTTTGCTGGCCAAATACAAAGCATATCAATTAACAAAATAAACAATGCCTGTATTTAGGATACGGTAGAGTTCCCCTTTCAAACCCACCCCAAAATAAAACAAACACAGGTATATTTACATGAAAAACATGAAGCTAAAGAGTTGAGAGAAAGCAGTCCTGATCTTTATTCACTGTTTGCAGACATAGCTTCAGACTACACAGTCGGTGTTTAATGTCCACAGAAACCATAAGGCTTATTAGGGACGGGAACAATGAGGGGAAGGGGGTATGGAGGTGGGGGAAGAGGGAGAGTATATACCTATCGTTATACTGTCACCACCAGAATGACCTGCATTAAGATGGGCAGCGATGAGAGCCATTTTAATGTTTCATTAATTGTGAGGGACAAAGTCACAAGACAGCGTCCATGTTAACATGTGCGTGAGTGGTAATCACCCAGGAAGCAAGGTGAAGGCTAAAACTGAAAGAAAGGTGGTCTTTCCTTTGGGATTTCACTGTACATTTTGATGTCCATTAAAGATTTTACCCGTGGGAAACTGAGACTGCTTTCCCAGTGGAAAACTGAGACTGCTTTCCCAGTGGGAAGCTGAGATGGCTTTCCCAGTGGAAAACTGAGACTGCTTTCCCAGTGGGAAACTGAGACTGCTTTCCCAGTGGAAAGCTGAGACTGCTTTCCCAGTGGAAAACCGAGACTGCTTTCCCAGTGGAAAGCTGAGACTGCTTTCCCAGTGGAAAGCTATCTGTGACACCAGTGGTGATACACAGCCTAGCCACAGCAGAATCTCTGATGAAAGACCACACTGGTGAGAAACCACCCCGGTGAGAGACCACACCTCTTATGAGACCACCTTTTCTAAAACCTTTCCCTTACTGCTTCCATGAGAATCGACAAACCCCTGACCAGGGGTCAGTCCTTGCTTAAGACCACTTTTTCTAAAATCTCTCCTTTGCATTTCCATGTGAATTAATCCCTAACCAAAGATCACCCCTCTCTTAAGACCACCTTTCTTCTTCTTTTCTAATCCCCCCCCTTCATATTTCCATGTAAATGAACGAATCTCTGACCAAAGACCATACCTCTTTTAAGACAACTTTTCCTGAAATCTCCACTGCATATTTCCGTCTCACTCTCTTTTAAAACTTCATCATTTCAAAAACCTTCCTGTCGCCCTGATATAACCACACTGGTTGACTGGGTGTAAAACACCAGTTTACTTACTTACTCTTCATATTATTCCTGTGTCTCACTGACCACAAATCATCCTCAATTAAGACCCCCCACAACCTCTCTTTTCAAATTTCTATGTGACTGAACTTCAGATCACCCCTCTTTCAAGGCCTCTCTTGCTCGAACCTTTCCCTTCAGAATTGTGCACCCCTGACTAAACAGAAGAGATGAACACCTCACCTTTGATGAGCTTGATAGGGCAGGTGAAGGTGTCGGCAGCCAGTTGGGAGGCAGACGAGTCCAGGTTGCCGTCGGCGAGGGACAACTCCAGCTCCACACTCTCCACCACGTACAGCAGGGGTTGGGTGGGGTGGTGGAACCGGGGCATGTCTGGCGCCACCACCAGCTCCTGAAACACGTCCCCAGCTATGACACAACTGTCACCACCAGCTCCTGAAACATGTCCCCAGCTATGACACAACTGTCACCACCAGCTCCTGAAACACGTCCCCAGCTATGACACAACTGTCACCACCAGCTCCTGAAACATGTCCCCAGCTATGACACAACTGTCACCACCAGCTCCTGAAACACGTCCCCAGCTATGACACAACTGTCACCACCAGCTCCTGAAACATGTCCCCAGCTATGACACAACTGTCACCACCAGCTCCTGATGTACATCCATAAATATGACACAATTGTCACCACCAGCTCCTGAAACATCCCCCCAGCTATGACACAATTGTCATCACCAGTTCCTGAAACATATCCCCAGCTATGACACAACTGTCACCACCAGTTCCTGAAACATATCCCCAGCTATGACACAATTGTCACCACCAGTTCCTGAAACATGTCCCCAGCTATGACACAATTGTCACCACCAGCTCCTGAAACATATCCCCAGCTATGACACAACTGTCACCACTAGTTCCTGAAACATGTCCCCAGCTATGACACAATTGTCACCACCAGCTCCTGAAACACGTCCCCAGCTATGACACAACTGTCACCACCAGCTCCTGAAACACATCCCAGCTATAATAACTATCACCACAAGCTCCTGAAACACATCCCCAGCTATGACACAACAGTCACCACCAGCTCCTGAAATATGTCTCCAGCTATGACACAACAGTCACCACCAGCTCCTGAAATATGTCTCCAGCTGTCACCAAACTATTACTATGAACTGTAACATGTCAAAAGTAAGGATACAACTGCCACCACCAACTCCTAAAACATCCCCTGCAATGACATGTGTCATCACCACCTGAAACGTCCCCAGCAATGACACAAACTGTCACCACCAAATGAAATACATGTCTAGTAAATTTCTAGTCCTGACCACAAACAGAGCCCAGCACGGCTAAGCCAGTGACAGGTGCTGGAACATCCCCCCCCCCCTTCATCTGTACCTTGTTCGAGTCAGCCTGGGTGGCAGGCAGTATGAGACAGTGGTGAAGCTGGCCGTCGCATGTTGCCATGATGAGGACAGGGGGAGACGTGTCCAGGCACAGCACTGAGCAGGCGTCCACACCATAGTTGTCTTCCGCTGACGGGCACATCACCAGCGGACCTTGAGTGGGCAGCTCCAAGCTTCTGCAAAGTACCCATCATTCCTCAGTCGATGCATGAAGACTCCTGCTTTGTAAACTGTATCCCTAGCATGGAGACCTGTGTGTTACTCCCCGAAGTCATCAGTGAACCAAGGATGCATGATGCACATGCTGGGGGAAATGTACACATCACTCTTTGGTCTGATTATAGGATGATGTCTACTACTGTAAACTGTAGCCCCAGCATTATTTACTAACCCAAAGTTATCAAAGAACTAACCATTTCTTGGTCTAATCATATAAGATGACTGGTGCACTGTAAACTGTGGCCCTAGCATGATTTACTCACCCAAAGTTATCAATAAACCAAACTTTCCTTGCTCTAATCACACAAGAGGACTCACACACTGTAAACCGTGGCCCTAGCATAATTTACTCACCCAAAGTTATAAATAAACCAAACTTTCCTTCGTCTAATCCCATAAGAGGACTGGAGCACTGTAAACTGTGGCCCTAGCATAATTTACTCACCCAAAGTTATCAATGAACTAACCTTTTCTTGGTCTAATCACATAAAGCGGACTGGTGCACTGTAAACTGTGGCTCCAGCATAATTTACTCACCCAAAGTTATCAATGAACTAACCTTTTCTTGGTCTAATCACATAAAGCGGACTGGTGCACTGTAAACTGTGGCTCCAGCATGATTTACTAACCCAAAGTTATCAATAAACCAACCTTTCCTTGGTCTAATCAAATTAGAGGACTGGTGCACTGTAAACTGTGGCTCCAGCATGATTTACTAACCCAAAGTTATCAATAAACCAACCTTTCCTTGGTCTAATCACATTAGAGGACTGGTGCACTGTAAACTGTGGCTCTAGCATGATTTACTAACCCAAAGTTATCAATAAACCAACCTTTCCTTGGTCTAATCACGTAAGAGGACTGGTGGACTGTAAACTGTGGCTCTAGCATGATTTACTAACCCAAAGTTATCAATAAACCAACCTTTCCTTGGTCTAATCACGTAAGAGGACTGGTGGACTGTAAACTGTGGCTCTAGCATGATTTACTAACCCAAAGTTATCAATAAACCAACCTTTCCTTGGTCTAATCACATAAGAGGACTGGTGGACTGTAAACTGTGGCTCTAGCATGATTTACTAACCCAAAGTTATCAATAAACCAACCTTTCCTTGGTCTAATCAAATTAGAGGACTGGTGCACTGTAAACTGTGGCTCTAGCATGATTTACTAACCCAAAGTTATCAATAAACCAACCTTTCCTTGGTCTAATCACATAAGAGGACTGGTGCACATAAACTCTGGCCCTAGCATGGAGACCTGTGATTTAGTATTTACTTACCCAAAGTTATTAATAAACCAAGGGCATATGATGATCATGCTAGGTGAAATGTGTATCACTCCCTGGTCTATCACTACTGTAAACTGTAGCCCTAGCATGATTTACTCGCCCAAACTTATCAAGGACCCATGATGAGCATACCAGGTGCAATGTACCAGTACTTGGTTTAATCATGGGAGAACTTGTGCACTCACTGTAAATGGTAGCTGTAGCATGGACACATGCATGCTAAGCTCTGATCTTGGGTACAGAAAATGTCACAGGGCATGTAAAAAATAAAAATGGCGAAACAGGCTGTAAAGCGCTTTTACTTGATACTTTAAACAGTGCGTGATGGGATGTATGGCAATTTGGAGCAAGATTAGGCTTAAGCAGTCTTTAAACCACGATGGAAAATCACAACCATCTCCTGTACAATTTTGTTTCACACATAATGAACTGGACACAAAAACTGTTGATGATGGTATTTGCTGCCGACTCTGAAAATGTATACTGTATGTAAACACAGTTCTCAATCACTTGTACTGTTGTAGAGGTCATCAAATCGACATTCTTGCTCATTTTATGTAAAAGTGGCAATAGAAGACCTCTGAACAGGACACCTGTATCTATTGTGATAATGGGCATGACTGGACTCGAGTTCTGTATGAAAAGCAACTTTTAAAAATTGCACAGTCATGAAAACAGAAGTCAGTGATTCAGATGCAGTATAATTAACATGCAGAATAGATGCAGGTCCATCAGTCTGAATAATAACTGGTCACTTTACTGAAGGTTTACACATTTTCTGATGACAACAATGCAACAGGTGTCACCATGCAAAGAATAATGGCCCTGCGTTACCCTTGAATTCAGTCTTTTTGAGCTGGTAATACTGATACCATAACAGGGCTATGCTTCTATTCCTTTGAAAAGACAACAACAACCCCGCTTCATAAAAAGTTAAGTCAGGCTCTCTAGGCTTTCAGACAGGCAACAGCATGAAAAGCAAAACAAGATCTAGGTTTAATTTATTTTTCTTTCTTTTATACAGCTAGTGATGCAATTATTGATCAAGAGTGAAATGTGCCCAGTATCAGAGCTGAACATATATATGTAAATTACTCATCAAGATTTATCACTGAACCAAGAACATGTGCTGAAGCACACACTAAACTGACACAGGCATTTTAAATGTACCCATGAAGAAAAGGGCGGAATCATGAGGACTGCAGAAACACATGTCTGGACTGTAGCAGGCTTTGCGTTAACCAGTTGTTTCTGGTATTTTACTGGTTACAATCCCTTATACTGGGATAAAATAATAATCGGCAGTTGGTCAGACCTGTGGTAAAAAGCACAACCTACTGTGCACTACAACAATGATTCAAATTTCACTGGGAAGCAATGGGTTATAACCCTGTTATTCAACCAATGCAGGAAGTCCAAAATACCACTGTGCGCCTTATTCTCTGAGCACCATGCCGTCAAAACTGCACAGCTTTCCTACGCTGGCTGCAGGAACATCACCGGCTCTGTGCATGTATGTGTGTGTGTGTTGCATATATTTATATAGTCAACTTATGTTTGAACCCATGTTGATGTGTATAGTATCTGCTTGTAATGTTGTATTTAAATTCATCTTGATGTAGACATTATTGTTTGTTGTATGTTAAATTCACCTTGATGTCCGTCGTGTGTTTTCGTTTCTTCTTTTTACTGTTCAGCATTTTGAGCTGCAGAAATTTCCATTATCATTATTATCAAGCACCGAAAAACAACATCATGACATGCAGATCCTCTGACAAGTAAGTAAGTAAATTGGTGTTTTATGCCTGGTCAACCAGTGCGGTTATATCAGGGGGATCTACAACAAGCAAGAAGACCTAAAACTGAGTTTAAAAACAACATTACAGCCCCCAACAGCTCTAAGAAGCATCTTCCTGGATCACATTATTACATACGCACCTGAAAACCACTTCAGAGTAAGTCACCATGATGTCCCCGTTGCCCTTGACAACGTAGACTGGCCAGACGGTCACATGCTCAGTGCTGGGAATCTGAAAGGGCTTCTTGACCGGCTCCAGCTCCAGGGGAGGACCGAAGGTGAACGCCACAGCCGTCTCGCCCAGCGCAGCGCTGATGCTGAACTTGCTGGGGGAGGACAACGTGGTGTTGATCTCCCCTGGCTGCAGGTGAGTGCTGGACAGGGGGCGCTCTGGCTTCGTCAAGCTGTACACACTGAAAGCACAATCACAATATTATAATAATAACTTATCTTTTATTTGCTATTTGTCCAGTTGGCACACACAGCCCGTTACACTTCCATCTACATGAGAGTGGCTGAATTCAAAACAATCAGGCAATGCAAGCAGGGAAAATATGTTCTTCTCCTTTGACTTTGCAGCCAATTGATGACAGGGGTAAAGGGTCTGCTGCAGTCTGGAGGGAGGAGCCGGTTAAAAAAAAAAGGACGTATTTTACATTCACCACAGCTTCTTCAGTGTGTTCCCTTGACAATTCTTGAAAATGTGCACTTATCTGGAAATTGCATTCCTCCAACTGCCTGTATTACTATTAGAAGCATAAAGACATTGGAATACACTATACACATAACATTTAAATTGCACCAGAACCATTTCCAAGTTGAAATGTTGTTTAACTGTTTATCTAATTTGTGGCTCTCATCTCCTCCCGATCCTCTCACAATATTCATTTCTACACAGAAAAATCACACTGTAGCTCTTTCTTCACCACACAGATTTACAGTGACAATGGATGAGTGATTATGTAACCCCTAATGTTTTAACATCTTCCATCGCCACACAGGGGTTTTGAGTTGTACAAGTTTTAGGTATGGCTGCTGCTCTTACATACAGTTAAAACATACAGTTAAAACAAAACAAAAAAACTCGTAACAAAAAAGTTACATTTAACAGGAAATTGCACTTAATCTGAATTGTACATAAGACATGGCAACTGTAAACTCAAAACCTGGGGTCTGTCACAAAGATGACCTGTCTGAGGTCTGTCATAAAGGTAACCAATCTGAGATATGTCATAAAGAGGACCAGTCTGGGGTCTCCCACAAAGGTGACCAGTCTGGGGTCTCCCACAAAGGTGACCAGTCTGGGGTCTGTCATAAAGGTGACCAGTCTGGGGTCGGTCATAAAGGTGACCAGTCTGGGGTCTGTCATAAAGGTGACCAGTCTGGGGTCTGTTATAAAGGTTATAGAGGTGACCAGTCTGGGGTCTGTTATAAAGGTTATAGAGGTGACCAGTCTGGGGTCTGTCATAAAGGTGACCAGTCTGGGGTCTGTTATAAAGGTGACCAGTCTGGGGTCTGTCATAAAGGTGACCAGTTTGGGGTCTGTCATAAAGGTGACCAGTCTGGGGTCTGTCATAAAGGTGACCAGCCTGGGGTCTGTCATAAAGGTGACCAGTCTGGCGTCTCTCATAAAGGTAACCACTAAACCAGTCTGGGCTCCAGGGGCCCTATTGGTAAACAGCACAACAAGTGTTCATTTTACCTGAAGACATTGTCGGAGGTCAGAACTGCAAGGTGCGTGTCAGAAGAGCTGCCAGGATGCCATGTCACCTGTCTCACCTGTAGCCACTGGCTGCCAGTCAGGTGCCGTGTTGCCAGACTCACTGTCCTGCAATTTAAAAACACGAACCTCTTTTTCTTCCTCTCTCATTTAGGAAGCAATCACGGTACAACTACAACTTGTACAAGTGGGGGGGGGGGGGGGGGGTTTTTTTAAATAAATATTTTATTTAAGCCTCCCATCAGCTAGAATGTAGTATTTCAAACCTGCAGAAATTACTGCTCAAATATGCTGCACATCTGGCTGTTTTTATTCTTTATTATCTCAGTCTAAATCTAATGCCATGTCAAGTTTACACCACACAGTACACTGTGTCCATGAACTTGTTCAGACAGTGCCGGGAGTGGCAGTGGCACACTGTCAGCATTGACTAGTCTAGTGTACATAAAATATGTTTGCGGCAAAACAAGTTGCAGTAATAATAATAATGTATTCTTTAATATTAATATTTATATATCTTGTGCTATGTCTCCAAACTGGAGCACCTAGCCCATTAGAAAGCAAAGAACAAAGAATCAAACACAGTGACAAAAAACTAGTGCACACCCACACACACCCATGTATGCATGCATATTACACATGCACACACAAAGCACACTGTCACTAGTATCAGTTGGATAGCTTCTTCTTCTTTCACATATTGTCCAACTTTAACATAATGAAGACTGACACTTTTAATGCATGCTGGGTTATTTGAACTAGTTGAACAGATGCGATTTCTGAGATGATTTGAGAGCTGGGAGTGTTTGAGGAGGCTGTTCCAGACAAAAGACTGAAGTAAAAAATAAAATAAAAACTCTGACCAAGCAAGTGCATGCACATAGAAGGAAGACAAAGAATGGAAATATTAAAATAAAATAAATCACTAGACACCAGCAGATTTAAAAAAGACAAGAAAAATAATAATAAAAAAACGAAAAGAAAAAAAAGGCATCTGTATAAGTGTATTGTTTACCTGCAGGAGATTGTGTCCTTGCCTCCCTCAAACTCTGAGTACTTCCCCCAACGTTGTGGCAGCTCCAAGACGTGGATGCCCCGAGGCCCCCACAGTACCAAGTGACTACCACAGGCATTCAGTGAAAGACCTTCCACTGCAAACTTTGGTGTGTGCGTGCACACCAGCACCTGGAAAACAAAATGTTCATTATTAATATTAAACTAAAAGCAAAACACTCAAATTAACATTCTTAAAAAAGATGTCTTCAGCCACCATCTGACAGTTTCACTTGCAGAACGGCTTTCAAAGTCAATCTCACAGGGACTAGCCATGCACCTAACAATAACACTAGTAACACTAATACTGTAGCAGTGACACTAATCATCTTATTCAATTTAACTTCTGGTCTGCTAAAAGCAAGCTATTATTATTAATATATTATTATTATTTAAAAATAATAATGTACATTTATTGTGTGCTCATCAATGCCCTGAGCACTCACATGATACATATTATTTTATTAACCTAAATATGATATATTCTATACATCCTACCAAAACACTTTCCATAAAGTATTATACGGAAAAACGTGTGCACACACACACACACACATACACACACCGCAATGAATTCAAATATGTATGACACTGATCTGTGTCATACCTCATACAATATTAAAAGTATAATAATTGTTGACCTATGTCCTGGACTCTGGATATTTTTGAATTTTGAATTTTGAAAAACTTTGTTTTCCTGACAAAGTAATAGTTGACATTTTGCATGACCTCTTTACTCTTGCAATGTTGTCAAAAGGAATAAAAATAAAAATGCTGATAAATCGAAGTGTCATGCCCTAGACCTTGAATTGAGCCTAAACCGGCGCTGGATTACAGCACTTACCTTTTTTTTTACGCAAACGTGAAGCAAGTAAGTAAAAAAATCAAACCTCTTAACAACACACACTGTTCGAAGTTGCATTTGTTTAGATGTCACTGAGTGCATACCTTAGGTTAGTGAAAGAACGCTAACAACAAACCTGAAAACCAGCGTCGTTGGCTTGCTGTTGTGAAACTGAAAGCAGGCGTTTCAAATTGCAGTGAACAACACTGGCAGAAAAGCTATCCCACACAAATAAATCCCCATTTTTGACTGCTAACAAACTCTTTGCGTCTCCATTAGCTTCACTGTGATGTATTTTACTTGCGACGTCTTTTAAACGCTTGCAAATTGGATGAACTTTCAGTTTATCGCGCCAGTCTTCAGTGGGCGCCGCCATTTTGCTTGCATACTCTCTAACACAACAATTCGGTGACAGCGATGTAAACGGGAAGAAAAGCTGTGACACCATTAAATAAAGCCAAATTCTATCCTCTAACGTAAAGAATATTAAATTCAAAATTGTTTTATAACAACATTGGTTTTCTTTGTAAACGCAGTATGCAAGATATTTGTCATTTTCTACAACTAGTTAGAGCATATATTCGATCGCGGCAAGTCATGTGATCAATCGATCGAGCCTATAATCCCGTTCACAAGATGGCTGCGAATGTGCAGTCGATGTGTAACTTTTGGAAAAACTTTGATCTCCAAGAGTTACAGGTGAGTGGAAGACATTTTTCAATGTGATTGGGCGAACAGTCGAAAGTGTATGCTTCATTGTGTATGATCGTGGCGTGTCAGACTTTGTGGTGTGCTTGTTATGCATTTAAATGGCTGTGATCCTATTGATAGAATATCAGTAATAATCAATATGGCGATCTCGGATCGGAGTTCTTTGTCTGAATCCGCGTGAGCAGCAGCGCTGTCGATGTTTCCAATGTATTGTTTTGCGTGGATGGTGTTATGGGGCTGAGTCGGTTGGAAGTTAGGGACTTGGTGCGAAGTTTGGAAACTTTTTCTCGATGTCACTGTGCGCTGTACATATTGGCTAGATGGCACGATGGCAGCTAGCTGAGTATCAGCGGTGCTGCGAGAGAAGTGGGGCACGGAGCGTGTAGGGTTACTGGAGCCGTCTGCTCTGATGCTCTTGAGGAGTCAGGCATCGGCTGTTCCCTGTTCCTCTTTTCTTTTTCTCTTTTAACACGCCTGCCCTGTGCTTTGCACACTCGGCCATGATTGTGTGGTGTGTCGTTGTTTTGATACGTTGTGCCCGATCAGAGATACGCGTTACGCTGCGTCCGTGTGTTTTGTTCGATGTGTTCTGTGCTGTCTGTTGTGCAGTCGTGGTCTATGACTGAAACTGAGTGTCAAAACAGTCATTCTGCTTCACCCACGTCCACCCTTTCATGTCTTTTTGTTTCTTTTCTTCAGTCTTCTGCTTCCCTACACAGCACCAATTTGTCACTTGTTTTTGTAAGACTAAGAGGGTACATTCTTCTCTCTCTCTCTCTCTCTCTCTCTCTCTCTCTCTCTCTCACACACTCTCTCTCTCATATTTCCAATTTTTTTTTTAGTTGTGTTCCTCCAGTGTTTTTACAATCAGCTATCAAGTGTTGTCTCATTAGGTTTCCCTAAAACTATGCAATGCCTTGTAATGTGAAGGCATTGTGTTTGCCGAGATTCTTACTTATCTCTGGTCATTATCCCTCATTTATAGATAGGGTGGGCAGTAGGTGTAACTGATTGTGTCCGCATCCCTTTTTGGGGCTGTAGACAAGACTGGACATTGCTAAGTACTACAGTGATCGCCCACTTTGGTGAGCATCACCTTGAACTTGAAGCAGACTGTTTTGGGGTTTGGGGTGGGAAAATTTCAGATTTTTACCGTAGTTTGAAAACTGCAAGTCAGCACGCCATTTGCATCACCTCTGTAATACAGAATTTAATGGGTGATGTTTACTTTTACTTTAATAAGTTTGTTTTACTTTGCCTATTTTTCTGCTTATTTTAATGTATTTTATGCATTTATTTATTTATTCATTCTGTTGTTTTTGTTTAAACATTGATTCTTGTTCATTTTGTGAAAGTGGATTATTAAGTTTATATATAGATAATAATAATACATTATAGTTTTTTTTACATGTATTATAAATTGATTATGCACCAACTATTTTGATGAAGATTCGGTGTGTCTGTACAGTAATAATTAGTGGGATATTGTGTTATCCCCATTGTCTCAGTCAAGAAGAAAATGCTTTTTAAAACAGTAGTCAGATGATTAACAAAAACAACAAAAAATGGAACACACTGAGTTTTATGTATAATATATATATATATATATATATATATATATATATATATATATATATATATATATATATATATATATATACCCATGAATGATGAATGTATAGTAATTCACACATTGTATACACCTAAGTATGCCTGACCTACAACATATTATATAAATGTATATAATTTATTAATTACTACTTTCCATTACTTTAAATCTGTATGGGTGTAGATTTAATTTTTTTAATTTTTAAACATTTTTATGTTTTGTGAATTTATTTTATTATTTCATCATTTGTAAATTGCTATTTTCATATACTTACCAGTTAAGTTAAATAAGACCACTTCTGTTTTTATATATAATAATATATGTGGACAATAAATAATAACAGTATTGAAAATAAAAGTACACTGATGTGTGACATTATTAAGACTATAACAGTAATTTATTTTGTATGGCAATGGCATATGATTATGAATCATATTCAGAATATACGTATTCTGTTATTAAAATCTGATGTGTACAGTTGTTTAAATTCTGCTGTATTTATTGTTTTACTTTTAAAGTTTGTTTTACTCTTTTGCTTTACTCTTTTCCTTGTCATCAGTCATGTTTGTTTGAAAATATTCACATAATTGATTATGTGACTATATATATATATATATATATATATATATATATATATATATATATATATATATATAATTGATATTAATGATTCCTTTAAAATTGTATGAGCTGTTTGGTTTTTTGAATATTTGAGCAAGTTTATTTATATATTAATGTATTTTTGTACTGTTAAATAGAACTTAAGTAATAAAATGTCAATTTATTGGCCATAGGCTCACATTCTGACTTAGAGATATTTACTGAAATGAGTGAAAAAGCACCCTTATCGGTCTCTTGAATGCAAATAATTTCCTTAAATTTTTGTCTTCATTTTTTAGAACTGCTTTCTCCCCCTTTTGATTTGCCACATTCTACTTTGAGTGCTTTATTTCTGATCATGTAAAATTTGGTATGACTGTGAGAAAACTGTGATGGATGTGTTCACCAAGTTAATAGAATTAGAAGACAAAACTTTTCTTTCTGTAAATTTTATGGTGAAAACACTGAAGGTGAAACTGATATTGATAACACTGTATTTCATGGAACAGCATAGTTATTCTTGTGTTTCACAGCAAAAGAGCTTGGCGCTGAAAGAACTGTTTACAGTGCTGGATTTTATTGTGCACAAAAATAGAGTGACTGCCATTCAGACAATGGATAATATAGAAGCTTCAGGCAGAATAAGTATCCTGGTAATATTAGGAGTTTGCGTAAATTTAAAGGCGTGTTCTTTGCGCCAGAAACTAATCAATGTATTGCGTTACCATCATTGATTCTTTTCCCAAAGTATTGCTGGATGCAGTGTTATTTCAGTGTGCATGTGTGTGTGTGTGTGCACAACTACAAGCTTTATAGTTGGAAAAAAAATCAATGTGATACATTGCTGGGGAATGAATGCTAGGTGGTGGAATTGACTGGAGCTGTTATTGATTGGACACACACATCTTTTGGCTGTATATTAACACTTTCTTTAGATCAGATTATGCTATCGACCCAGCTCCTGCCGAGATTGACGCCTGAGCAAAAAGGTTGGAGTGAAAGGAAGAGTGGTTGGTTTATTTGCCGGTACACACACCCTCTAATGTATCTGCATTGTCGGAGCAGGGTCGAAGGCAGGAACCCAATTGATGTAAATACTTGCCTATCGATCTCTGTGGACAATAGCACAACAGCAGGACGCGCCCAGGGTACGGCTTTCACTGGCAGCAGAAGCAGCGAGGACATTGCTGTCCTAGCCTACTGTCTTGTCGGATCAGTGCAAAGTTAAAGTTTCTCGTTTTCAAATATTGATCGAGAGTTGGCTTTGAATAAACATTTGGGGGGAGGGGAGGGGGAAGGGTTGAGAGTGGGGAAGGATGTTTTCAGCTGGGAAAGTAGGGGGCTTGCAGATCTCCTTATTGTGAACTCTGGGGATAGAGACATAACTCAGGGTGGGCCTGAGGATGAAGGCTGATGGGCGGGGGGGAGGGGGGTAATCAATATTGTGTTTTTGTGACAATGGCCGTATGGATGCTGGCGGGGTTTTGAAATGTTTCATTCCCTCCATTAATCAGGGCTGGGGCTGATGGAGCTACAAATTGAGTTGCAGCAATCGATTGGCAGCAGGTCGATAGACGGCAAAGCGTCCGTTCCATAATGGATCCATTATAGAGGCCCGCGCCAGTGACATACGGCAGCATCACCCCATCGATCGGGTGATTCTCATTGGAGTTCTTGTCCCCGCATTGATCACTCCCCAAGCCCCGCACAAATGGGTAGTTTTTTGACTTATTGATCGAGGAGCCGAGCCACATGGGTCCTGTAAACCGGCAGGAAGACGGACAGAGATTACTTGCACAGTTACAACTGAATAAGCGCTCCTTTGAAAATCAGGAGAAATCAATAGATTTTCATCAGGAAAATTGGACTGCGGCAGGCGGGGGAGCACTGGCTGATTGATTTATTGATATGCCATGCTATCGGTGGACCCTCCTCCTGCACCCACTCCAGTGGTCGTGCCGCATTCCCGTGGCTCGCAGCCTCATGATAAATTGATGAGCATCCACATTTGATCGCAGGGCATCAATCTTCAGATAGCTTTTCGACGAGCGATAGATTTTTAAGGTCTTAGATGACACAGCCATTGGCTCTCTGCTGCGGCCCTTTGGTGGTGGACCTGCATGGTCCAGGGAAACATCACTTCCATGGCTTTGGCAGGCTGGCTCGTTGCCTCCCCTTGGGACGCAGGCTAGATCAGTCATCGGCAGTTTTTTGGTTGTCTCTTTTCTGGCGTTGCCTCCCTTCATTGGTTTCTAGTGCTGCCCAGAGAGTGCAAGACTGCATTTATAAATAACAACTGTGTCTACTTTTTAGCAGCTTTGTTTCATATTCAGTGTGTGAATGGTAGCCAGGGCTCTTGTGAGTCCTGTTCAGAATACAACTTTACAAGTAATTCTTTTTTTGTTGTTGTTAAATATTTGGTTGTGTTGTATTTATCTATGATAATTAATTAATATAGTTATAATTTGTAAATTATGCACAAACTGTACTGAAAAACCAAAACCCCTGACATTTTGGGGGAAGAAACTTGGATCATTGCCTGCAGCTATATATTTTTTTCTTCTCTTTTCTTCAAATGTTACTCTGCTCTTGAAACTAAAAAAACAAACTTAGCAGAAGAACAGAGGTATGGTTTTCCTGCACTGTCTGGAAATTTCACAAAGCGTACCATATGTAATGTGTCCAAAGTTACGTCTCTTGAGTTTATGGTTGGTTGGTTAAACTGGTTTAATTCCACGTTGTCTCCAAGAGATACTGGCCGGGACTGAGATCACAGGAGATGGGAGAAGAGTGAGACTGCCTAATGCTACAGTGTCACCACCAGAATTTGTCCTGCTTTAAGATGGGCAGTGATGAGAGCCATTTTAATGTTTCATTAATTTTGAGGGACAAAGTCCCAAGACAGTGTCCACAGACCACAACTTTTAAAGAGCAAGGACCCTCTGCTTACCAGCCTAATTCCTTACAGCTCGGCCAACCCAGCTGACATTGAGTTGATGTTTGAGAGTCTCCATATTATATAATATGGTCTACATGGTTGGGGGTGGGGGAAGAAGAAGAAGAAGAAAAAGTTGTTTCTTCTCAGACTCCTGCAGGCACATGACAAATTCACTGTTTGTTTTTAAGCAATCTGTTTTTATAATGAAAGCAGCATCAACATCATAGTCACACTACTGGGTCTACTAATAAAAACTCATTTTTCTTCTTCTCTGAATTATTTTCATCACAGTAATTTTCTACAGGACAGGTGTACCAACAGATTGTGGTGCAAACCTATTATTATAATACTTTAAAATGTGTCAGTTGTCATGTGTACATGTATAATATGGGGCAGACTGCTGTGGATGTGGAAATTGAGGTCATTTTTGTTGAGGAACCAGAATTCTCCAGTTTAAAAAATATAAAATAGATAAAATCCCCCTCCCCCCTCTTCTTAAAAAAGAAAAAGGAAAAAGAAAAGAAAGAGAAGCCTAGAGTAAGTCAGTATACCTGGCTTTGTCATTGTGATTTGCCTCCCCTTGTGATAATTCTACTTGCCTGGTTCTTTGAGTAAGTTTATGTTTGACTATGCTTTAAGTATTGAAACATCGAATTAATAGCTATATATTTTTTATCTGTTAACTCTTCCTCCCCCCCCCCCCCCCCACACACACACACACACACACACACACACACACACACAAAGTATTTGTACTATTACACTAGAATTAGTCTCAAAGAAGGGGTTAATGCTGCCAGAAACACCCATGCTGTAAAAACTTCCCTTCACATTCATGAGTATGCATGAAAAGTTGGAATTCCAGCACACATTACAATGTTGTCTTGTGGAAAGATAGGAGGCACTTTGTCATGGAGGTCACATGATGTGCAAGGGTGCAAGGAAAGGGTTAAGGACACAGTCACTGAAAACTTGGTTGTGGGGAGCAGACTGTCAGAGAGAATTCATAGACACTGACTTCCTTGATAATTCATGGCTTGTTATTTATACACCCTGTGTTACCCCGTCTTATTTTCACCCTTGTGACACAGAAACTAAAGTGCGCTAAATGATTAATTGCGTTGTTTCAACACAGCTGCAGAGCAGAGAAATTCAGGCAATAAAGCTGTGGTAATAGTGTTGCTCAGAACTTGGGATGTTGCTGTGTGTCATTGTGTGTGTGTGTGTGTGTGTGTGTGTTGTGTGTGTGTGTGTGTGTGTGTGTGTGTGTGTGTGAAGAAATATGTAAGTGGCTGTACTCTTTGAAGGGCACCCACTGCTAGATTTAATGCTTTGAATTTGTCCAAGGAATAAGTGGTCTTTTAATTTAATTTATTTTATTTAGACTAATAACACACTACTATTAACTAAAACCCAGATCCACAGATGACAGCAT
Source organism: Alviniconcha marisindica (assembly GCA_018857735.1). NCBI lineage: Eukaryota > Metazoa > Mollusca > Gastropoda > Provannidae > Alviniconcha > Alviniconcha marisindica. Next base: position 62,599 of record JABMCL010003234.1, read on the forward strand.
TCAAGCAACAATTACTGTTGTATGATTATTATTATTTTTTAAATTATCCATCTTCTTAGGTCAGTTAGGGAGGACATAGTTCCTTTACTCGAGTGGCTGTTCACTGAGAACAGAGATTCTGACTGTTATTCAGCTTATTGTTGTTGAGATTGTTGGTCATAAATTGTGACTCCAAAGTCATGTAAGCAGACTTTCACTGTATACGACTTGTATGTATATGTTGTTATGTCTGACTATTTGTCAGAGAGGTTTTGTTGGTTTGCCCAAAAAATATTTAGAAATAGTAATCATACTACACTAAATGTGAGTTAATTTCAGTAGTATTTTTTATTCAGTTATTTTTTTATTTTTTTCTTCTTTTTAAAAAAGAAGAAAAAAGAAGTGGTTATTATTCTGTTAGTGTTATATACATGTATGGCTTAATATTTTGGTACTGTTAAAAATTGTAATTCGGATATGGTTTTACGTTTAAATCTTAAAAGTAATAGAACTGCCCCCTCTCCCCTCGCTCCGTCTAGATCTCTGTCTCTCACTGTCCGTCCGCCTTTTTTTTTTTGTTGTTGCTTTTTTTGTTTGCTTTTTTTTTCGGCAGACTATTTTGGACGTTGTTAACAGTGTTATTCGGACGCCATTTTACACCGAAACGTCGGTGACAGTTCCGATAAATAAAGGTGTTGGCCTAGCCGGTTTAGCCCCCATTTTTGCACAATGGCCGGATTATGCGCGGACAGAGGCAGCGGGCGTACGTATGCAGCAAGCGCTGCACGCCCCAAGATGGATGATCCAGGCAGGGGAAGCCCAGTGAACGCCGGGGGCTGTTTGTTTTCTGCTGCATGGTGACAGTCGGAATGCGGTGTCATCTTGAAGTGATTGTGTAACAATGCGAACCGCACAGCGCCGCCACCCCATCGCACAGAACGGTCTTATGTATCGCCTCGGTCTGTCAAGGTACGGCATGAGCACAGAGTAGGAGTCCGCCGCGCACGGTGAATAGGCTGTCATAACTTGGCGTGCACTCGTCTCCAAGATGTGTAGGCCTGCGATAGAAGTTAAAGTCATCACACAAGAGGCAGTAAGTAAGTAAGTAAACATGGTGCTTAACGTCCACAGAAACCACCTACAAGAGGAAAGGTAGCCTACAGACGTGATACTTCTAGCCTCTGCTAGTGTCTGCACTGTATATTATAGCTTGAAATGCAAAGTTGCAGTTAGCAGTAAAGTCCCTGCGACCACCCCGCGCACCAGGGCTGTGAGGTTAGCTTGCATCTTGGTGGTGGTGATGAAGTGTTGCTTAATGTCCTCAGATGTCAGTTGACATATTAGGGACAAGTTGTGACCAATGCCGAAGCACGGTTCAATAATTCTTTACGTCCACAGAAACCAGGAGGCTCGTTAGGACGGACAGCTCAGGACGGCCACCTCAACTCTCACGCAGCTCCTGAACTATGATAGCTTGCATCTGAAGAAATCACATAATTATAGCCTCAGCAATCGCATCGTGCACCAGTAGTTAAAGCTACCTTCATCCTGAAGAAATCGTGAGCAATGTTATACAGACAATGGAAAGTTACATTAACCACATCGTGCACCAGTGGTCTGAAATTAACTTGATTGTGAAGAAATCGCAAGCAGTGTTTTACAATGGAAAGATACAGTACTATAGCCTCAGCAACGACACCGTGCACCAGTGGTCTGAAGTTACATTGATTTTATAGAAATCGTGAACAATAAAATACAAACAGTGGAAAGTTACAGTATAGGATGACACCGCCTCTGCAGCCACACCGTGCACCTGTGGTCTGAAGTTACATTGATTTTATAGAAATCGTGAACAATAAAATACAAACAATGGAAAGTTACAGTAATATAGCCTCAGCAACGACACCGTGCACCAGTGGTCTGAAGTTACATTGATTTTATAGAAATCGTGAACAATAAAATACAAACAGTGGAAAGTTACAGTATAGGATGACACCGCCTCTGCAGCCACACCGTGCACCTGTGGTCTGAAGTTACATTGATTTTATAGAAATCGTGAACAATAAAATACAAACAATGGAAAGTTACAGTAATATAGCCTCAGCAACCACACCGTGCACCAGTGGTCTGAAGTTACATTGATTTTATAGAAATCGTGAACAATAAAATACAAACAATGGAAAGTTACAGTAATATAGCCCCAGCAGCCACACCGTGCACCAGTAGTCTGAAGATACCTTGATTCTGAAAGAAATCGTGAACAATAAAATACAAACAATGGAAAGTTACAGTAATATAGCCTCAGCAGCCACACCGTGCACCAGTGGTCTGAAGATACCTTGATTCTGAAAGAAATCGTTAACAGTGATAAGCAGACAATGGAATGCTATAGTATAGACGCAGCAGTGCTCTGAAATTAGCTTCCGAAGAGATCGTGAACAACGTTATGCAGACAATGGAAAGTCGCAGTATAGCCACAGGAACCACCCCGTGTACCAGTACTTTGAGGTCAGCTTGTATAGTATGAAGAAGATCATTAAAAATGTTACGCCTACAATGGACAGTTACAATTAAAGCCTCAGCAACGCAACACTTCGTGCACCAGTGCTCTGACGTTAGATTTCATTTGAAGAAATCGTGAACAATTACGCAGTCAGCGGAAAGTTACAAGAGCACTAGTGCTCTGAAGTTAGCTTGCTTAGGAAGAAATAGTGAAAGCGTTTATGCAGTGGAAAGTTACAATATTGACTGAGCAACCACACCGTGCACCAGTGCTTCTGCTCGCAGCTGATGAAATCGTGAAACATATAGTAGCTGTGTAACTTACAAGTGGAAAGGTACAATAGGGCTAACAGCGTAGGCAACCACAGCTTGCCTCCGTGCTAAGAGCGCGTCTCTCTATTCACCTACTAGCATGAGGAAATAGTGAAAATGTAAGTTATACCGATTATGACGTGAGCCTGTTGATAGCCACAGCAGCAACCGACACCACGCATGAATGCTCGGGTCTCAGCTTCTGAGCATCAAAGACGTCGTAAATAAATAGAGTATTACAAAGAGGTATCCTTCGCTCGGCAAAAACACCTTGCACCAGTGCTCAGAACATAGCTTGCCGTCGCCAAGAACTACGTGAGAACTACGTCATGGCGGAGTCCCTTATAAAATACGATGCACGGAGAGAAATTCAGCACAGTCGCCACAGCCACACAACATGAAATCGTGAAAAATGAGGGTGATGAGAAAGTGAACGATAGATGTTGTAACAGGGAAGGTGTAACAGAGAAGTTGTAACACTAACAGGGAAGATGTAACGGAGAAGTTGCGACAGGGAGGATGTAACAGAGAAGTAACAGGGAAGATGTAACGGAGAAGTTGCGACAGGGAAGATGTAACGGAGAAGTTGTAACAGGGAAGATGTAACGGAGAAGTTGTAACAGAGAAGATGTAACGGAGAAGTTGTGACACGGAGGATGTAACGGAGAAGTTGTAACAGAGAAGATGTAACGGAGAAGTTGTAACAGGGAAGATGTAAAAGGGAAGTTGTAACACTAACAGGGAAGATGACAGTATCGGCAACCGCCACGTGTATCAGTGCTCTGAACGGTTGGTTGGTCATTGGATTTTAACGTCCGGCCAGCGGCACGGGGTCACCTCGGGACGATTCTGCGAGCACAGCTAGTGCAGCAGAAATAGTCGTGAAAAATATAATGATGATGGGCTGAAAAATGGAATTTAGGGAAAGGAGATGCACAACGATCTATAGCCATACTTCGTACCCAAATGTACAGAACATGGCTCTTGCTTCTGGAGAAGAGAAACTAAAACAGGAAAGGTGGAGTAGCCCGAGTGATCACACTCGTGTTTAGAACATAGCTTTTTCGTCTGAATAAATGGCTGGGGGGGGGGGGGGGGGGGGAAAAAGTTATTGCAGGGTAGGTAAAGGCTAGCATTCAGGTTATACACCGGCATGGGTATTTCTTAATGAGATAGGTCACCAAATCGAAAGCGGGATTGGGCACAGTATTGACCCTAGAGTCATTGTTAATGAGCTAGGTCACGGCGGGCCACCAGATCGAAAACGGGATGGGTTAGATTGCCATTTTGTGTGTGCACATTCCAGCCTCGTACTCGATCTCGTTACCCGTCGTAACCTGGCTCATTAAGAATGACCCGCAGGTCATTACAGTGCCCAGCCTCGCTTTCGATTTTGTGACCCGACGTGACCTCCCTTCGTGAATATTCTTAAGAATGGTCCATGCCCAGCATCGTGTAAGCGAAAACGTGTGTGTGTTGTGTGTGGGGTGCGTGTTGATGACATAGTTATTACTGCAACAAGTTGAGAAACTGGCCGTAGTGTGCGCTGGTGCGGATGATACGGTGTAGTCCGCAGTTGAAAACATCCGAGGTCAGTCTTGAAGTTTGATCTTGACGTAACTTGTTATTTTCTGTCCGCAACAAAATTGGTGCCGCTGTTACTAAGATACATGTAGGGTGTGGTCTGACAAATTCGCATCTTGTGTGGTGTCCTATTAAATAAGCGTTCTTTTTAACCATACACGTGTTCGGATTTGGTTATGACCGATAACAGGAACTCACTCGGCCACAGCTCTCTTTCACTGTTTCTGTCTCTGTCTGTCTGTCTCTCTCTTTCTCTCTCTCTCCTCCCACTGTCTTTTCGTCTGTCCCTCTCTCTCGTGTATGTTATAGTTTCTCTTTGTGGCGCTGTCCTCTGTTTCTCTCCCTCTTACTCGTAGCTCTCTCCTCCCATACACACACTCTCTCTCCCTTCCACTCTGTCTCTCTGTCTCTGTCTCTTTCCCTTACCTATGATAGTTTTTATCTCAGTCCGTCTGTCTCCCTCTCTTAGCTCTCTCCTCCCACACTCCCGCCTCTCACTCTCCTTCCCCCCTCTCCAATTCTCTTTGCCCCTCTCTCACTTATATATTGAAGTTTTCCCTCCCGCCCCCTCTCTCTGTGTCTCACTGCCTCTCTCTCTCTCTCTCTCTCTCTCTCTCTGTGTCTGCCTCCCCTCTCTCTCTCTCTCTGTGTCTGCCCCCCTCTCTCTCGTCTGCCCCCCTCTCTCTGTGTCTGCCTCTCTCTGTGTCTGTCCCCCTCCCCCCCTGTGTCTGCCTCTCTCTCTTTCTCTCTCCCCTCCCCCCCTCTCTCTCGTCTGCCCCTCTCTCTTGCCTGCCCCCCCACCCCCCCTCTCTCAGTCTCTCTGCCTCTCCCTCTCTCCCCCTCATAATACTTGATCTGTAATCCAATTTTGGATTCACCGGCTCAGCTGGCAGCGGTTGTTGCACGCAGCATTTATGGCGGGAGTGTAGGTATCTGCTGCACACCACAGCCAGTCTCAGACGGCAAACACAATTCGAGCACCGAAAACAATGGCCCGCAGCTTCTTCTTTTTTTTCCTCTTCTTTTTCTCCAGAGGTGCATTTAGGTCAGATGGGTCCATGCCACGGAAAAGCGGTGCTGTATATGATATTTATTGCAGGAACTTATCGGGACCCGCCCGCTAGGAATCGGGGTCTCCAAGTCTCCACAAGACATCCCCCCCCCCCCCCCCCCCCGCCCCATGCCCGTCCCGCTCCTAGTCTCAGTAATTAGGGCCGTGTGCTCTCTCCCTTGATTAGGCTTGTGTATGGGAGGGAAAGGAGAGCTGGGCGCGGTGAGGTGAGACGGTCAGCCCTCTGCGAGGCCATCATTAGTTTGGCTACAGTCCGATTTATTGAGATCTGAGTAAACAAAGAGAGCAGCCTGGAGCAACAACAGACTCATGCACACAATGCCAGATATTACCACACGCGCGCAGGCACCGAGAGGGAGAGAGAGAGGGGGAGAGAGAGAGAGAGAGAGAGAGAGAGAGAGAGAGAGAGAGAGAGAGAGAGAGGAGTACAACAATAAGGAGAGAGAGAAGTCCAACAACACTGGAGAGAGAGAGAGAGAGGGGGGGGGAGAGGTCCAACAATACTGAGAGAGAGAGAGGGCCAACAATAATGAGAGAGAGAAGTCCAACAATACAGAGAGAGAGAGAGAGAGAGAGAGAGAGAGAGGGGGGGTCCAACAATACTGAGAGAGAGAGAGAGAGAGAGAGAGAGAGAGAGAGAGAGAGAGAGAACAGTGTTACAGTACACGCACCCTGGTTTGGCAAGCGGCGGCATCGTACAAAACCCAAACCACAATTATTGAATGAAGCAGCTGGCATTAGAGTGCACAGGGAAATGACGTACGATCCTCTGGCATCAAGAAGATGCGAAGACCACGGATGGCGGGGGAGAGGAACACTAAAATGATGACACTGGGATGACTGACCCGAACAGGAGAATGAGAGAGGCTCACGAGCAGGACTAAAACCGCATAAACATTCATCTCATCAGGGCTGCAGCCTTTCTGTGGGTCAAACGATTTAGTCCACTCTGTGGTGGTCGTTTGCTTCAACTCAACTAGCTAGCATCGCTTTTCCGTTTCCGGCACCTCAAATTCTTCCAAGCAGGAAGGATGTAAACCAATGTTAGGAGTTTCACGCGCGCGCACGCGCGCGCACGCGCGCGCGCACATTACAGACACACACACACACACACACACACACACACACACACACATATTCGTCTCTTCCTCTCTCGTTCAGTTTCTCCCTCTAAGCTGTGACGTTACGTGGCATAATGTGTGACCACATCACATTACAACAGGGTAACGTCACTTAACATTGTTATGCCTGTGGCGGGCAGGACTGGATGATTGATGGCGTGAGCTGTGAATTGTCAATGAGGAGAGAGAGAGAGAGAGAGAGAGAGAGAGGGTCGATCCGCCACATAGTATTTATTACATGTAGCAACTCATAGAGCGATGGTGGCCAGGCATTGTCTTCTTTGATGGTTCAAGCACCGACAAAAGGTGAAAGAAAAAGAAGGGGCGAGAGAGCCCCACTAAGGCCAACACAGATGCGCCTCACGCCTGTGAAGGTGTCTGTATGTTCCAGGAATTCGATGTTTAAACCAAAATATTTTTAATGACTACCCAAAGATTTTGCTGATTTGACCAGAAACCACTGAGATCAAGTTAATCAAAATTTGTCTTAATATCTAATGTGCTCTTCATACATGGGAGGTGAGGACTAATTGAGCGGAGATGTACAGGTAGAACTCGATGGGTTACATCTGGACGAGAAAAGAGGACGTGCCAGCTTGAAATAGATGAAGTATGTATACGCATATAATTATGTACCCACACGAGCTGGGAAATGTAGAGCTAAAGGCCCCCCCCCCCCCCCCCCACTCGGGAACAGAGAACCTTTGTGTGTGTGTGTGTGTGTGTGTGTGAGTGGGTGTGGGTGTGGGTGTGTGCGTCTTTCTCTCAGTGTCTGTATTTTTCTCATTCTCAGTCTCTGTCGCTGTGTGTGTGTGTGTGTGTGTGTGTGTGTGTGTGTGTGTGTGTGTGTGTGTGTGTGTGTGTGTGTGTAAGGAGTTCCGGAAAACTATAATTTTATTTATGAACATAGAACTGACCCTCCCCGCCCCCCAACCTTCTGTGTCACACGGTGATTGGCTAGATCGGACCGGTGTAAAAAAAAAAAAAAGAAGAAGAAAAAGAAGTTCCAACCCAAATATATGGGAGGGAATGATTGGGTCTGCATCATGTGGCCCGAGTGATCTGCAGAATGTCCTCGCGTGAAGTGTAGATCGAGAGGGAAATGGCTGCGGAGAGGCAGGATTAATGGCCGTCTTGCGCAGGCCGACTTTGGCAGCGTGCTTGGAGTGCTTTTTGACGTTCGAGGACACTTTGATTTATAAGTTGCTCACTTTCCACGCTGCAGCGATCATCTGCCTGAAGATTTATGCTTTGGCTTGAGAAGCAAGAACGTGTTTGGTTTGTGTATAAGTTAATGAGAGAAGAGAGAGAGAGAGAGAGAGAGAGAGAGAGAGAGAGAGAGAGAGAGAGTTATTTATTTTACGATGGTAGTAGATTAGACACGGTCTTTTTTTATACATCCATCCCTCGTCTACGAGAGACGCATTCTACTAATACTTCACATACACATGTATTTCACATATATGCAAAACTGTATAGGATATTATTTCGTAAACATGTTTAGGGCGAAGAAGCGGACAAAAAGGTGAAAAACAACACATGCTGCTGCGTATAACTGAACAAAGTATGGAGAGAAAAAAGCAACAACAAGCAAGCGAAAAAGCAAAGAAGTAAACATGTGACTGAACACAAACACTAAAATGTGCAGAGAGAGAGAGAGAGAGAGAGAGAGAGAGAGAGAGAGAGAGAGAGAGAGAGACTATACGATTGGTTGGTTTGAGGGATGCTTGCGTCTGGTCACTGGACTAACAAGAAAAATATAGCTACAGATGCCTACGCGGGCACGTGCTGTTGGAAACGTTAGTTTACTGTAAAGAGGCAGTGTTGGCTGATTATTTGAATGTAAAGAGGTATTGTCTGCTGGGCATATATGTGAACGTAAAGGTCTGACAATGTCCAGGTGTACAACGAGACTGTATTAAAATACATGATCATGTAAGACTGATTTTTTAAAAATAGATTTCAGTTAAATTTAACACGAGAAGAGTTTAGAAATGCGTAGTTAAGCTTATTACAGATATGAGCTTGATAATCCTGAGGTGACTAGGTGATTGACAGGACGTTAAAATCCAATTACTGACATGATTATTTAAATGTAAGTCACTGAGTTCCAGTATAACCTGCTATTGATAGAGCTCAGTGATGTAATGCCAGAAGCAACGTTGGACACGCATATGGGTGTAAAGAGAGAAGGCCTGTTGGATGATCAACTGAATGTAAAGGAATGATGTTGGGTACGTGTTTGAATGTAAACAGGTACGGTCGGGCACTTACTTGAACGTAAAGAGTGAGACGATGCATCGGTACATAGTGAGACCGCGTTGAGGTATTTGTAGGCATGAAAGCACATTGTTTGGTACGTATTTGGACGTACAAGGACAGTGCCTGCCGGGAATGTATTTGAAAGAGCTAAGGCATGTTGGGTACGTAAGGGACATTGTCTGCCGGGTACGTGCTTTACGTGTTTTGATGTTGGGGGGAAAAAGAAGAAGGTATTGGTAAGGCCGGTTGTGTATGTATTGGATACTTAATGCATTGAGCAATCCTCGTTGTGTACGTGTATAAAGCGATACCACTTTTTTGTTGTCTGTTTTCTTCTTCTTCCTCCTCATTTACTTTGTCGTCGTCGTTATCGTCTTTCTCTTCTCATTAATTACTCAAGACAGGATCCCGCATACATACCCAGTCACACAGTTATCTTCCCCATTTTTTTTTTGGGGGGGGGGGGGGGGCCCTAATTGTCATGTTCTTATTCTCTTTCACTCACCTGCGTACTTTGAAGGGAAGGAGACCACACCTGCTGTGCGTGTACTTGAATTTGAACAACAGTGTGCTGTACGAGACACTGTCTCTTTACATTCACATACCACAAAAGACCTTGCTTTATATTCAAGTACATACCGGGCGAGAAATCGAGTGAAAAGCTGCAGCGTGTATACTTTTTATTCCAATCATATCGATAGTGCCCTTCAGTTGTTTTCCTTTAAATTTGTGCCGGATTTTGCTTAACAGGACACGATTATCAGAGAAGTTATTTACACAGGTATAACAGTTTCGCTTCACAGGACACCTTTATCAGAGAAGTTATTTTCATAGGGATAATAGTTTCGCTTCACAAGACACAGTTATCAGAAGTTATTTTATTAGCATAATAGTTTCGGTTCACAGGACACAGCTATCAGAGAAGCTATTTTCATAGGGGTAATGGTTTCGCTTCACAAGAAACAGTTATTAGAGGTTATTTTATTGGGATAATAGTTTCGGTTCACAGGACACAGCTGTCAGAGAAGTTATTTTCATAGGGATAATAGTTTCGCTTCACAAGACACAGTTATCAGAAGTTATTTTATTGCGATAATAGTTTCGCTTCACAGGACACAGCTATCAGAGAAGTTATTTTCATAGGGATAATGGTTTCGCTTCACAAGACACAGTTATCAGAAGTTATTTTATTGGGATAATAGTTTCGGTTCACAGGACACCTTTATCAGAGAAGTTATTTTCATAGGGATAATAGTTTCGCTTCACAAGACACAGTTATCAGAAGTTATTTTATTGGCATAATAGTTTCGGTTCACAGGACACGGCTATCAGAGAAGTTATTTTCATAGGGCTAATAGTTTCGCTTCACAAGACACAGTTATCAGAAGTTATTTTATTGGCATAATAGTTTCGGTTCACAGGACACGGCTATCAGAGAAGTTATTTTCATAGGGCTAATAGTTTCGCTTCACAGGACACAGGTATGAAAAGTTATTTTCGTTCTGATAAAAGTTTCAATGGTTAAAAAATGGAAGGGATTTGATTTACGTTATGCAGCTTTCAAACAGTTCAGTTAAAAAAAATTAATTTAAAAAAATCGTATTCCGTCGATGTGATTATATACCAGTAGCTATTGCGATTGTAGACCAATAATTACTTAAACCTTAGAGCTGTTCATGCGTCATCGTGTTTGCATGCACTGATGCAGCTGAAGTATCGAAGAAGAATTCACAGGGGAAAAATGTGAACATATAAACAGCAAATTAAAAAAAAAATCTTTTGAAAACTGCTTTGAATAGGCAGACATCTTCATTCATTCAAAAATGAATCTTATTCACGGAGACTACGGCCCCGAATACAGCTTTGGGTTTCAAACTTCAGACGCTATTAATCTCCACCGAAGTGAAGCCTTGGCAGAGGACGAGCTCCCCGGCCCCGGCCAGCATTCAACGCGATTGAAAATAGATTTGTATCTGTGGAGATAGATTTGTATCTGTGGAGACTGATGCTACAAAAAGCCACACAATAAAGGAGCCACGGCACCCAGGTACTCTCACCCCCCCCCCCCACCACCCCCCCACTGCCTTCCTCCCCTTCCCCTCCATTGCAGTAAAAACCCTCCCTCTGAAAGTTCAACTCGATACTTTATGGATCTCTTTAAAGAGCCTTGTTCGACACAGGTCCGCGGTAATGTAGCGACATCGGCCCGACGTTCAGCCCGCTCAATCACCTCCCGCGTCCCGATTCCTCTCCGCCCTTTTCTGCCTGTTCACTCAGCGGGAAAAACTGGTCTATTCTCCGCCCATGCCTCTCCGCCGATGGGCCGCGGGGACTCCATCTTTTTCTTTGCCCCGAGTGATTTCTTACACAAAAAAGATTGTTTCTCCGCCGTTCGTCTCCTTCTTCTTTTTCTTCTTCTTCTTCTTCTTTCGCGCCCGTCAAGGGTTTGTGTGTGTGTGTGTGTGGGTGGGGGGGGGGGGGGGAATGGAGGTAAGGAGAAAGGCACCAGTTTTGCCTTTGCCGTGCGTGTTAGGTGATGCACGCATGGGTGCCATCTTGAGTCTTGAGGCGCTTTTATTAGACTGTCACACGCCTTGGTACACTCACACGTGCACACAGATGTACACATACAAAGGCGCATGCACACACCACACACACACACACACACACACACACACACACACACACACACACACACACACACACACATGCTCAAACGCGCATTCGGACACACACACACAAACACACACGCATTCGGTCACACACACACACACACACACACACACACACACACACACACACACACACACACACACACACACATTCACGCACACACACGTCATGCTGTCTAGCGCATGATATTCATAGTTTGATAGTGTGCTGTTCTTTGTTGTTTACGTTGGACACACGCATTATTTTGATACTTTGAGGGGGGAAAAGTGTTGGTGGGGGAGGGGGGAGGGGTTACTGCTGTGTAGTTCACGTGGCAATAATTGTTTTGGAGAGGCCGACATATCAGCTACTTTATATTTTGATACCGAGTCACACCACAAAGCTCGTACTTGATACTGATACCTAGTCAACCAGAAAGCTCATAGTTGCATACTTCATGGCTATGAACCGCAAAGCTCATAGTTCATACTTCATGGCTAGTCAACCGCAAAGCTCATAGTTCATACTTCATGGCTAGTCAACCGCAAAGCTCATAGTTCATACTTCATGGCTAGTCAACCGCAAATCTCATAGTTCATATTCCATGCCTAGTCAACCGCAAAGCTCATAGTTCATACTTAATGCCTAGTCAACCGCAAAGCTCATAGTTCATACTTAATGCCTAGTCAGCCGCAAAGCTCATAGTTCATACTTAATGCCTAGTCAACCGCAAAGCTCATAGTTCATACTTAATGCCTAGTCAGCCGCAAAGCTCATAGTTCATACTTAATGCCTAGTCAACCGCGAAGCTCATAGTTCATACTTAATGCCTAGTCAACCGCGAAGCTCATTGCTGATGCTTAATACCCAGTCAGTCGCGAAGCTCATACTTGATATTTACTGCCTAGTCAACCGCGA
>JABMCL010003234.1:82500-92500 GCA_018857735.1 Alviniconcha marisindica
AGAGCGATTATTTGATAGCGGATCACAAACTCTGATTGTATCCCTAAGCCGCATTGTACAGAGAGAGAGAGAGAGAGAGAGAGAGAGAGAGAGAGAGAGAGAGAGAGAGAGAGAGAGAGAGAGAGCAAAAAAAGCCAGCACCAGCACTTGTGCTTATTTATTGGTTTAGGTCAATACGAAAGCGGAGCGGAGGTCCGGGTCAGTCAACTGTTCGCCAGGGGGGGCGGGGGGGGGGGGGGGGGGGGACTGCCATCGTCACCTGTTGCCTTGTTGTTACACCTTCCGATTTCCCCTTACTGACGGCCGCCCCGACCCCACTGAAGCAACACCCGTCGACACGAATCGGGCTAATCAGTGGGGACTAAAGGATGAATACTGTGCATCGGCCGAACAATGAATGGCCTGTTTGCGTTGTGCGTGTGCAGAATGATTATAATACCGGAAATTTGTCAGGCGCCTGCATCCATACAGTTCAGAAGGCTGAACAGTAGGCTAGAGACAGTGTGTGGTGTAAACCTATACTATTCATCGAGATGTATAGTAAATGAACAAAAACAAAATATGATTGGGTAGGCTAGAGACAATGTCTAGTGTAAACCTATATTATTCATCGAAATATACAGTAACTGAACAAAAACAAAATATGATTGAGTTATCGTTCAGTATCATCGCCACGCTTTCTGTTGGAAGAGCATTTGGAGAAGAAGAAGAAAAAGAAGAAGAAGAAGAAGAAAGTAGTTGAATAATGAATAAACGTAAAGGGAGAACTGAGAAAGGCAGATATGCTCAGCAGTTTATATATATATATTGAAATTTCTATTATTTTCTTGGAGAACAGAACAAAACAGCTGTCGAGACTGCCAATAGCAATGAATGCTGAAAGCGAAGGAAAATGGCCCGGGATAGGTAATCTAGTACGGCCGCTGACTAGCGTCAAAAGCGCATGCTTACAATTATGTGCTTTTGACGCTAGAGAGCCGCCATAGACGAGGGCCGGGTCTTTGTGGGATGGCATCTCTGTTGGTGGAACTGATTTCGGGTCTCGGAACCGAAGCAACAGTTGCGTAAACCTGCTCGCTGCCTCTGCTTTTACATCGGCTCATACGGGAAGACTCCGTGACATGCAGTGACGCATACTTTGATGTATGCGAGTTGGGATCGGTAAAAATGCAGTTCTCAGTCGTAATCGGCAATCATGTATCGGTTGCGCTGGGACCCTGCCAAATTTGCCGAGTGCTACAGGACGGGAAGAGGCTGGGGGGTTTGGTGTAAGGTTTCCATCATTTTTATGGGGGGTGTTTTTTGTTTGTTTATTTATTTGTTGGTTGGCGGAACGAATAAGATAGAGTGGGAGGGTTGTGGTGTGTGTGTGGTGTGTTGTGTGTGTGTGTGTGTGTGTGTGTGTGTGTGTGTGTGTGTGTGTGTGTGTGTGTGCGTGTGTGCGCGCGCGCGTTTCTGTTTGAAACTGGAAAGGGTTGGGGGGCTTAGTGGTGAAGGGTGTGTGTGTGGGGTGGGGTGGGGGCTGAGGGGTGGGGTAGGGGTGGGGCAGGATGGCACTCATTCATATTGAAGACTCGAACACCGCAACACCGTGGTTATATGACAGTTGTGATTTGCAGCAGCAGCGGTTCAGCCTTGTAACTAGAGCACCTGCCAATGCTGCTCTCTGCCTTAAAGGGACAGCAACTCCAGGTTTTCGGCATCGCGTAGAACTATCGCCTGGAAGACAGTCGACTGTTCAGTTCTTGCCAGGCAAACTCTCATTCGGCATCCAGTCCCTGCCACCAATCTGTGACCCTTTGAGCGTAGGGTGTTAAATTGAAAAAGAACGCCCCTGCCGGGCATGACGTTCCTCAGACAGCTGTCTCAAGTCAGACTGTTTGGGGACTGGCTGAGCCTGCAAAATCCGTCTTTTATGGTGCGTTTGGCTTTCAGTGGGAATCTAGGTGTTTTTTGTTTGTTTCACTTCTCGCACCGCAGTGTCAGCCATGTGTGCCTCTGGAGATAAAGACCTGGACGGTGTATAGAACGTGTGAGCATAAAGTATTTTTTGCCAATTTTCGCCGTTTGGGGAGGGGGGGGGGGGGGTGTAATATTTAGTCGCTAATTGCTATGTAGTTGGTGGCGCCTACAGCCCAGAGTGCCGTGAAATCCTCACATGTGTGGGTCCCTGACTGTGCTGCCAGTCAGGCCTGATGCAGGATACCCCTTGTATTTGTGTTTTGGCTCCGAGTTTGTAGGTCTGACTGGCTTGGGTATAGTTTTGCTACATGTGAGACGAGCTTTAAGATGTGCATTCGCCTAGAACAACGTCTGATCGTACCGAGGTGACCATGTGCGGTTGACAGGACCTTCAAATCCATGTTACTAAAAAAAAAGCAAAGAAAAAAGAGAGAAAAAAAGCACTTCCGGCAAACAGTGGAAACAGTCAGCCCACGAAGCCGGGACAAAAACAGGACTCAGGCGTTGTGTTGCCTGAAACATTAAAATGCCTCTCATCGCTGCCCATCTTAATGCAGGAATCATTCTAGTGGTGACGGTGTAGCGATAGGTACATAATCTCCTCCCCCCCCCCCCCCCCGTCCCTAATAAGCCTTGTGGTTTCTGTGGACGTTAAGCACCATGTTTACTTACTTACTCGTGTTGCTGTGGCTGCCCATGCAGTAAATGAACTAGCCTAGTATACTGGCTAGTGACCGAACGATGGTGCTGTCGCGGGCTGAGCGCTGCCCGGATTGATGAGACACTTCCAGATGAAGTGTTGCTTAATGTCCTCAGATGTCAGTTGACATATTAGGGACAAGCTGAGACCAATGCCGAAGCATGGTTCAATATAGCTTTACGTCCACGGAAACCAGAAGGCTCGTTAGGACGGACAGCCCAGGACGGCCACCTCGACTCTCACACAGCTCCTGAACTATGGACACTTCCACCAGGGCAGTGCATCTTTATCCACACAGTTCGAGAGCGACCTCGACGGCTTTGTTGTGGGATTTCCCTCGTTGTATGGACTGCGTGTTTAACACTGAACTTGTAACGCAGGTCTATCAAGTCTTAGCGACTCGAGTATAGTTTCAGACGTGGAAGAGTTTTAGTGCAGTTTAGTTCGAGTGTGTAGTTTCAGACACGACTGAGACGGGGTTTGAACGTGCACTGACTTACGGCGGTGGTTGTTGGTCCTGGTGTGAATGCGGTTGACAACAGTTTAGCCCTGTGTGCTTGACTGGGCTCAAAGCACCAACTAACGAACTAACCAGTGTTAATTTAGCCCTGATGTAGCCCTATGTGGTTGATTGGGCTCAAAGCACCAACTAACTAACCAGTGTTAATTTAGCCCTGATGTAGCCCTATGTGGTTGGGCTCAAAGCACCAACTAACTAACTAACCAGTTTTAACTTAGCCCTGATGTAGCCCTATGCGGTTGATTGGGGTCAAAGCACCAACTAACGAACTAACCAGTTTTAACTTAGCCCTGATGTAGCCCTATGTGGTTGATTGGGCTCAAAGCACCAACTAACTAACTAACCAGTTTTAACTTAGCCCTGATGTAGCCCTATGTGGTTGATTGGGCTCAAAGCACCAACTAACTAACCAGTTTTAATTTAGCCCTGATGTAGCCCTATGCGGTTGACTGGGCTCAAAGCACCAACTAACTAACTAACCAGTTTTAACTTAGCCCTGATGTAGCCCTATGTGGTTGATTGGGCACAAAGCACCAACTAATCGGTTTTAATTTAGTCCTGATGTAGCCCTATGTGGTTGACTGGGCACAAAGCACCAGCTAACAAACCAGTTTTATTTAAGCTCTGGTGTAGCCCTATGTTGTTGACTGGGCTCAAACTCAAAGCACCAACTAACTAACCAGTTTTAATTTTTAACTGTTTACTAACTAACCCTGGTCACTTCTTTCAGTTACTGCAGAATACACAAAACGTTATTTTGTCGTGAAACAAATTTGTCTTTAGACAGGATAGTAGAAACAATGGTTACATCACACCAGTAATCAATAATACATCTTTTTCTCGACTCTCCTTCAGTAGCCCTTCTCAGTTGAGGCTCTTCAGTCACTGTCTCTCAATCTCCTGTCCTCCGCCCCCCCCCCCCCCCCCACCACCACCACCACCTCGACACTTCCTTCCTCTCCATACGAAGTACCAATTTCCCTCTGAACAACCTCCCAACAGAAAAAAAATTAAGATGCTGTCGGGGAGGTAAAAGCAAGAACTGGCAACATGACGCTTCGCCCTGTTGCCCGTGGGCAGATTTTGAGTGGTGGATCCTTCCCGTATCATATCTTCTCGCGTTCGTCAGCATAGTCACCGAAGTGTATGCAGTGACTGACTAGTCGCGGCTTAGAGTCTTGGACTAGTGTAGTTTAAAGCTGAGATAGGTGTGGCGGATCAGAGCTGCTTTAAGTTAAAAGCCCACACAGCCTCGCAGAAAAAAAATTGACTGCCGATGGAAACTCGGAAGCTTTCGTATTTTGAGGTTCCTCCTCGGAGCCTGTCTCGGGCCGTCATCAGTTCTGCTGACAAGTGATCAAGAGCAGATGGGGGGTCATTAAATGCTGATTTGCTGCCTAACGTGCCTCTTAGCTTGTGTGTGTGTGTGTGTGTTGTGTGTGTATGTGAGTGGTGTGGTGTGTGTGTGCGTGTGCGTGCGTATGTGTGTGTGTGTTGCGTGTGTGTGTGTGTGTGTGTGTGTGTGTGTGTGTGTGTTGTGTGTGTGTGTGTGGTGTGTGTGTGTGGCGTGTGTGCGTGTGGTGTGTGTGTGTGTCGTGTGTGTGTGTGTGTGTGTGTGTGTGAGAGTGTGTGTGTGTGTGTGTGTGGTGTGTGTGTGTGTGTGTGTGTGTGTGTGTGTAGGGGGGGGTGCGTTGTGGTGTGTGTGTATGTGTGTGTGTGTGTGTGGTGTGGTGTGTGTGTGCGTGCGTGTGTGCGTGCGCGTGGCTGTGTGGTGTGTGTGTGTTGTGGTGTGTGTGTGTGTGTGTGTGTGTGTGTGTGTGTGAGGGAGGTGTGTGTGTGTGTGTGTGGTGTGTGTGTGTGTGTGTGTGCGTGCGTGTGTGTGTGTGTTTGTGTGTGCGTGCGTGCGTGCGCGCATGCGTGTGTGTGTGTGTGTGTGTGTGTGTGTGTGTGTGTGTGTGTGTGAGGAGGTGTGTGTGTGTGTGTGTGTGTGTGTGTGTGTGTGTGTGTGTGTGTGGAGGAGATGGGGGATGCGTTTGCGTGTGTGCATACGTGCTTGTACAAGTCTTTTCAGATGTGCCACAGCGCGTCTGTGTGTGACTAACATTTCCTGTGCCATTCACTCAGCCTCCGCCCTCCTCTCTCCCTCTCTCGCTCTCCCTGCCTCTTGTTTCTGTGTACAAGCCCTCTCTCTCTCGCTCTCGCGCCGAATCAATTGGCGACCTTTTACTCTTGCGCACACATCCTATTGGAGCTAACACACGTAGATCAGTGAACGGTAAGCAATGCCGTGCCGGTCTAGTCATCCGCGATCACTCCCGGGACACATACCGCCTCGGAGTTTGTGCTGGGGAGAGATTTGCAAAGCAGGCAAAGAAGTGGAGGACCGAGCGAGGGGATCGGAGGAGGAGGAGGAGGAGAGGTGGTGGGAGGGGGCGCGAGAGGGGGGTATAGCTGTGTCTAGCGCCGGGGTGGTGGTGGTGGCAGCAGATAGATAGATGGCTGTGTACAAAGTAGTGGTAGGTCAGCCTCCAATAGTGCGCGCTGTGATAGGAAAAGTCGGGCGGGCCGGCGGCACAGCAGAGCGGGACAAGCGGCAACGGCAGGCCATAGGGGACCCCCCCCCCCTCCCCCTCTTCCCCCCCCCACCCCTCTCTGTAACTAGGCCTATACTGTGTATAGTATGTGTGGCTGCAGCCCAGAGCCGTGGCAGCAAGCGATGCTCGCCAACTTGGCCCGATGTGAAAATCTATCATTCCGATAGGCTGCGGGCTGAACCGGCCGCGCTGTGCCCCGCGGCTCTGTTGCCCCCTCAAATACCGTGCCCTCTCGCGCTTTCTCGCGGCCCCCGTCTTGCGCGGTGCGGAGGAACCGAAAGGCTGGCCGGGTTGGAAGATCACGTTACCTTCTCGGGTGGTGGTGGTGCCTCGTGATAAATACACAGCCAAAGTTCGGCAGTTTGAAAGATCACGATACCTTCTGGAGTAGTGGGGCCTGGTGATAAATACACAGCCAAAGTTCGTCAGTTTGAAAGAGCACGATACTTTCCCGAGTAGTGGGTGCACGGGGACTGGTAATAAATATACAGCCACGGTTCGTCAGTTTGAAAGAGCACGATACTTTCTCGAGTAAGTAAGTAAGTAAGTTGGTGATTTACACCCAGTCAACCGGTATGGTTATATCAGGGCGATTCTCGAGTAATGGTGCTCGGGGACTGGTAATAAATATACAGCCAAAGTTCGTCAGTTTGGAAGATCACGATACTTTAAAGAGCGCACGTGGTCTGGTAACCAACGTTCGTCAGTTTTGAAGATGAGGCACTTGTGAATAATTTATGAACAGCCTAGGACATAATACACCATCGAGGGAGAAGAGAGGCGTGGAAAGAGGAAGCGCAGGACTATTTTCCTTGAAAGGACGAGAGAGGGCCATCGTCAGTCAGACGAACACTGGAACTTTTTTAAAGGCAGCAGTAGGGAGACTACTGAGATACGAGACGGAGCGCGCATGGGCTTTTCCGAGCGCACAGATACCATCTTGAACTGAACTTAAACTGAACCGAACTGCTTTTTGAGGCCCGGAATCCGGCATGGGTGTTTACATTACTTTCGTGTAGCTTGTGCACAGTCGGCTGGAAGATTACTTTCAAGAAGCGATTCACTGCGCACGATACACATCAGTGTGTGTTTTGAAGAATACTGGGGGGAAAAAATGAAGTTGAATGAACTGTCTGGGAAGGCAGAAATTACTGCAAAGGCTAACTCCATGGCAGTAGACGAAGACGCATTTTGTGACCAACTCATTCCCATGCACGAAAGAGAGAACGAATGGCAGCTCCGGAGTGTGGGCATGCTGAACCATAGGGAGACCCGATATTGTTTGTTCTCTCTAGGGAGACGAGAGGGTAGCGGTGCAAAGGGAAAGTCCCATAGGCTCTCCCTGGGGAGAATAGAGAGAGTAAAGGGAAAATCCCATAGGCTCTCCCTGGGGAGAATAGAGAGAGTAAAGGGAAAATCCCATAGGCTTTCCCTGGGGAGAATAGAGAGTAAAGGGAAAATCCCATAGGCTCTCCCTGGGGAGAAGAGAGAGAGAAAGGGAAAATCCCATAGGCTCTCCCTGGGGAGAAGAGAGTAAAGGGAAAATCCCATAGGCTCTCCCTGGGGAGAATAGAGAGAGTAAAGGGAAAATCCCATAGGCTCTCTCTGGGGAGAAGAGAGAGAGAGTAAAGGGAAAATCCCATAGGCTCTCCCTGGGGAGAATAGAGAGAGTAAAGGGAAAATCCCACCGGTTCTCCCTGGGGAGAATAGAGAGAGTAAAGGGAAAATCCCACAGGCTCTCCTTGGGGAGAATTGAGAGAGTAAAGGGAAAATCCCATAGACGAATCTGGTCATCTCCACGATACACACTTTTAAGTTCAGCGTTCCGGGTGCTGCCAAAGAGCCTCTGGTGCTGCTTTTGAGACGCATGGACCTCGCCATCATCACACTGCCTCTGGCGACGACGCTAGCCGAGACAGTATTTCATCGGCACCTCTCTGCCCGTGCCAGAGGGAAGAGGGAGTCGGGGGCAGGGGGTAGGTATGTAAGGAGCCGATGGCGGCAGCAATCAAAATGTAGTCCCTTCGTTACATGGAGTTTGATGGCAGCGACGTGCACAACGCTACATTCCCCCTCCGTACTCTCTTTTTTCCTTTTTCCCCCTTTTCTTTCGGGTTCCCTCCCTCCTAATTCGGCATGTCGACCGAGTTGCTGCTCTCTCCTCTGCGCAGGCTTCTCCTGTCATCTTAATTGAATGCAAAGAGTGTCGGCAGTTTTCTTTCCCCTTCGGAGAGTGTGTGTGTGTGTGTGTCTGTGTCTGTGTGCGGTGTGTGCATCTGATCGCATTTCACTCCACTGCTTTACGGGACCAATCCTTTTTTTCCGCGTTTCTTGCTCCTCGCTTTCCCTCCCTCTCCTCTTCCCCTGCCCCTCCCTCCCTCCCTCCCTCTTCCCCTCTTCCCCTCTTCCTCACCCCGACTTGTGGGGACCTCTGGTTTACTTCGTTACACTAATTTTTATTGCCAGTGCCTGGTGTATGTGTGGTGTGTTCTGAAAGAGTGTTTTGTCTTTTTGTTGGTTTGTGTCTTTGGCCATGTGCGATGCAGGAGTTTTCTTTACCGTCCTGTTTTTCATTGGTGTTTTATGGGTTCCTAGATCGGGTTCCTGCCCCTCCCTCTCCTCCCTCTCCCCCCTCGCCCCCATGGCCCTTGCTGAAGTTGTTGCTGCAATTAACCTGGCTTACTCTATAACTTCTCTCGAGCACTATTTGTTTCTGCCTTCCCCTCGCCCTGGTGTAACTTTGGTTGACTGGGCGTTGAAAACCAATTTTCTCCTTCCTCCTCCTCCTCCTCCTCCTCTTCCTCTTCCACCTCCTGCTTTCTGTACTTGCAGTATTATTCGTGAGTTCTGACGTTTAGAGAGAGTAGTTGAACATGCGTCTGTTTGTTGTCGTCGTCGACGTCGTCGTCGTCGTTGTTGTTGTTGTCCTTATTCGTCTTCTTCGTTTTTTTAAACTACAGATTGTATACGTTCTTCTGATCTGACGAAGAGGCAAGGGCAGTATGTAGATAGGTGAAGGCGACACGTGTTTTATAAGATTGATAGAGCATGCCGGTAGAGTTCCTGTCAACTGTCTTCGCTCCATTTCATCTGATGCTTCATTCATTCAATGTTTGTATAATTTATCGTTTCAACTATTCCAATGTTTACAAGCAGAAAGTCTCTCTCTCTCTGAGACTCTGTCTCCCTCCCCATCCCTTCTCGCTCTGTGCCTTCTCATGTAGACGGTAATGTATATCAAATGCCACGGGGAAGAAGCGGAGGGCATCTCCATTACCTAAGTTATTCCAAGATCTATCAGGTCTTGGAGATAACGACCTGCCCCACTCCCTTCGAATCTCTCACAGTGCCAGCGCTGACTTCTGATCAACCGACTGACGGCAATTTTAGTGCAGTCGGCAAACTTGGGACTGCTAGCACCTAAACCATGCACCACGGCTGATGTAAAGAGGGTTTGAACACACTCACACACACACACACACACACACACACACACACACACACACACACACACACACACACACACCGCACTGCACTACACCACCACAACCACCACCACCACACACCACACACAGACAACTCACCACACCACACCGCACCCACACCACCCTTGTCACACACCGCACAACACTCCACACACACAGACACACACACCGCACCACACTCCACACACATGCACCACATACATCACACTTGACACACCACATTCCACACACACACCACACACACACACACACACACACACACACACACACACACACCGCGCGCGCGCGCAAAAGCCAAGTGGTCAAAAACCTCGGCCGAACAGCCGAGCCCTTCCCCCCACGGCGGCCGTTGGCCTTGACGAGACAAGATAAGGGGGGCAGGCGGCGATGTCTTTGTCTGAGAGCGTCAGGAGGGAAGGTAGGCTGGTGGGGGTGATCGGTTCATTTGTATCCACCAATGGCTGGACCCCTTCTTATTGCCTTTTTTTTTCTTCTTTTCTTTTTTAAGGGGGGAGGGAGGGAGGGAGGGAGGGACGCAGTGGGATCGGTGGCTGCCATAGTATACAAACCGATGCTGAGGTCAGGCGCAGTGGATGGAACGGAACGGAACCCTGCTCGTGTTCGGTTCGTGCGACTGGCCTGGCCGAAGGTGACGTGCCTTGGCTCCTCCGGCGTCACTGTAACAAATCGCGGGGCCTGCCTCGGAATTTGCCGATCCGCGCCGTCCCGCGGGCCTACT
>JABMCL010003234.1:97500-107500 GCA_018857735.1 Alviniconcha marisindica
TCATGTATGTGATACTGTGACGACTGTGCAATGTTGCCACTGTACTTTAAGCTGACGGTCAAGGAGGAAGCAGATTCCAGATACTCGAAGTGTGTAGACGCTGCGGTGATACTACGTTTCACTTTGCTTAACCTTATGGCATAGGGTATTTAAGGGTATCAGGGTTTTGACGGTACGTGGGTATCAGCTTTCAATGTGTCGTTGGGTGACGTACGCGTATATATATATATAAATACACGTCTACACACATGAGTTGAGGTCGCACCGATATGTTGAAGGTGATTTCCTATTCGTGCTGATGCCACCACACCCTTAAAAGTCTGTGCTTTTGAAAAATGAGTACTCGTTGTCTGTCTGTTCCACCCTCCCCTTTTCTGGCTCTGTCTGTTTGCCCACCGTAAAAATCTGGGCTTTTGAAAAATGAGTACTCGTTGTCTGTCTGTTCCACCCTCCCCTTTTCTGGCTCTGTCTGTTTGCCCACCGTAAAAATCTGGGCTTTTGAAAAATGAATACTCGTTGTCTGTCTGTTCCACCCTCCCCTTTTCTGGCTCTGTCTGTTTGCCCACCGTAAAAATCTGGGCTTTTGAAAAATGAATACTCGTTGTCTGTCTGTTCCACCCTGTCCTTTTCTGGCTCTGTTTGCCCACCGTAAAAATCTGGGCTTTTCAAAAATGAATACTCGTTGTCTGTCTGTTCCACCCTGTCCTTTTCTGGCTGTGTTTGCCCACCGTAAAAATCTGGGCTTTTCAAAAATGAGTACTCGTTGTCTATCTGTTCCACCATGTCCTTTTCTGGCTCTGTCTGTTTGCCCACCGTAAAAATCTGGGCTTTTCAAAAATGAATACTCATTGTCTGTCTGTTCCACCCTGTCCTTTTCTGGCTCTGTTTGCCCACCGTAAAAATCTGGGCTTTTCAAAAATGAGTTCTCGTTGTCTGTCTGTTCCACCCTGTCCTTTTCTGGCTCTGTCTGTTTACCCCGCTCATCTCGCACCGCCGAGTAATCGTAAGCTTTCTTACAGCTGAACGTATTATTTGGGGATTTAAAAATCTAAACATTTTAGTCGTAAAAAGAAGAAGAAGAAGAAGAAGAAGAAGAAGAAGAAACGAAGGTAAGTTCCCGCAGGGTTGGGAGAGGGGTGAGGTTGGGGGCGTTTTTGTGTGTTTGTGTGTGTGTGTGTGTGTTGTGTGCCGGGTGTGTTCGATGGGCGGCTAAGTTGCCCGAGATAATGAGGCGCCCCGATCTGTCCCCGTGTCCTGAATGGAACACGTCCCGGGGCTGACTGGAAACGAAGCGAATCCGGGAGGGGCGGGGCGAAGTGGGAAGGGGGGTGGGGGGGGGGGGGGAGGGAGAAGATGAATGGGATGGATGGGGGAAGGAAGTAGAGCAGGGGGTGAAAGAGGGTCATAAAACAGGAGAAACTGGGGGGTAGAGTGAAAGAATGCGCTGTACCGCAGCGTCCACCGGGAGGACGGTTGGAGGTGTGGCGGAGGGCGAGAGATCAATAGGTTGACACGGGGAAGTGTGTTGATTGGAGGCTTCAATATTGTCGCAGAAATTATTGCTTTGTGTTCGGGACGTGATTTACTCCGCACCACGACGTCCTGGCGCTGCTGATCGTCTCGCGTCCGCCCTCACTGGCCGCTACTGTGCCCCCAGCCAGCCAGGTGTGTGTGTGTGTGTGTGTGTGTGTGTGTGTGTGAGTGAGTGAGTGAGTTGGTGTGTGTGTGTGTGTGTGTTGTGTGTGTGTGTGTGTGTTGTGTGTGAGTACGTGTGTGTGTGGTGTGTGTGTGTGTGTGTGTGTGTGTGTGGTGTGTGGTGTGGTGTGTGTGTGTGTGGTGGGTGTGTGTGTGTGTGTTGTGTGTGTGTGTGTGTGTGTGTGTGTGTGTGTGTGTGGTGAGTGAGTCGTGTGTGTGTGTGTGTGTGTGTGTGTGTGTGTGTGTGTGGGTGTGAGAGAGAGAGGAGAGAGAGAGAGAGAGAGAGAGAGAGAGAGAGAGAGTGTGTGTGTGTGTGTGTGTGTACGCGTGCGTTTGCACCGTCCACTCCCAATAAGTGTGTGTGTGTGTGTGTGTGTGTGCCCGCGCGCCCGCGCCCACGCGTGGTGCCGATCCCCCTCTCAGTCAAACTCTTCTGTCTCCCTCACTCCGATCCCCGTCCTCTCTCTCCCCTGGTCAAACCTTTGTCTCGAACCCTTCTTCCCCTCTCCCACGGACACATCCCCACCTTTACCCATACCCCGACCAACACCCCCCCTCTCGTGGACACCAGTCCATCAGAATGCCATCGCAACAAAGAGTACTGAAGTCAGTCAAACCTCTGCCTCTGGTGGACTTGACAAATTAATGTGGTTATGTGTGGCCGGTAAGTGAGTTTAGGAAGCAGGCTTGTGTGGACGGTGTTGTAACTTGTAGTAGATCAAATAGGTACAGCACCAGACCAATCAATGTAGGTGTGTTTTAGTGTTGTGTATCTGCAGTGTGTGTGTGTGTGTGTGTGTGTGTGCGTGTGCGCGAGTGTGTGTGTGTGCGTGTGTGTGCGTGCGTGCGATGTGTGTGTGTGTGTGTGTGTGCACGCGCGCACGTGTGTGTGTGTGTGCGTGCGTGCGAGTGTGTGTGTGTGTGTGTGTGTGTGTGTGTGTGTGTGTGTGTGTGTGTGTGTGTGTGTGTGTGTGAATGCATTGAGGGTGGCCAGAAGGGATATGGGATGGGAGTCAGTGTAAATAAGGCACCACATGCTCGGTGCTATCACGGTTTCAGGAAAATGAGTATGAAAATCTCTGGTATCAGTATCGAATGTATAGGATTGCAGAAGAAGTGCTCCGTGTGTCAATGGGTCCGGAGGGTGGGGGTGGATTGGAGGACAGTGGTAGAGGGTCTGTGTTTATTGCTTCGCAACTGTTATCAGTATAAAACGTATATATATAGCCAATACTCGGATGTGAAGTGGCGGTAGGGGATAATGGTGCGGATCCATTGCGTCTGGGTGTCTCTGTCTCAGCCTATCACTATCAGTATCAATGTTGAATAGAAGCAATATGCCGAGATAGGAATGCAGTGAGATTGGGGGGGGGGCGGAGGGGGGGGGGGGAATAGTCAAGGAAGTTAGTTCTTTGCAACGAACGTTTTGAGACCTGCTGACTCTGCAATCAACGTTTGGGGACCTGCTGACTCTGCAGCGAACGTTTTTAGACCTACTGACTCTGCAGCGAACGTTTTTAGACCTACTGACTCTGCAACGAACATTTTTAGACCTACTGACTCTGCAACAAACGTTTTGGGACCTTCTGACTCTGCAACGAACGTTTTGGGACCTACTGACACTGCAACGAACGTTTTGGGATCTACTGACTGCAACGAACATTTTTAGACCTATTGACTGCAACAAACGTTTTGGGACCTTCTGACACTGCAACGAACGTTTTGGGACCTACTGACACTGCAACGAACGTTTTGAGACCTACTGACTCTGCAACAAACGTTTTGGGATCTACTGACTGCAACGAACATTTTTAGACCTATTGACTGCAACAAACGTTTTGGGAACTTCTGACACTGCAACGAACGTTTTGGGACCTACTGACACTGCAACGAACGTTTTGAGACCTACTGACTCTGCAACAAACGTTTTGGGACCTACTGACTCTGCAACCAGCGTTTTTAGACCTACTGACTGCAACGGTGCAACGACACTTACTGACTGCAACGAACGTTTTGGGACCCAGCTGTCAATGGCCGACCTGCTAGACCTGACTGCTTCAGTGCTTGTGGCGAAGGCTGTCAAACTGGAAACTCGTCTCCCCGCTCCCCCCCCCCCCCCCCCCCCCCACAACCCCCCCAATGTTGCCCAGGCGAGCCGCGATCAGATGACATTGGCAGTCGGATCAGCGGTAAACGATCCCAGGCCTTTTCTGCTGCTCCACATAGGCGGGTCGCAACCACCGGCGCTGCTCAGTGCTCGCTCTCTCTCTCTCTCTCTCTCTCTCTCGTCTTCCGTTCGCTCTCTCGGATGCCGTTTCAGTCTTTTGGGGGCCGGATCAGGAGGCTTCCCTCCCCTCCTCTACGTCATCCGACGCCACGCACCATCTACTGCTCTGCGGCTTGGGGACAGCGGTTTGACTGAGACTTTGGTGGGACCGGAGCTTGCTTGCGTTTTGCTGCTGCCGGTGTGTGTGTGTGTGGGGGTGGGGGGGAGGTGCGTGCGTGTGTGTGGTGTGGTGTGGTGTGTGTGTGTGTGTGTGTGTGTGTGTGTGTGTGTGCACGGCGCGCGTGTGTGAGACTAGACTGTCCTGCCCTGCCGTGCTGGCCCGTCTTCTGCCAGCCAAGCGTGAAGTTTTCTCGGTTGATGGGGGTTTGATTCTTGACAAAAGCCCTTACCTGTTGATGCGAGCTTCCCCCCCCCCTCCCGACCTCCGTGTCTGTGGGCGGCGCCCGGCCCGGCAGTCACGCTGTTCAACAAGACACACACACACACCTGCTTTGTGTACTGGCGGTTTCCCATCGATTTGTGGGCGGGTGCTCTTCCCCACCCGTGCAGGGGTGTCACTGAAGGCGCCACGACCAGAAAGCTGCGAGTTGATGCGCTCTGCTTGCTCGTAATGGTCAGTGCGCGGGTCACCGGAAACCTACAAGATAATGAGTAAAAACAAACAAACAAACAAACAAACAAACAAAGACAAAACCCAGCAACAACAACAACTAGGAAATGAGGCTGTGCCGGTCCAGCATGGGTGTTTGGGTTTGTTTGTTTGTTTTTAGTGTTCGGGTGTGTGTATATATATATGTGAGGGAGCGTGCGATAGTATCGGTATGTGAGAGCAACAAAAGGTCTGCTGGGTACAACACACCGGGTTTGACATTTCCAGGTCTGTCAACTCCGCGGCAAGGAGAAAGGTCACCGGTGTAGGGACCAAAGCTCAAGGATTGGAGATCTGTCGTCTTGGGATTAGCCAGAGAATTTCTACCAGTCTCACCCGATACTCTTGCGCGCTCTCTCTCTCTCTCTCTCTCTCTCTCTCTCCCCCCCCCCCCTCCTTCTCTCCTGACTCTTGACTCCGGCTCGTGGACCGCTCGTAGCCAAAGCTGAGGGCCGGAGACATTCTGATTTTTGTTGGCTGACTCTTGGCTCAGCCCCGTCCTTGTTCCAGGAAGTGCATGCACCACGGCAGGGTGGGTGCCTGGGGTGTTGTCGACACCGTGCGCTAGCCAGGGTGGGTGTTCGGGGTGTTGCGACACCGTGCATAAGCCGGGGCGGGTGTTTGTGTGTTGTCGACGCCGTGCGCAAGCCAGGGTGGGTGTTCGGGGTGTTGCGACACCGTGCGCAAGCCAGGGTGGGTGTTCGGGGTGTTGCGACGCCGTGCATAAGCCGGGGCGGGTGTTTGTGTGTTGTCGACGCCGTGCACAAGCCGGGGCGGGTGTTTGTGTGTTGTCGACGCCGTGCGCAAGCCAGGGCGGGTGTTTGTGTGTTGTCGACGCCGTGCGCAAGCCAGGGCGGGTGTTTGTGTGTTGTCGACGCCGTGCGCAAGCCAGGGTGGGTGCCTGGGGTGTTGTCGACGCCGTGCACAAGCCAGGGCGGGTGTTTGTGTGTTGTCGACACCGTGCACAAGCCGGGGCGGGTGTTTGTGTGTTGTCGACACCGTGCACAAACTACAGGGTATCCTGTTGCTAAGTGTGTTGATAACACCCGGAAAACACACTGAAGATCCTTTTTATTGTGGTGGCTTGATCAAAGAGCACAGTTTGAACTAACCTCGAATCATCTTTACGACGGGTACGTCTTTGTGTACAATGAGAACTGCACTGCATTATGCTGGAAGCCAAGGCCTTTCTGTATCATCAGGACATACGAGACCCGTTTTTACTTGTACTTATATAGATGCTTTAATTTGTTTTGTTATATAAATATATATTGAATAAAACAAATTAAATATATATATTTTCGAAATGGACCGACGGTGCTCAGTCTTGGTTGTGGCTCTGTGGCTCTGATGTGGTTACCGTTGATTGATTCTGGATATTTAATGCCCAGCCAACCGCGAGGGTTAACTCATATCTCCACGCATGAGTTGACAGAGACGTGCCTCCGGTGGAGTTTATGTACCTTGTGTTTTACTTGCATGCCAGGTGAGAATTGCCGTAGGCGACTCGGGTCTTTGTTGTGCTTGTGTGACGTATTTCGGTCGCTTATTAACTCCCATTAGTTTCTTTGTTGTGCTTGTGTGACGTATTTCGGTCGCTTATTAACTCCCATTAGTTTCTTTGTTGTGCTTGTGTGACGTATTTCGGTCGCTTATTAACTCCCATTAGTGTTTTTCGATTCTTGAAAGGCAGGAGAAGATGCCAGACTTTGTCAGGGTGAAGGGGAAACGAGGTGTCGAATCGATAGTTTCACTGGACAGAGTGTATGTGAGGAATGTCTAAGGCGGTACGGGTACAGTGCAGGCATTCAGTGTTAACAGTGATTCTGGAGATAAGGCGACGGACCGTAAGATTTGGACGGAATTGGATGCGTCGAATGGCGAGACTCCTTTGTGAGTCTGCTTTGACAAAGTGTATGTGTCTGACTTGATAAAGTGTATGTGTCTGACTTGACAAAGTTGCTTTGAAGTGACATAGTGCGGGTAGAGTGCATTCAGTGTTCGCAATGATTCTAGAGACAGAGCTTCGGACCGTAGGCTTTGGAGAGAATAGGATTTGTCCAATGACGAGAATCCGCTGTGAGTATGACTTGACGACGTGTGTGTGTGTGTTGAATTAATACAATACGGGCCTGTCCACTGTTAGCAGTGATTATAGAGAGATGAGATGACAGACCTGTCCTGTGTTAGCAATGACCATAGAGAGATGAGGTGACAGACCTGTCCAGTGTTAGCAATGACCATAGAGAGATGAGATGACAGACCTGTCCTGTGTTAGCGGTGATCATAGAGAGATGAGGTGACAGACCTGTCCAGTGTTAGTAGTTATCACAGGGAGTTGAGATGACAGATTTGATGAGGGGGAAGGGGCGAGTCCACTAGGCACATGAAACGGTTTAACGTGCTGAATCGTCAGATTGACGGAGAGTGTATGTGCTGTTGCGTTTGATGTTAAAGCGATTCCAGAGGGATGTGTAATGTTAAATGCGTATGTGTGTGTGTGTTTCAGCGGGAACTGGACACAACAGCCACCGACCTCGCCAACCGGCAAGATGAAAGCGATGCCTCAAGAAAACGACTGGTGGAACAGAGCAGGGAATTCAAAAAGAACACACCAGAGGTAAGTTGGATGCATTGGAATGGATCGGATTCTGGAGAGTTGGGTGTCCTCGCCTCGCCTCTCCTCTCCTCCTTCTCCTGCTCCTCTTCCATCGTCTCATAGACCGGATGCATTGGAATATCTCGGATTCTGGTTGGTTGGGTGGACTCATCACTCCTGTTCCTCCTCCTCCTCCTCCTCCTCCTCCTGGGTTGGATGGATTTTGTTTTCGTGGCTCGCGATTGGTTGGATGGACTCGCTTCTTTTCTTCCGCTTTCTCACTCATCTGCATCAGAACTCCCTCCTCATCTTCATCCCCACTGACTCCTTCTAGATTTATTAGATAGATTTGGTTATCTTGGATCCTTGTTGGTCCGGCGGACTCACTTCTGCCACCCCCCCCCCCCCACCCACCCCAATCCCTTGTGATGCCTTGATGGCCTGGTGTGGAGTGTTTTTGACTGTGTGGACTGTGACCTTGTGAATGGGGATTATGATAACGTGGATCCTGACTGAGCCATTGTGTATGGTAATTATGACGGCGTGGATGGCAGTTGTGACAGTGTGGATAGTGATTGCGACCTTATTGATGGTGTTTGCGACGGTGTGGACTATCGTGTGTGTGACTGTGACCCTGTGGGTGATTGTGATGGGGTGGAATGTGGTTTTGACCTTGTGGATGGTGGTCATGACGGCGTGGATGGTCATTATGACGGTGTGGATAGAGATTGTGACCTTGTTGATAGTGTTTGTGACGGTGTGGATGATTGGAGAGAGAGAGAGAGAGAGAGAGAAGAGAGAGAGAGAGAGAGAGAGAGAGAGAGAGAGAGAGAGAGTGAGGTGTGTGTGTGTGTGTGTGTGTGAGAGAGAGAGAGAGAGAGAGGGAGGAGAGAGAGAGAGAGAGAGAGAGAGAGAGAGAGAGAGAGAGAGAGAGAGAGTGTGTGTGTGTGTGTGTGTGTGTGTGTGGACCTGGTGATGATTGTGATGAGGTGGAACGTGGTGTTGACCGTGTGGATGCGATTATGACGGTGTGGATGGTGATTGTGGCGGCGTGTGGGGTTACTGTAGCCTTGTGGATGTAATTATGACGGTGTGGATGGTGATTGTGATGGCGTGTGGGGTTACTGTAGACTTGTGGATGCAATTATGACGGTGGGGATTGATTTTGGCGGCGGTGGGGCTACTGATTTGTGGATGTAAATATGACGGTGTGGAGGGTGATTTGATGGCGTGTGGGGTTACTGTAGCCTTGTGGATGTAATTATGACGGTGTGGATGGTGATTGTGATGGCGTGTGGGGTTACTGTAGCCTTGTGGATGTAATTATGACGGTGTGGATGGTGATTGTGATGGCGTGTGGGGTTACTGTAGCCTTGTGGATGTAATTATGACGGTGTGCATGGTGATTGGATGGCGTGGGGGTTACGGCCCTTGTGGATGTAATTATGAGGTGTGCATGGTGATTTGAGGGTGTGGGGTTACTGAGCCGTGGAGTAATTATGACGGTGTGCATGGTGATTGTGATGGCGGTTACTGTACCTTGTGGATGAATTTGACGGTGTGCATGGTGATTGTGATGGCTGTGGGGTTACTGTAGCCTTGTGGAGTAATTATGACGGGGGCATGGTGTTTGGATGGCGTGGGGGGTTACTGTAGCCTTGTGGATGTAATTATGACGGTGGCATGGTGATTGTGATTGGGGGGTTTACTGACCCTTTTGGGATGAAATTTAGACGGGGGCATGGGTTTGGATGGCGTGGGGGTTACGTAGTTGTGGATGTAATTTGACGGTGTGCATGGTGATTTGATGGCGTGGGGGGGTTACTGTAGCCTTGTGGATGTAATTATGACGGTGTGCATGGTGATTGTGATGGCGTGTGGGGTTACTGTAGCCTTGTGGATGTAATTATGACGGTGTGCATGGTGATTGTGATGGCGTGGCTGGTGACTGTGACCTTGCGGTGGGTGAGGGTGTGGACTGTGATTGCGAGGCGGAGGGTGGGAGCGAGGCTGAGGCAGACGGCAACTGCGGCCAAGGCGTTAATTAGAAGGAGGTGAAGGAGGCACTGAGCTCCTGGATGACTTCGTCAGCCGCCACAAGTGTCCCACGCTTCCCGCCCCTCAAGTACACCTAAGTAGCAGCTGAGCCGCTCTGCCTGCCTGCCTGTGTGTGTGTGTGTGTGTGTGGGTGTGTGTGGGTGGGTGTGAGAGAGAGAGAGAGAGAGAGAGAGAGAGAGAGAGAGAGAGAGAGAGAGAGAGAGAGAGTGTGGGGGTTTACCGTCCGGGGGTGTTGTGTGTGTGTGTGTGTGTGTGTGTGTGTGCGGCTGAGTATGTGTGTGTGGCTGAGTATGTGTGTGTATGAGTGAATGCGCACGACGCGTGTGTGCATGGAGGGGACAGCAATCCATTTTGAGTGCAAACCCTTTTGTTGTGTTTTTGTCTGGAACTAAAAAGAGCAGGCAAGTGACTGCAGGAAGCCGCGTGTCTTTATTGTAGCCCGAGTGTCAAGGGCGTATTGATCTGCGGTTGGAGAGACATCATTCCAGTCTCAAGGGCCAAATCTCTGGTGCATATTCGGCCTCTGTATTCTGTCACTCTGTGGGGATGCATGAATATTCCACTTCCAGACCAGTAATCAACGAGCAACAATTTTGAAGAGAAGAATTCAAAAGAGAGAGGGGTCAAGAACTTGGGAATGCATTAGGACATTTCAAAAAAGAAAAGTTTTTAATAGTGTTAACTTGCTTTGTGCTTCAGGTCCGAGGGCCCC
>JABMCL010003234.1:112500-142500 GCA_018857735.1 Alviniconcha marisindica
TTTTCTCGACTTAACGTTAAAACCAGTCGCTGTACGTTAAAACCAGTCGCTGTCTCTCTCTTTGCCTCTCTGTCTCTCTGTGTCTTTCTCTGTCTGTCTCTCTCTCTCTCCATCTCTCCTCCTCCTCCTGTCTCTCTCTCTCTCTCTCTCCCCCCACCCCAGCCTGCCCCTTCCTCCTCCAGCAGACCATGTGAAATGTATTGAGAGCAGCACAGTGAGAAAGCAGGGCCCCAGATCGTATCGCGTCTCACTTCCCCACTTACCAATCACACGGCCGCTGAACTGGCAAACCAATGTGCAAACCCCAGGCACAGGCACCGGCAAGGCCTATTTGTGCAGCGATCGAGGACGTGTGTGCGGTGACGCACTCGAAAGCAGCCATATGCTATTCATGGCTACAATCATTTGCTTAGAATAACTGGTGCTGATTATCGAACGGGGGGGGGGGGGGGGGGGGAAAAAAGAAATGGGGCAGAGAACACCAGGTGATCAGTCATGGGTTGGAGAGAGAGGAGGGGGGGGGGTGGGGGGGGGGGCAGAGAACACCTGACCGTCTGCCTTGTTTGTCTTGCGTTGGAGAGGAGAGAGAGAGAGAGAGAGAGAGAGAGAGAGAGAGAGAGAGAGAGAGAGAGATCAAATGCCAGTCTTGTTTTAGTGGGGGATGGGGACTCAAATGGGGAGAGAGAAAGGTTGGGGACAGAACACGAGATTTGTTTGCCTATCTGTCTTGGATGAAGAAAGAGAATACCATAATGTCCGCTTGTCTCGCGGGGAGAAGGGGGGGGAGGGGGGGGGGGGGGGGGGGATAAGAGAGGGTGAGGTTGGGCAGAGAACACCAGGATGTCTTCATGTTTGTCTCGGGTTGGACAAAGAACGAGGTTGACGGGGAGGGGGGTTGTACGGTAAGTAACTTGGTGTTTTACGCCCAGTCAACCATTGCGGTTACATCAGGGCGAAGGGGGGTGTACGGGATACAGACATTTTGTTCTGTAAGGCCATAGCCCCATTTGAAGCGTGGGAAGGGCACTGAGCTAGAAATCTAGCGGTCAAGCTCAGTGGGGAAGCGAGAAAGAGAGGGAGAGAGACTTTCCCTGCTCGCAGCCTAGCTCAGTGGGGAAGCGAGAAAGAGAGGGAGAGAGACGTTCCCTGCTAGAAGTGTAGCAGTGTAGCTCAGTGGGGAAGCGAGAAAGAGAGGGAGAGAGACGTTCCCTGCTATCAGCCTAGCTCAGTGGGGAAGCGAGAAAGAGAGGGAGAGAGACTTTCCCTGCTAGAAGTGAGCAGTCTAGCTCATGGGGAAGCGAGAAAGAGAGGGAGAGAGACTTCCCTGCTAGAAGTGTAGCAAGTCTAGCTCAGTGGGGAAGCGAAAGAAGGGAGAGAGACGTTCCCTGCTAGAAGTGTAGCAAGTCTAGCTCAGTGGGGAGCGGAAAGAGAGGGAGAGAGACTTTCCCTGCTAGAAGTGTAGCAAGTCTAGCTCAGTGGGGAAGCGGTAAAGAGAGGGAGAGAGACGTTCCCTGCTAGAAGTCTAGCAGTCTAGCTCAGTGGGGAGCGGAAAAGAGGGAGAGAGACGTTCCCTGCTGGAAGTGTAGCAGTCTAGCTCAGTGGGGAAGCGAGAAAGAGAGGGAGAGAGACTTTCCCTGCTAGCAGTCTAACTCAGTAGGGAAGCGAGAAAGAGAGGGAGAGAGACTTCCCGGCGCCTGTGGCGCAGCAGCGACTGGCTCTGATTACCTAAAAATAGGGACAAACTTGCCAAAGCTTCCAGTGTCAGAGAGGAGGGAGGTAGGGAGACGGGAGGTTGGGGGAGGGGTGGGGGTGGGGGGATGGCGCCGCTCGGATCAGATCAGCTGATGATGAATTGACTGTTAATGTGTTGGGGTCTGAAACCATAGAATTAGAAAGATCTGTCGATTTCCGTTCCAGGGTTTGCGTTCAGTTAGTTTATGTCTGTGGACCTGCAGGCCGCCTGCCCGTGACTCAACGCTATAGGAACCGAAGTGGAGGAGGAGGAGGAAGAGGATGTCACATGGAATCTGATGCTCTGCGTGTGTGTGTGTGGCCGAGGGGGGGGGGGGGGGGGGGCAATCCTCTCCTCTCCCATTCTTTTATCTATGTGTTTCACCCCTCCACACACACACACATACTCGCGTGGCCCGGGTGAAATTTTCTCGATATGTGGCCGTGAGTTGAAGCTGAACTGAGAAGGCCATTATAAACAGCATAGTGCGTCGGAATATGAAAGGGGAGAAAGGGTGGGGATGGGGTTGGGGGGAGAGGAAGGCTTATGAAGGTTTGGAACTAATTAGTGACGGCGGTTGGTTTCAGTTCGGTTCAAGCTGTCGGTTGTCGTCTTCCGTCTGTCAGTCTCAGTGCATCTCTGTGACACAGGGTCCCATGGCGTTGCTCCAGTCCTTCCACTCCTTCAGCTGTCCCATTAACACACATTGCCTAACGTTGCTCCTGCCCTGGGCCTGCTCCGACTGGCCCATTAACATACATTGCCTAACGTTGCTCCTGCCCTGGGCCTGCTCCGTCCGGCCCATTAACACACACTGCATAACGTTGCTCCTGTCCTTCTCCTCCTTCAGCTGTCCCATTAACGCACATTGCCTAACGTTGCTCCTGTCCTTCTCTTTCAGCTGTCCCATTAACACACATTGCCTAACGTTGCTCCAGTCCTCTAACTCCTTCATCTGTCCCATTAACACACATTGCCTAACGTTGCTCCTGTCCTTCTCCTCCTTCAGCTGTCCCATTAACACACATTGCCTAACGTTGCTTCTGTCCTCTGACTCCTTCAGCTGTCCCATTAACACACATGGCCTAACGTTGCTCCTGTCCTTCTCCTCCTTCAGCTGTCCCATTAACACACATTGCCTAACGTTGCTCCTGTCCTTCTCCTCCTTCAGCTGTCCCATTAACACACATTACCTCCTGTCTTCCGATTCATCCAGCTGTCCCATTCAGTAGCACACATCTTGCTGTCCTATTAACACGCACTGTCTAACGTTGCTTCAGCCCTGGGCCTCATCCAGCTGTCCCTTTAACACGTACCACCTAACGTTGCGCCCATGTACTGTCTAGCGTTGATCCTGCTATGTGAACATGCATTGTCTAACGTTGCTGTTGTACCTTGTCCAACGTTGCTGTTGTACATTGTCTAACGTTGCTCTTGTACATTGTCTAACGTTGCTCTTGTGCATTGTCTAACGGTGCCCGCGTCCTCTGACACCTTCAACCGTCCCATTAACGCGCTTTGTCTAACGTTGCTGACGAATCAGACATGGAGGCGGAGGTGGCACTGCCTGTTATATTGAAATCTGCATATCCCCCCCTCCCCCTTCCCCCTCCAATCACACCCTCCATCGCCACCCTGAGACTACGAATTCCACAATTTCGGTTAGGTACCATTACTTCAGAAAACGTGGCGGGTGTCAGAATATCGAAACTGTTACCAGTCAGTGTATTAAAAGCCCACGGTATACTTTGCACACGCACGCACGCACGCACGCACGCACGCACGCACGCACGCACGCACACACGCACGCACACACACACACCACACACACACACAACAATATATGGTCCCATCCCATATACATATAGTGTGTGCTGGTTTAGCTTGCAGTTGAATGTTGTTGCTTCAGTGTGTGCAGTCTGGTGTAAAAATGGACTCTCAAAAAGCCATATTCCTTGCTGCACGTGTTGCGATCTTTTCTGCTTATCTGGACTTGAGGTTACGATTGTTCTGTCGCAGCCATATCATTAGCTTGATATCTGTCATCTGGCAATCGCCACATGTTCAGCACACTACTGCGCGAGTGCTTCAAGGCGGTAGGCGGTAATCAAGGCTAAAGCGAGGATTTTGGATTGATTCTTTTCTTTTTTCTTTTTTCTTTTTAGAGAGAGTTTTTCGAGAGGTGTGTGTGTGTGTGTGTGTGTGTGTGTGTGTGTGTGTGTGTGTGTTGTGTGTGTTGTGTGTGTGTGTGTTTTCGTGTGCGTGTTGTGTGTGTGTTGTGCGTGGTGCGTGTGTGTGTGTGTGTGTGGTGTGTGTGTGTGGTGTGTGTGTGGTTGAGGAGAGAGAGAGAGAGAGAGAGAGAGAGAGAGAGAGAGAGAGAGAGAGAGAGAGAGACTGCTGACCGAATTTTATTACGCAAGGATGAAGATTTTACGAAATGCCTTTCGGGAAACCTGTGAAACACAACGAAACGGTACAACAACAAAAACGAGAGAGAGAGAGAGAGAGAGAGAGAGAGAGAGAAGAGAGAGAGAGAGAGAGAGAGAGAGAGAGAGAGAGAGAGAGAGAGAGAGAGAGAGAAGATTATTATATATACATCACATGTATATACATGTGTGCATATGGCACAGTACACACAAGCATCAAGCACACACACAAACACACACACACACACACACACAACACACACACACACACACACACACACACACACACCACACATATACACACACATACACACTCGCACATAGAGAACTTGTAAAAAGGAAAGGAGTAATTGGCCTGAGAAAAAGACCAAACCGATTCAATCATCGAGCCTCTCCATCTTGAGGGATTCAATTACACCAATGTCTCGGTGCAGGCCAAGCGCTACAAAGCTCAACTTGTTCAAGAGGGGATGGCTGGGCCACGGCTTCGCTGATTTGATAAGCAGTGTTATAGCCAGTCAGGCTGAAGGACTGGAAGAGGAGGAAGGAGGGGAGTGGTGGGAGGGGGGGGGGGGGGGGGGAGAGGAATATAGAGAGGGGTAGAAGAGGACAGACGGAGAGGCAAGGGGAGGGTAGGCGTAGGGTTAAAAAAAAAAAAGAGTTCTTGAACAGCTTTATACCACGTGGATCGCATTTCAAAAGAAATCCCGCAGACCGCAATTTTCGCTTTA
The DNA here is from genome assembly GCA_018857735.1 of Alviniconcha marisindica. NCBI lineage: Eukaryota > Metazoa > Mollusca > Gastropoda > Provannidae > Alviniconcha > Alviniconcha marisindica. The sequence goes on from JABMCL010003234.1 coordinate 117,390, forward strand.
AACCCGGGCTGCCCTTATCTTTGTTTCTGTTCTTATAGTCAGAGCGATACTAAATCATTCCCTTCGCATTTTCTGCCGTTGGGGCTACGTGAACGGCATGGATGGGACCCATCTGCGGAATTCGTCTAGCCGAGCTGTGGCAGTCAAGGAGAAGAGAAGGAGGGGAGGAGGGGGGGCAGAGGCAGAAAAAAGCAATCGCTTTGTATCACACACGCACACGCACACACACACACACACACAGAGGCCCCCCTTCCAGTTGTGTGTGTGTGTATGTACGACTGCGATTGGCCTGAACAGTATTGCTTGGCTGCCAGTTCTAGATCACTTCGACTCCTGCCGGGCTTGGCTGACTGGGGCTGGGAAGTCGGGGGGGTCCGTCGATGCGTGATCCGTTTCTCCTCCTCCCCCCCCCTCCCCCCTCTCTCTCTCTCTCCCTCGCGTTCCCTCACTCCCATTCTTGCTGCGGCGCTCCTTCCGTCTCTGCTCGATTCCAGTTGCCGCGCTTTTGGTAGTTGATTTTTTTTATACGGTTTACTCACTGACATGGTCACGGGTCGCTCTTTCTTTTCCCTTTCTGACCCTCGTGAGGCCCTGCTTTTGGTATTGATACAGCCGCCACGAGCGTGGCTAGGCTTGTACCACGGTGTGGTAGTAGTTGTAGTGTACGTAAGTACGAGGCAGGGGATGTTGACGAGGACCGGGGCAGTGAACAGGATGCAATGACTCGATCACGAGCCCAGATACACACGTGCACATCCATGTGGTTTGTTGTGGCCTTTCCTCTGCGGTCGGTCGGTCGGTCGGTCGGTTGGCGGGTCTCTCGCTCTCCCATCTCGTCAGGATGCTGCTGCTGCTGCTGCCGCGGCGGGCGATGTCAGGATGTCGGCGTATTGACTGAACAAAGAAGTCAAGCCAGGAGGAGGCTGATCGAGTCTGATCGACGGTGGCGTCGCTTTTGATCCGCGCGAGGACGGACTGGCTGACTGAGTGACTGACTGAAAGTCGGAGCGGATGGGGAGACCAGGAGGCAAGAAGCTGGATTGAAGTTTGATTACCCCTTGTAACAGCGTCTCCGTCAGTGTGTTTGATCCGCTCCGGTCGTGATCGATGACTTGAACAGGAGAAGGTAAGGCTGACTTTGATCAAAGTTTGATTACCGTGGCGTCGTCTCCGCTTTTTGATGTGCCTCAACTCTTAAATGGGCCCTCTCAGAGCCATTGAAAGACTAGAGTCAAGCGAGCGGTGGCCAGCCAGTGCCGTCGCTTTTTCACGCGCTTAGTTGCCGTGGTCTGTTGTCTGTTGTTGTAGGAATGAACTCCGGTTGTTGCTCCTCTGTCTTCTCCGTGTGCGTTCTGAGTTGACCCTGTAGTACGGTTGATACGACAGGACTCGTTTAACATTCAGGTAACCACCCTCTTCTGCAACATCATGAACGTGTCACGTGTACGCGACCGCACACGAGAGTCCGTCGTGGGTTACATGTAACAGTATCGAGGTAAAAACAACAGGTATGAATCGCTGGGAGCACGATAATAATCCAAGTCTGCGAGACTGGCGAACGCACCGTGTGTGTGTGTGTGTGTGTGTGTGTGTGTGTGTGTGTGTGTGTGTGTGTGTGTGTGTGTGTGTGTGTCGTGTGTGTGTGTGGTGGGTGGGTGGGTGATGTGTGTGTGTGTGTGTGTGTGTGTGTGTGTGTGTGTGTGTGTGTGTGTGGGTGTGTAAGTAAGTAAGTAAGTAAGTAAGTAAGTAAGTAAGTAAGTAAACATGGTGCTTAACGTCCACAGAAACCGGACGGCTTATTAGGGACGGGGAGAAGGGGGGTATGGAGGTGGGGGGAGAGGGAGATTATATACCTGTCGCTACACTGTCACCACCAGAATGACTTCTGCATTAAGATGGGCAGCGATGAGAGCCATTTTAATGTTTCAGTAGGAAGTGATGGACAAAGTCACAAGACAGTATCCACAAACCACAACCTTTTTGATGAGAAAGGAGAGCCGAAGCGGTATCGAACCGAGGTCCTTCCGCTTACCAGCCTATCGCCATACCGCTAGGCCAAACCGGCTCACATTGTGTGTGTGTGTGTGTGTGTGTGTGTGTGTGTGTGTGTGTGTGTGTGTGTGTGTGTGTGTGTGTTTATAAGTGAGTATTATACGCTGAGACAGCCCACCGGCTGCCCCCGGTGGTTATGGTGCCGACTGGGTTGAAGCCGGTGTTGCAGTATAACTTGTGGATGCGCCTTGAATTCTGCACACTCAGTCCTGCGTACGTGCACAGGCTGATGATGATGTTTGTTCAGTGCTCAGTGGTTGCTGAGCTGGTCGTGGTGGTGGTCGGGTAAAGTTTCCGGGACACCGCAGACTTGCTTAGCGTTTTGGCTGAGGAGAGATAGTTTAATTAGTTTTTACCTCCACATTAATTAGTTTTTTTGCTCCCTGTCAGCCATGACGGTTATATATCAGGGCGAAACGCTTGTTGTCAGAATGCCATACACGCTAAAAAAAACAACAACAAAGAAAACAAAAAGAAAAACAAACAAACAATTATGCATGTTTTAAAACTAGCGCATCATCTATTAAATAAAAACCAGAAATACCCCAGAACGTTAACTCACTCTGTCGGTACTGGGACAGACAATCTTGTGGCCAAGCATAGACATAGATGCGATCGTGTATCTGTGTCAACCGACAGAAGAAGAAAAAGAGATTGGGGGGGGGGGGGGGGGGGGGGCGCATCCTGTCAGTGCAAGATTAGTTATGCATTGAAACGGGGTGGTGGGGTGGGGGTGATGATTCGAATATATGCTTTGCGCTGGGTTGAACTAGCTTTTACTTTTCGACGTATGATAGTGGGAAGATCCAAATGAAAAATGGAGATCGAAGTCGTCATATATATTAAGTCGTATCAATTAACTGATGGTTGGGGGGTGGGGGTGATAGTTGACCTTGGATAAATGATGATACTAATTTGACCGTAGCCGGCGGGACTGCATAGTGAGTGATACTGTAGTACAAATAGTGAGAGCAAGTGGAATAGTGGCACTATGACGGGTATTAGGCCTGGGATAGTGATGCTCTACCAGCAATTGAGGTGAAGCTGAGATATTACCGACTTAAGCTGGATTGAAAGTTTCCCTTGGACTGTAATAAAATATAGCAGGGACTGAGGGTGGAGATGGAATAGTGACGCTATAACTGGGACTGAGGGTGGAGATGGAGTAGTGACGCTATAATTGGGACTGAGGGTGGAGATGGAGTAGTGGAAAATCTTAAAAACCTTTTGGGGCTTTTTAAAAGGGTTTTGGGGATGGAGGGGGGTGGAAAAAGGGGGGGTTAAAAATTTGGGAAAAAAATTTTGGAAAGGGTGGGGGGGATGGAAATAGTTTTAAAAAAAGGGGGGGGGTTTTAACTGGGACTTTTTAAAAGGGTTTGGGGAGGGGGGGGAAAAAGTGACGCTATAACTGGGACTGAGGGTGGAAAAACTTTAGAGGTAGTGACCTATAACTGGGACTGAGGGTGGAGATGGAGTAGTGACGCTATAACTGGGACTTTGGGGGGGTGGGGCTTTATGAAACTGGGACTGAGGGTGGAGATGGAATAGTGACGCTATAACTGGGACTGAGGGTGGAGATGGAGTAGTGACGCTATAACTGGGACTGAGGGTGGAGATGGAGTAGTGACGCTATAATTGGGACTGAGGGTGGAGATGGAGTAGTGACGCTATAATTGGGACTGAGGGTGGAGATGGGAGTAGTGATGCTTTAACCGGGACTGAGGGAGGAGGTAGCTATAACCAGGACTGTGGGTGGCAGTAGCTGTAATCAGGATTGAAGGTGGAGGTAGCTATAACCAGGACTGAAAAAGGAGGTAGCTATAACCAGGACTGAAAAAGGAGGTAGCTATAACCAGGACTGCGGGAGGAGGTAGCTATAACCAGGACTGAGGAAGGAGGTAGCTATAACCAGGACTGAGGAAGGAGGACCCGGGATGGTGTAGCCCATAGCCAGCAACTCCACCATCTGGCAGTGCGCTCATGGGTGTTTGGTATTTCCCTGCGAGTTCTGGAATTGCCAGCGACAGTGTTGATTTATTGGCCGGTCGCACACCCCGCCTGCCTGACTTTAGTGCGGGAAGGGGGACTGACTGGCTGGCTGTAAATGGTACCGTATCTGGGATTGCTTTTCAGCTATGTGCTTCGTTACTTCTCCATCGCGTCTTTAGTCTTCGGTCCTGCTGTTGCTCCTGGCGGAGTACCGCCGGCCAACTGGGCCTCGTGTTTACCCAACACACCTACAATCGATTGAAAAGCAACGCTGCTGACGCATCACTAATCGTGACCATGAGCTGGTTATAGCGTTGTGACAGAGCAGGATCATCCGGTGTTTGTTTTTTCTTTCTTTCTTTCTTTCTTTCTTTCTTTCTTCTCTCTTTCCTGGTATCGACGCGGTCTGCTCGGCGAGAACTGAATCCGCAGGCACCTGACGTTGGTTACTTTTCTATACACAGCAGTCTGTTAAGGAATAATGTGATGACTTTGTTTCTGCCACTCCCTCAGTCGCAGTGTCTCTCTATCTCGGATCTCTGTTCTTTCTTCTTTCATTGTGCTTTACGTCCGCAGAAACCGTACGGCTTATTAGGGATGGGCATCTCTTTTCAATCTTTTCGCCCTGATGTACTCGTCATGGTTGACTGGGATGTAAAACATCAATTGTATGTTTGTCTGTTGTGTTTGGGACCTGCAAACCCCCCCCCCCCCCCCCCCCATGAAATACTCGCCGTCTTTGTCCTTCTCTGTCTTTATTCTGTGTCTGTCTGCCGCTTCCTGTCTGTCTGTCTGTCTGTTGTGTTCTCCTCTCTCTCTCTCTCAAGTTTTCCTTGTGTTGTTTGTTCTCCTTTGGCTTTTTGACCTTGATAAATTCTCTGTCTCTCTCTCACTCTGTCCTCTTCATTGTGCTTTACGTCCGCAGAAACCATACGGCTTATTAGGGATGGGCATCTCTTTTCAATCTTTTCGCCCTGATGTACTCCGTTGCTGGCGATGTAACCCAATCGTACTGTTTCCCCCCCTCTGTTGCTTTGTCTTAGTCTGTACTGTCGCTCTTTGTCATTCTCTGCCTTTGTGCTGTTGTCTTTACCGCTATATTCTCTTTCTCCCCCCCCCCCCCCCCCCCCCCCCCCCCCCCCCCCCCGCCCCCGCTTCGTTCTTTCTGTCTCTGTCTGTCTGTCTGTCTGTCTGCCTTTGTGCTGTTGTCTGTACCGCTGAAAAATAAATTCCGCTCTCTCTGTCTCTCTCTGTCTTCATTCTTTGTGTCTTTGTCTGTCAGTCGTCTGCCTTTGTGCTGTTGTCTATACCGATGAAAAATAAATTTCGCTGTCTATCTCCCTCTCTCTGTCTTCGTTCGTTCTGTCACTGTCTTTCTGTTCGCCGTTGTGTTTTTGTCTATACCGTTGACAAATTAATTTCATTCTGTATCTCCCTCTGTGTGTGTGTCTGTCTTCGTTCTTTCTGTCTCTGTCTGTCTGTTTGCCTTTGTGCTTTTGTCTATACCGTTGACAAATTAATTTCACTCTGTATCTCCCTCCCTCCTTCTCTGTGTGTGTCTGTCTTCGTTCTTTCTGTCTCTGTGTGTCTGTTTGCCTTTGTGCTTTTGTCTATACCGTTGACAAATTAATTTCACTCTGTATCTCCCTCCCTCTGTGTGTGTGGTGTGTGTGTGTGTGTGTGTGTGTGTGTGTGTGTGTGTGTGTGTGTGTGTGTGTGTGTGTGTGTGTGAGTCTTCGTTCATTCTGTCGCTGTCTGGCACGCGTGCGAGCCCCGTTGGTCACAAGGAGAAGAAAGAAATATCGCAGAAGTTGGGTCTCACTCAAACGACGAAGTGCTGATCTGAAGGCATGCCACTGGTCAGGATGCCAGCAGAGGGCGCTTCCTGTTTGTGTGTAAATTTACTGCTGAGTGGATGCTGCCCAAAATAGTAACAATGCGGGTATGGCGGCCTTAGAAGAAAGTGCCGTGCTGTGTCGGAAAGATTGCACAATGTAAAACTACAAAGACTGACCTTTACAGAGGATGGATTATAAAAAAAGTTTGAAAATTAAAAAGAGAGAGGAAATTTAGGAATTTGATGAGGAATACGGAGGTGTGTGTGTGTGTGTGTGTGTGTGTGTGCGTACGTGTGAGTGAGTGTGTGCGTGCGTGCGTGCGTGCATGCGTGCTTGCGTGTGCGTGCATGCGTTCGTGCGAGTGAGTGAGCGTGCGTGCGTGCGTGCGTGCGTGCGTGTGTGTGTGTGTGTGTGTATGTTTGTTGGAGAAGGGGAGTGTGTGCGTGCACTGCGTAGCGTACGCGTACGATTTTAGTTGTCGTTCCTCCACCCCACCCCCGCCCCCACCCCCACCCCAACCCCCAACCACCCCTTCTCATCCAAGCTTTTGTCCTACATTTTAACACGCGCATTTTCGTACCTCCAAAACTCCAAAAGCTCGCTTTCATTGACGAAATCCTGTTGCCAGGCGTTTGCATCCATTGTGCCATTCAGCAGGTTTTCGTCTGACGCATTGAGCTTCCACAGAACCCTGTGCATGTCGTTGTTGGTCAATGGTGTCGGCTGTTGGAGTCGCGAGCGATCCAATTTTGGAACTGGGCGCACCGCGTATCGAGCAAGTCATCCCACATCGGCAGGTACACGTGTCAGCATGGCACCTCGAATGCTATTTGCGGTCTCGCTCGTTGCTCTTCTGGTTGTGGGGGATCGTTGTAGGGGAAAAGTCGCAATCTTTAAATTGATGGGTACCCCGGGAGCTGTGTGTGTGTGTGTGTGTGTGTGGTGTGTGTGTGTGTGTGTGTGTGTGTGTGTGTGTGTGTGTGTGTGTGTGTGTGTGTGTGTGTGTGTTGTGTGTGTGTGTGTGTGTGTGTGTGTGTGTGTGTGTGTGTGTGTGTGTGGTGTGTGGTGTGTGCGCGTTGGTATGTGTGTGTGTGTGTGTGTGTGTGTGTGTGTGTGTGTGTGTGTGTGTGTGTGTGTGTGTGTGTGTGTGCGCGTGGTATGTGTAGTTGCGTACGTGTTTAACGTGACTGAGGTCGACCTTTTTGTCTGCATGTTTCGCCAGACTCCACAGTCTGTCAGGTCGATCGGTCTGTCAAGAGAACAACTTAGCTCAGGGCACTTAACATTTCCATATCCATTTGTTGTTTTCGGTAATATTGCTTCAGCTTTGATTGATACTAAGAACCGGTTCATTCTTTTAACGTAAGCGCTGAAAGAACTGTTCGGTGTCAAGTGCCTGTGGTTCAGCCTAGCTGCGGGAACTCTGAGTTTTGTGAATGAGTGTCAGAGTTATGATCAGGAGCTTGAAGGCGGATATTGGGGTGGTTGGCTTGCAGCCTTTTGACGTCTCTTTTGGGGTGGAAATAGCGATGCCTATCTCTGTGTGCAAAGAGGTGTGTGTGTGTGTGGTGTGTGTGTGTGTGTGTGTGTGTGTGTGTGTGTGTGTGTGTGTGTGTGTGTGTGAGAGAGAGAGAGAGAGAGAGAGAGAGAGAGAGAGAGAGAGAGAGAGAGAGAGAGAGAGAGAGAGTTGTTTGCTTTGATGTTTGTTTAGTGATCTACAACATCGTGATCATAGGGACTGGTAATGATCGATCCGTGGATGGGTCGATGTCATGGTTATCTGTTTATTGGTCGATCACCTAAGGAAAGTGATCAAAATTGGCACTGTGATCTTAATGTGACACTGTCATGAGGTGTCCTCATATATCATGTCATGGTGGAGTGACTTGTGTGTCACCGAGAGATGAGTGGTGTGAGACTAAACGAACATGTACATGTATATGTATGTATTCTGTTGCCTATTGTCCAACCCCCGTCCTCTTGTGGCTTTGTCACTGTGTGTTGATCGTCTGCACAGCGTGACCGCATTCATGCGCTTGCAGCTGTGGTGCGCAGAGACTGGGTGCTCAGGTGAAGAGCTCTCACGTGGGTGATCTCAGTGCCTCCTGTTAAACTTCGCCCCGCGGCGACCCGTGGGGTTGGTTCGACGTTAAAGTCCAGTTATTAGCCACCAAAACCGAGGGTGTTTGTGAGCCCCCGTCCCTAATAAGCCTCATGGTTTCTGTGGACGTTAGGCACCTTGTGCACTTACTTACTTTCCTGTTTGTGGCTGTTGCGTGCACATGATTGCGGCCCAGGTGTTGGGCCTGCATGTGGACCTTTTCAATCTTTCAACCTGCATGTGGACTTTCCAGTCCCCCTGTTTCGCAAGACCATGTGGTTGTGGCTGTTGTGCATATAGTGAGTGCTGGTGTGTAAGAACCTGCAGGTGGACTTTCTCAGTCCCCCTGTTTCGCAAGATCATGTGGTTGTGGCTGTTGTGCATATAGTGAGTGCTGGTGTGTAAGAACCTGCATGTGGACTTTTTCAGCCCCCCTGTTTCGCAAGATCATGTGGTTGTGGCTGTTTGTGCATACATATAGTGAGTGCTTGTGTGTAAGAACCTGCATGTGGACTTTCTCAGTCCCCCTGTTTCGCAAGATCATGTGGTTGTGGCTGTTTGTGCATATATATAGTGAGTGCTGGTGTGTAAGAACCTGCATGTGGACTTTCTCAGTCCCCCTGTTTCGCAAGACAGTGGTTGTGGCTGTTGTGCATATAGTGAGTGCTGGTGTGTAAGAACCTGCAGGTGGACTTTCTCAGTCCCCCTGTTTCGCAAGATCACGTGGTTGTGGCTGTTTTGCATATAGTGGGTGCTCTTGTTGAAGAACCTGCTTATGGACGTGCTCGCTTAATGGCATGGCGTGTTTGTGTCTGTGTTGCAGGACATACGAAAGGTGGTAGCGCCATTGTTGAAGAGCTTTCAGGGGGAGGTGGACTCGTTGTCCAAAAGGAGCAAGGCGGCAGAAGGCGCCTTCCTGTCCATCTACAAACGGCTCATCGACTTGCCAGGTGAGGAAGCCGCTCTGCTACCGGCCAGTGGCGACTGTTAGACAGACACCGGCCCTGACCGTCAGTCCGTATGTGAATAGCAAGGCTGTATAGATTGGATACAGCACGCTACGTGTGTGTGTGTGTGTGTGTGTGTGTGTGTGTGTGTGTGTGTGTGTGTGTGTGTGTGTGTGTGTGTGTGTGTGTGTGTGTGTGTGTGTGGTGTGTGTGTGTGTGTGTGTGTTGTGTGTGTGGTGTGGTGTGTGTGTGTGTGTCGTGGTGTGTGTGTGTGTGTGTGGTGTGTGTGTGTGTGTGCGTGTGTGTGGTGTGTGTGTGTGTGGTGTGTGTGTGTGGTGTGTGTGTGTGTGTGTGTGTGTGTGTGTGTGTGTGTGTGTGTGTGTGTGTGTGTGACAGAGGTGGCGTGGTACTGACTTTCTTTGCACTGCGTTGCACCCTGTGTTCAGTGCCCACCCCATCCCTCCAATCGGGCCGATTACCGATCATCGAACAGGGTTGTTCGGAGTGTCTAGCATTAGCTATGGAACAGAGCAATGGTATAATCTATAAAATTGCTGCCTTCGTTGAGTGTCACTCCCTGCACTTCCCCAGTCATACCAGTCATCGAAAAACTGGCTCATTACACTACAGTGTCTACGATAGTCGTCGTCGCCCCCTTCCCCCCATCCCCGTCTCGCATCACCTTCCTTATAAGTAATCGAACAGGGCTGCGTTAGTGTGTTGAACTTTACCCTAAGTTCAAATTCCCCACCCCCACCCCCCGCCCTCTTTAACCATCATATCAGTTCATCGAACACGGCTGTTGATAGTTGCATACTCGAGGTTCAGATCTCTCTCCCCCCCCCCCCCCCCCCCCCCCCCCCCCACCACACACCCACACACACACAACCCAAATTCCCCTTCCTCACCCCTTTACCCGTCATACCAGTCTATGAACAGGGTGGTGTTTACAGTTTGTAGGATCGCAACCTAAATTCACCCCCCCTCCCACCGGACTGCGTTACAGTTTGTAGGTTTACAACCTATATTCAACCCACCGCAACCCCCCTCGGGCTGCCTTACGATCTGTAGGATTGCAGTCTAAATTCATCTCCCGCAGCTCCCCCTCCGCCCCCCCCCCCCCCCCCCCCCCCCCGGCTGCGTTACAGTCTGTAGGATTGCAGCCTAAATTCAACTCCCGCACCCCCCCCCCCCCAACCTCCCCCTGGGCTGCGTTACAGTCTGTAGGATTGCAGCCTAATTATAGACCCCCCCCCCACCCCCCCATTCCAACCCGTGGCTTGTTACAGCCTGTAGGATTGCAGCCTAATTATACAACCCAGCCTTAGCGGTCATCGAACAGGGTCGCATTAGTCTGCTGTAGGATTGCAGATTGCATCTTCAGTTCAATGCCCTCGCCTCCTTCCATCCCCCCTCCCCACTTTCTCTCTCCTCCTCCCCCCCCCTCCCCCCTCCAACGCCCCCGCCCCCAGACACGCAGGTACACAGCCGACTGTCAGTCATTGTCACTGGCGTGCCAAAGATTCGGGTTTAACGAGAGCTTCTCGGTCTGTGTCTGCGCGCATCGCTGTGATCAAACCCAGGGACCAGAAATGATTGTTTGATATTCATGCGGGCACAAAAGAGTCGGGGCAGGACGCCAAGGAAGGGGGTGGGGTGGGGGGAAGGGGGAGGGGGCTATGGAGGTGTGTGTGTGTGTGTGTGGGGGGGTGTTCCCCGTGGCCACAGCGAAGGTACCCGACTGCCCCGCGGTCCAGCCACCCCAGGCTGTTGACACACGGGGTGGATGTGGATGTACTGTACACACTCTCTGCGCCATCTTCAGGCAATGAGAGCTCTCCCGGCAGATCTTCGATGCGTTCGGGCACAGATCAGGGACTAGGCTGGGGGATTAGAGAGAGGTGGGAATGGGGGGCGGGGGCAGGGGGTGGTGGTGGCGGTGGGAGGATGAACAGCGTGGACAAAGAAGCAAACGGGTACTGAATGGCAAGGGTAAATACCTCAGATGTGCAGAGGCGGAAAGAAAGAGCTACTCGATTAACAGCACACAATGCAGGCCAGGTTTTCTCTTCTACCGCTCTGTGTGTGTGTGTGTGTGTGTGTGTGTGTGTGTGTGTGTGTGTGTGTGTGTGTGTGTGTGTGTGTGTGTGCCTGCGTATGTGTGTGCGTGCTGAGCAGAGAGAGAGAGAGAGAGAGAGAGAGAGAGAGAGAGATATTCAAATGGTTTAATTGACTTGAGCGAGTGCTCATATCAACATACACAACACGGTACACAAAATTAATGTACACATAAGGCTGGAAATACATTAATTCCCAGTCCCACAAAACCACTCGTCTGTGCATCCACGTAACATAGGTCACAAACTGCATCAGTTGGGGGGGGGGGGGGGGGGGAGAGTAGAAAAGGGAGGGGGAAAAAATAGAAGAAAAATAATCATATACACAAATAACATATGTACGTATTTTGTGATCCAAGTGGCCACCAGCCCTTGCACTACAGAAAAACCCGAGGTAGATTATCAACGTGCAGCGCTACAACACCTCCTACACAAAGTGAAGAAGCTCAAAACCCAGAAATAGAGTTGCATACAATAATAAAATAATAATAAAGAGGATTTCTAAAGCGCCCACACAAGGTGGCAGCAAACGTATGTATGTATGTATGCTTAATGACAGTTCAGTTAATTTCTGTAACATTACAGATTATGTGGGAAATGTCACAAATATGCGATCTGTGCTCCTTTCTCGGCGTATATTTAACAATACTATACATACCAGAATGACACAAGAACGTGCTGGGCAAAGTCTGCAGATTGAACACGGCGTGTATGTAACTGAATAAACATGTACTCATTGGGTAGGGTGTCTGCAAATAATAAAATACAAGTAGAAACAAGAAACACCACAGGTTAAGTCCTAAAATCTACTTTTGCTGTGGCTACGTTCTAAGTTTTAAGCTATGATAAATATAACGCGCAACATTGGTCATATGCTCAGTGTCATTCAGAATGGTTAGTTTTCTCCAGTCCTGAAAGTATTCTTGTGGCAACAATTTTGACCTTAAAGCTTCTGTGGCTTTGCATACAAACAGAAAATGGATTTCGTCATCCACACAACACTTACACAGGGGACAAGATAAATCGTCAGAGGGGTCAATTGAATAGCGTAATTTGTGTGTTTTAATCTCGGAAATACCCATTCTGAATCTCATAAAGACGTCCCTCAGTGCTTTATTAGTCACGCAATGAAAATATGGCTCGAGTGAATGTTCTAATTTAAATATACGGTAGACTGAATACCTGTCACGTTCGTGAATTCTGTCATCCCATCCTGCCTCCAGCAGTCAGTTATACGTTCTCTGAGTACACGCAAAAACCAGTTTACATTTTGCACACCTTGATTAGCCCACACGTATCCAAACCCATACATCATCAAATTCCTATGTACAGCGGATACCCAGCATTGTCTTCTGTTGTTATGTACTCTGGCTAGCATGTTGCAAGCTTTCCTTGATAGTTTTTCAGCTTCCATTCTTTATAAGTCGAAGCCAAAAAAAGTATTAAGCTCACTTTAGCATCCAGATGTAGTGGTGTTCTTCCAGTTTCCCCGTATACCATATTGTTTGGTGTTTTGGGAGATACGTTTAGAAGTCTTTTCAGAGCAAACAAGTGAGCCTTTTCTATTTGTAAATCCATTTGCATTCCCCAGATTTCTGATCCATATAACAATATAGGTTTAATTTGTGAATCAAATAATTTCCAAAAAATATTCGGAGAAACATCGCCAAGCTTCCATAAAGTTTTCAGTATTTCAACAATACCTGCTTTTGCTTTCGCGTTCTGGCTTTCAAAGGAATGGGAAAACGAGAGACGAGTACTAAACCACACACCCAAATATTTATACGCATTTACGACTTTTACAACAGAGTCTTTATAGTACCATTTTTCACATCTGGCAAGATAACCACCATTCCTAAACTCAACGATATTTGAAGAGAGAGAGAGAGAGAGAGAGAGAGAGAGAGAGAGAGAGAGAGAGAGATCTCAAGTGACAAAGCTGAGGAAGAAATGAGACAGGCGATTGAAATCTGACATCGATCGGGCAGCAAAGATGAACTGAAGGTGGCTGATTGATCTGCGGAAGGTCATCTGAGACTGATTAAGCAGCTTGCACTTTCGAAGATGAGTTCGAAATAAGAGGCTCGTAAGTGATCATCAATTTGTTGAGATTTTCTAGCACAGAAACTGAGCAGACACCACAGTGGATACGGTTACTTAAGTCATCGGACGGTGATATTTGTTCTTTCTTCCTCCTTTCTTGCTAATGCTACACGGAATGCAAACGTACGGATGATTGAATGTCCAGGTTTGGTTAGAATGCGAATCGTGGAGTTGGAATTGCGCGGAGGTACATCATCACGAAAGATGTCCGGAATGATCATGAGTTGTTCAACTCCAAGCATCAGTTTACAACAGTCTTCCTCCATTGCTGGAGGAAGGGTGCTGCCGGAAAGGGACAGTTGTTGTCCCGTGTCAGTGCAGCTTTTGTCGTTGTTCTTCTGTCGCCACTGCCCACCATCGGCCAGATTTAGAGATATGTATGTCGAAACGTAGATAGAACGTATAGAACCACGACAATAAATGGATCTATATATGTAGAAACGTAGATATAACGCATAGAACCATGACATGCTTGCACTGTTTGTTGTTCTACGTTTTTACATCGTCGTCTGTGCACGGTGCGGCGCCTAGGAGCAACAGAGAGCCGCGTTTTGCTGTATATATCTGTATATGTATTCACTGTATTGACCGTAACTGTCATAGGGATGTTTTTCATCGTAGCGTGCGGCGCGAGATTGCCGTGTCATGTGTGTTGCAAAACCAGTCTTTATGTTGGAATCAGGCCACTGGGATACTGAAACAGGGTCAGAACGTGGTGTGAGCAGTGTCATGAAGTGTGCTATGAGGTGTGTCATGAAATGTCATGCGTGTTGCAGACCCATTCTCTGTGTTGGAGCAGGCCATCCAGACACAGAAAGTGTCATGAGGTGTGTCGTGAGGTGGCAAATGTCATGCGTGTTGCAGACCCAGTCTCTGTGTTGGAGCAGGTCATCCAGACACAGAAAGTGTCATGAGGTGTCAAATGTCACGCGGGTTGTAGACCCAGTCTCTGTGTTGGAGCAGGCCACCCAGACACAGAAAGTGTCATGAGGTGTTACAGACCCAGTCTCTGTGTTGGAGCAGGCCATCCAGACAGAAAGTGTCATGAGGTGTCTTGCGTGTTGCAGACCCATTCTCTATGTTGGAGCAGGCCACCCAGACACAGAAAGTGTCATAAGGTGTGACATGTGTCTTGCGTGTTGCAGACCCAGTCTCTGTGTTGGAGCGGGCCATCCAGACACAGAAAGTATCATGAGGTGTGTCATGAGGTATCATGCGTGTTGCAGATAGACCCAGCCTCTGTGTTGGAGCGGGCCATCCAGACACGTGTCATCCAAGTGTCAACAGGTGTGTCATGATGTGTCTTGCGTGTTGCAGATCCAGTCTCTGTGTTGGAGCAGGCCATCCAGGCACAGAAACGGGCACAGAAAGTGTCGGACCTCGAGATCGAGAACAAGCAGTTGCGGGAGACCCTCGAAGACTACAACAACGAATTTGCCGAAGTCAAAAATCAAGGTAGGTGAACGGTGGAGGCGGACTCTGTAAGCCCAGGGGACAAGGAGGGGCGGGGCCAGGGGCGTGTCATTTTCTTTCAGCGCCACAGCTCATTCCTTTGCTGCTTCTTTCGTCCTGGTTTTCGTATCAGTCTCTCTGCCAACGAACGTGTGTGTAGCCGTGGTGCAATTTCCCCCCCTAGAATGGTTTCGAAGACTGAAGCTGACCAGAAATGTTCACGTTCAGAACTTCGCGCTCCTCATGGAGGAGTTAATACTGGGAAAGTTAATAAAATGAATACCAGTGAACAGTTGATACTGGGAAAGTTAATACTGGGAAAGTTAATAAAATGAATACCAATGACAGTTAATACTGAGAAAGTTAATCAAATGAATACCAATGAACAGTTGATACTGGGAAAATTAATACTGGGAAAGTTAATAAAATGAATACCAGTGAACAGTTAATACTGGAAAGTTAATCAAATGAATACCAATGAACAGTTGATACTGGGAAAATTAATACTGGGAAAGTTAATAAAATGAATACCAGTGAACAGTTAATACTGGGAAAGTTAATAAAATGAATACCAATGAACAGTTAATACTGGGAAAGTTAATCAAATGAATACCAATGAACAGTTGATACTGGGAAAATTAAATTAATAAAATGAATACCAATGAACAGTTAATACTGGGAAAGTTAATAAAATGAATACCAATGAACAGTTGATACTGGGAAAATTAATACTGGGAAAGTTAATAAAATGAATACCAATGAACAGTTAATACTGGGAAAGTTAATAAAATGAATACCAATGAACAGTTGATACTGGGAAAGTTAATAAAATGAATACCAATGAACAGTTAATACTGGGAAAGTTAATAAAATGAATACCAATGAACAGTTAATACTGGGAAAGTTAATAAAATGAATACCAATGAACAGTTGATACTGGGAAAGTTAATAAAATGAATACCAATGAACAGTTGATACTGGGAAAGTTAATCAAATGAATACCAATGAACAGTTAATACTGGGAAAGTTAATCAAATGAATACCAATGAACAGTTAATACTGGGAAAGTTAATAAAATGAATACCAATGAACAGTTAATACTGGGAAAGTTAATAAAATGAATACCAATGAACAGTTAATACTGGGAAAGTTAATACTGGGAAAGTTAATAAAATGAATACCAATGAACAGTTGATACTGGGAAAGTTAATAAAATGAATACCAATGAACAGTTGATACTGGGAAAGTTAATAAAATGAATACCAATGAACAGTTGATACTGGGAAAGTTAATAAAATGAATACCAATGAACAGTTAATACTGGGAAAGTTAATAAAATGAATACCAATGAACAGTTGATACTGGGAAAGTTAATAAAATGAATACCAATGAACAGTTAATACAGGGAAAGTTAATAAAATGAATACCAATGAAGTTAATACTGGGAAAGTTAATACTGGGAAAGTTAATAAAATGAATACCAGTGAACAGTTAATACTGGGAAAGTTAATACTGGGAAAGTTAATAAAATGAATACCAGTGAACAGTTAATACTGGGAAAGTTAATAAAATGAATACCAATGAACAGTAATACTGAAAGTTAATACTGGGAAAGTTAATAAAATGAATACCAGTGAACAGTTAATACTGGGAAAGTTAATCAAATGAATACCAATGAACAGTTAATACTGGGAAAGTTAATCAAATGAATACCAATGAACAGTTAATACTGGGAATTAATAAATGAATACCAGTGAACAGTTAATACTGGGAAAGTTAATCAAATGAATACCAATGAACAGTTAATACTGGGAAAGTTAATAAAGTGAATACCAATGAACAGTTAATACTGGGAAAGTTGCAATCCAGGCAGGAGCAATACAAATAACACCCTGTAGACAGATGGGAGGCATTTTAATCAGAGACCTCACACACCACGGCTAGACCGTTGTCCAGGGGTAGAGAGGGAACGGGCAAAAAAAGAAGGAAAAAACACACGTTATCGTTAAAACAGAAGTTCTGGAGTATGACATAGGTTGCGAGGACCTTGAGGACAACGGCGATGGCAGATGATGATGTTGACGATGACTGTTGATAATGATGTGCGTCCGTTGCCCATGTTGATTGTGGTGGTCGAAGTGATAGTGATTGACGACGACGACGACGATGATTGATGATTATTGTATACTTCACTGCCCCAGTTGTTGGTGATGATTAGTGACGATGATGATGATGATTAGGTCAGTGACTATGGCAGTGATGACGCTGAAGACGGTGGCGAAGTTCATGACGGAAACCCGAACAGAATGGGGACTAGAGGCGTAGTATTTTCCCCGGGAAACACTGATGATGATGACGATGATGATGATGACGACGACCCAGTGACTGTGGCAGTGATGACGCTGAAGACGGTGGCGAAGTTCATGACGGAAACCCTAGCTGAACTTGAGGGACTAGAGGCGTAGTATTTTTCCCTGGGAAACCGTGCACACGGGTTTATCCCTGCGCGGCATCAGTACAATAACTACTACAGACCAAACTGCAAGATCGCCGTGTGTGTAAAATAATGACAGCCAGCCAACACCGCCGAGCGCAGCTAATCACCAGGGTTGCACGTGCTCGGCCCGAACTCTACACCCACTTGACAAAGCGAGGTGACCGAATCAAAGCCCCCCCATTACCCGCTCGGCCCCGGCCCTCCCGGGGTGTGCGAGCGAGCGGCCGGTGATGGGGGTCGGCCCCGGCGATGCGTGCGCAATAGGGGCAGGGTGATTGGACGTATTGATATTTAACGGCCGCGCTGACATTTAACGGCCGTGCTCCGACGCCCGGGTTCCCTCGCCCTGCGCTCCGCGTCTCTTCGTCCGGACCCGGGGCGGCAGTTGGCAGTTTCGCTCCGGCATTTCCTCAATTAAACCCAACGCCGGTTGTGCTGCTGGTGGACAAGACAAATATCTCCCTCGTACCGGAGGAAGGCTGGGTGGCGGGGACGGAAGGAAGGAAACGGGTGGGGGGTAGAAAAAGGGGTGTGTGGTGTTTTGTGTGTGTGGTTTTTTTTTGGGGGGGGGGGGGGGTTGCTTTTGTTTTTCTCCAATTTTGTCGTGGTGGGAATTGTCGGTTTGGTGGTGGACAGACAAATCCCCTCGTACCGGAGGAAGGCTGGGTGGCGGGACGGAAAGGGAAAGGGAAAACCGGGTGGGGGTAGAAAAAGGGGTGTTTTGTTTTGTTTTTGTTTTTTGCCCGTCCTTAGCATGGTTTGGGTGGACGTTAAGCACCAGGGGATTACTTACTTACTTTGGTTTAGTTTTTTGGTGGTGTTTCGGGGGACGTGGAAAGGGGGAAGCAAGTTGGCTGTGTTTGTTTTTTGGTTTTGCGGTTTGGTGTGGACAGTCCTGTACCGAGAAGGTGGGTGGCGGGAGGAAGGAAGGAGGGTTGGTGTTTGTGGTGTGTGTGTGTGTGGGGGGGCTTGTTTTTGCCAGTTTTGTCGTGGTGGGAATTGTCGGTTTGGTTTTGGACAGACAAATCCCCTTGTACGGAGGAAGGCTGGGTGGGGGGGGTTTGGTGGGGAGAAAAAGAAATCACAAATTAGCTGTTTTGTGGGTATTTTGTTGCGGTGGTTAGTTTTTGTCGTAGTGGTAGCATTTCCTCAAAGAAGGTGCTGGATCAGTGTGAAAAAGAGGGGAAGTCGACAGTTGGCTGCGCTATTGTTTTTGTGCTTGTTTTTTTTTCCCTCCTCGTGTTTCCATTCCCTGTCTACCCTCACAGCTGATGCACGTGTGGGTTAATTATGACAGCGACATTTGCTGGGTATCGCTAACTCGTTAAATACCAGACACTGCTGAGCAACAGCTTTCTTGTGGAGCATTAAATCAAGTAACAAAACAAAAACTCCCCCAAATATATTTTTACAACTTTGACATTTCTTCGTAGAGGTTCTGGTATGCTGGTGAATTGATACGGACAGAAAGAGAGGTCTACAGTTTGGGGGGTCGGGGATGGGGGGAGATGGCGAGGGGAGAGATTATAGACGAGAGAGAGGGGGGGGGGGGGGGGGGGGATAGAGATGGGTGAGTGTGTGTGTGTGTGTGTGTGTGTGAGAGAGGGAGAGAGAGACAGACTGATCGGTTGATTCTGTCTGTGTGGATACCCAAAATACACGGGCAGACGGTCTGAAAGGGCAAGCAGGTAGGTGTAACACAAAGAGCAAGAGCCGCATGTGACTCGACCCAAAGCGGTAAAAATACAAGGAAGATTTTTTTTTAAAGGGAGATCAGGTATAATTGTCTCGCCACTCAGCAGGGAACCTAGCCGGCGTTACTCACGTCATCCATCGAAGACCGACTTCCGGTGGCAAGCTCACCGCTCCAAACGTCGCGTCGATCTCCACTCGTCTCCGTGGTTGTCGACTGACGTCTGTCGCTGAACTGACCCTGTGCCTGTTGCCGGGTGCATGGATTCATGGTCGTTTTAACGCCCGGTCTAGAAAGGCCACCAGGGCGAGACGCGCGCCATCAAACCACAGCAGGAAAAAGAAACGAAGAAACCAAACAAAACAGCAACAACAACAACAAAACAGCAACAACAACAAAGAAGAAGATGAAGAAGAAGAAGAAGAAGAATAAGAAGAAACCTACTGTAGGTATGAGAGAGGGAGTGAACCTTTTCACAGCTCCTGGTCGTGGGTAGAAAAGGGCCTTCATTTCTGCGTCCACAGTACCCAGGATATGGGGGTGGGGGGTGTTCTTTCGTCTGCTCTCGGTTCTCAGTCTAAGCAGAAGGGGCCTTAACTTCTGTGTACACAAGGGGGTAGGGGTGGGGGTTCTGACAGCTCTTGGTTCTCAGCAGAAGGGGCCTTAACTTCTGTGTACACAAGGGGGTAGGGGTGGGGTTCTGACAGCTCTTGGTTCTCCGAGCAGAAGGGCCTAACTCTGTGTAACAAGGGGGTAGGGGTGGGGGTTCTGACAGCTCTTGGTTCTCAGCAGAAGGGGCCTTAACTTCTGTGTACACAAAGGGGTAGGGGTGGGGGTTCTGACAGCTCTTGGTTCTCAGCAGAAGGGGCGAGGGGCTTAGTTTCTGCGTCCTCGGTACCCCACCACAGTCCACGACACGAGAGAGAGAGAGAGAGAGAGAGAGAGAGAGAGAGAGAGAGAGAGAGAGACAGACAGACAGACAGACAGAGACCAGACAGACAGACAGACAGACAGAAAACTTGAACTCGAACTCGAACTCGAAAACTTTATTTTCCAAGGATTGTAGTTTAGGTTCAGTCAAAAAACCTGTCTAACAACTAGTCCTTGCGAAGCTACTGAGAGAGAGAGAGAGAGAGAGAGAGAGAGAGAGAGAGAGAGAGAGAGAGAGAGAGAGAGAGAGAGAGAGAGAGAGATTAAACCCTGCTATTGTTTTGGGGAGGAAAGTTTGTTGTTTGACACCGAGATGCGAAGCGTCTCTCGATCGATGGCCGAGCTAATGACGCCCGAGAAATCACAATCCCAATACAAAAAAAAAAAAAAAAAAAAAGCCAGAGAGGCAACATTTTGCATTCTGTTCGAGAAAATTGATTTTTGGGGAGAGGCAAAAAAAAAAAAAAAAAAAAAAAGGCAAAAGAAAATCCGGGGCGGCGCGCTGGGAGCTTGTGTTGCAAACTCTTTGTTACTGGCTCGCGGCTTTGTTACTGAAGCAGCCAGTAATTTGATAGGGTTCCTTCGATTTTAGAATTATTGTGCAGCATTTGTTAAAGATCTCCCCTGTAGCCGGCTTGATTTCCCAAGCTTTCCTCCGCAAAAAAATCCATAATTGTGTTCTGTTTCAACCAGCTCAAGGCAAAAGAAAGACATAGCTGTTGCCTAGATTATCTTCGAACTCGGGTTATATTGGGAAGGAAAAAGAAAAAAAAGTTCAAAATCATACTTTTCCCCCTTTGTGTGTGTGTGTTTTTGGAGGGGGGGGGGGGGGGGGGGGGTAGATAATGTGTTTTGTGGCGGGTTTCGACGCTGATGTATTTTCTTCTTTTCTATTCGTGTTTCTTTTTGTTGTTATTACAGTTTGAGGATAGTGTGTCTGCTTAGTTTAGTTTTTTGTATTTTCTTTCCTACCTGTTTTCAAAGTGTTCAACTGCTCTGCTCTTCGGTCTCCACTGGCTCCCAAGGGTGGGGGGGGGGGGGGGGGGGGGGGGGGTCCTTTCAAATATACATGGTACCTGTGTTCTGGAACTCTCTTTGTCAGACATTCCTCTTCACTCTCAAAACTGTGTCAGAACTGAAAATCCAACTCTTTTCTTCTGCACACTGATTTGTTGTGTTTTTCTACTTCTCTACCAACCCATCGCCAGTAGTGCATATATTTGTTGTGTGCATGTGTGTGTATGTGTGTGTGTTTGTTTGTGTGCGTGCGTTGCTGAGGGGGAGAGAGAGAGAGAGAGAGAGAGAGAGAGAGAGAGAGAGAGAGAGAGAGAGATGAAATGCGCTTATCTGTAGTCGTTTGTAAGCGCCCCAGGCTCTTACGAGATGGGGCGTCATAAATAATTAATTATTATTATATTATCGGCCTTCATGCTTACAAGTCTTTGCGTTCGCTTCTGTCTCTTTCACTCAGTCTGTCTGTCTCAGTCGTTGTCTGTGTCTCAGCCTTTGTGTCTCTGGTCTGTCTGCCTGTCTTTTTGTTGGTCTGTCTCTTTGTTTGCCTGGTTGTTTTCCTGTCCGTTTGTCGGCACGTGCGTCTCGCGTCTGAGGAAGATGTGGTTTTGGGCCAAAACCGACAATCATTTGTAGCATCTGGAGACGGGGGGGGGGGGGGGGGGGGGGGGGGGGGAGAGAGAGAGCTATTTCAAGAGTTGCTGCCGTCGCTTTTGCGGAAGTGGAAGGCAGAACAGTTGTTTCGTCGCAGCAGCACTGAACTGCTGGAGCCGATCCGAAATGTCACCAGCCGAGTTGCATCTGGACAGGAAAAGAATATCAGCTCCTCGTCATTAGGATCAATGTAGGACGTGTCAGCATTTGGCTGGAGTGAGGTATATTTGTATTACATATATTATATACTCACATGTACGTCTGCGATACCTGCGTGATCTGTCCAAAACTCTTTTTAGTCTAAATTTCTCTGTCTGTCTGTCTGTCTCTATGTCTCTGTCTCTCTCTGTCTCTGTCTCTCTTTCTCTCCCCCCACCCCCCCCACCCCAATTCATTTTTGTATGCTTGATGAATCTGATCGGTTATACGTGTTCATTAATTTGTTCCCATTTTCTGTCGGCCGTCGTTACAATGGTACTACGAGAAGAGAGTCACGTTGTCAGTTTTGAGTATTATTTGACGCCCCACCACACACACACACACACACACACACACACACACACACACACTCACACACACACACACACACACACACACACACACACATCACACACACACACACACACACACGCATGCACGCACGCACGCGCGCGCGCGCGCGAGATTATAATGAAATGATAGGGGGCGGAAAGGGGAAGAGAGAGTAAATCATCCGTCTCGGCGATAATGCGGCGGGCGGGTGGGGGGGGGGGGGGGGGGGGGGGATGTTGACGAGATTCTGCCACTGCTCACGAGACACCCCCCAACACACACACACCTCCGCCATGGAGAGAAAGAAATTGTGTGTGTGGGAGGGGGGGGTACGATCCTCGCTGGCAGAATGTAGGCGTTTGAAGAGTCCCAAAAGACGGGGCGGGAACGGCAGTTAGCATGCAGAAAAGACTTGTCATATCGACACGTGCACCCCTCACCCCAGCCCCTCGCATCTCCTGTGATATTATTTCATACACATCCGGCTAAGACGGCAAACCGCGACTTTCCAGAACAGGACGACGGAGGCGGAATCTGCTGAGTTAGGATTTTTATTTGCGGCTCCGGCGTCCGACCGTTTTTTTTTTTTTTTTTCTGTCTTTTTCCCCCGTGTGTTTGCGTCAGAGTGTTGTTGTGCGCACACCTTCCGTATGATCGAACGGTTTCCTTTCTGCCGCTTTACGGCGCCGGAGTCGGGTCGTTGGTCCCGCGGACTTCCATCGACTCTGGGAGCTGCCAGAGACGGTGCAGACAACTGGCGTCACCAGGCGTGGCCTTCAGAGTGGCGGTCGCTCGGTCCACTTGACCAAGAGTCGGTGTGGAAAGGAGAGGAAGTGGCGGGAGTTGCAGAGCTTGTTTCGTGAGTGGGAGGCGTGTGTGTGTGTACCGTCCAGATGAGATCGCAACACGCGAGAGGTTCAGAAGAAAGCTTACTTCAAATGGGCGATACAAAACATGCCCAGCTTTTCGGTGAAAACAACAACATCACCATCATCACCATCATCATCATCAACAACAGCAACAACAACAACACACGCACGCACGCACGCACGCAAACACGCACGCACGCGCGCGCACACACACACACACCACACACACACACACACACACACACACACACACACACACACACACACACACATACACAAAGAAAAAGAAAAGAAAAGAAGAAGAAGAACTAAAACAAACATTTTAAAAAAGCACAATACATGCCAAACTTAAATGAAAAAACAACCACACCCTTTTTTTCGAGCAGCAAACAGAGAGGTAGTAAGTACACTAACAGACGATGATAGGAACGAAAATTGAACTGGTTGGTAGATAAGTGTTCCTGTCCAAATGAACTTGCCCGCCCAGCTGCACCTTGAGGGCAAGAGAGCAAAACTTTAGCTGAGCCGTCTCTTTTTGATGATGGCTACCCAAGCTTCTTTCAGTAGGAGCTCGTATATTGGGTGGGTGGAGGGGGGGGGGGGGTTGGGAAGGGTGGGGGTTGGGGTGGGTTGGGGGGGGGCTGGCTAGTGTCCAGCGACTTTTGATTATGGGTACCCAAGCTTCTTTCAGTAGGAGCTCGTATATTGGTGTATATTGGTGTGGGGTGGAGGGGGGTGGGGGGGGGGGTTAGGGGGGGGTTAGGGGGGGGGGGGGGGCTGGCTAGTGTCCAGCGACTTTTGATGACGGTTCGGGCCTCTCTGCATGCCAGGCTCGGTTGGGTTGTGCAGAGACACTGCACT
Organism: Alviniconcha marisindica; assembly: GCA_018857735.1. Taxonomy (NCBI): domain Eukaryota; kingdom Metazoa; phylum Mollusca; class Gastropoda; family Provannidae; genus Alviniconcha; species Alviniconcha marisindica. The sequence goes on from JABMCL010003234.1 coordinate 141,035, forward strand.
ACAGTAGTATCTCTGGGTTGTGTCGGCCTCCGTTCAACCCCGGGATGTGTAGTAACGGAACAGCGACCGTCTCCTTCCTAAAGGGGCTTAACTCCAGTACGTCACGAGTTACGTTTTCAGAGTAATATGAGAGAGAGTCGTGGATTTTGACTGAACACGCATAGAAGCGAGAGACAAGAGTTGCGGATTTTTGACTGAACGAGTTACGTTTTCATAGTAACGTGTGTGTGTGTGTGTGTGTGTGTGTGTGTGTGTGTGTGTGTGTGTGTGTGTGTGTGTGTGTGTGTGTGTGTGTGAGAGAGAGAGAGAGAGAGAGAGAGAGAGAGAGAGAGAGAGAGAGAGAGAGAGAGAGAGAGTGAATTGTTGATTTCTGATTGAACGAGTAACGTTTTCATAGTAACGAGAGAGCGAGAGAGAGAGAGAGAGAGAGAGAGAGAGGAGAGAGAGAGAGAGAGAGAGAGAGTTGTGAATTTTTGACTGAAAACACATCGTAACGTGACAGAGAGTTGTGGATTTTTGACTGAAAACACATCGTAACGTGACAGAGAGTTGTGGATTTTTGACTGAAAACAGCGTAACGTGACAGAGAGTTGTGGATTTTTGACTGAACACACATAGTAACGTGACAGAGAGTTGTGGATATCTGTCTGAACACACATAATAAGGTGACAGAGAGTTGCGGATTTTTGACTGAACACACATAGTAACGTGACAGAGAGTTGTGGATTTTTGACGAAACACACATAGTAACGTGACAGAGAGTTGTGGAATTTTGACGAAACACACATAGTAACGTGACAGATAGTTGTGGGGTTTTGACGAAACACACATAGTAAGGTGACAGAGAGTTGTGAATTTTTGACTGAACACACATAACAGCGTGATACAGAGTTGTGGATTTTTGACTTGAACACTTATAACAGCGTGATACAGAGTTGTGGATTTTTGACTGAACACAAACGGCTGCTCGGATCGCGCAAGCCGGACTCGCTCACGCTGGATGAATGAATTATGCGCCCACCCACAAACGAACACCATTACCAGCTGTGATGCAAAACAGCGACTAGAAGAGCCACACTGCATGGCGGAAACTTTGCCTCAGTTGACTTAACTCCCCATTTTGGCTGGCGATTTCAGCTCGGTAACTCGAGAGCCTTCAAGCCAGCACAAATGACACACTGCTTGTAACGCCTGAATGTGGGTCTGTATCAATTCGCCAATGCTTCTGTACTCGCGAGGAGAGACATTCCTAGAGATTGAAACGGGCAAGCAGATGCTTCATGAAGAATTTGGTTAAGAGAATAAGTGTTGGAAAGGGCGTTTCGCCCTGAATACTCGCGGTGGGGGATCGAATTAGGTTGAGCGACTTTTGGGTTCCCCTTCAGGTAATCTACCTACACGTATCACCATTCATAGGCCATGCTTGGGTGTGTGTGTGTGTGTGTGTGTGTGTGTGTGTGTGTGTG
>JABMCL010003234.1:147500-150000 GCA_018857735.1 Alviniconcha marisindica
ATGCTAACCGATCTGTCACCCCCACCCATCCTCAGCCCCCTACCCTCCCCCCACCCCCACCCTCCCCCACCCCGTCCGTACCCCTCTTCCACCCTCTGTTTTGATTGTGCGGGTGCCTGAATTAGACACCAGGGTGTCCCCACCGAACACTGCTGCTGATTTGCCGAGAGGAAGAGAGAGAGAGAGAGGGAGAGGGTGAGGGAGAGGAACGGGTGGGTATTGAACTGGTTTGGGGTTGTGATGGTATTTGCCCGACCCCTCTCAGTTGACGTTGGTCCGGCCTGCTGCCAGTGAGTGCATCGTGTCGCCTCGCCTTCTGTCGTGTGTTGCGTTGGTGGTGCTCGTGTGCCGGACTGGAAATCGCCTGCTCTGGGATTCCGTCGACGGGATGGTGTACGGCTGAACATCCAACGGGTAGGTAGGTGGACATGCACAGTGTTGGTCCCGTGCGCCTTGTCTCTTTGCTTATCTTTGATGAGAGAACCGTTCCAGTCGATGATGGTTTGTCGTTTTCGTGGGTGGAGGTTTGCTGGATTTGTTTCCCCTTCTTTTATTTTTTATTTTCATTTTTTTAAATATTTGTGTGTGTGGGGGGGGGGGGGGGGGGGGGTAACCGATGCTGGTGGCAGCGGTGTCGTTTTCCTAGTGCCACCTTTGAGCCGGTGAAAGCGGGGTATGCCCTGCCCGAAGCCAGACAGGCGTTTGTGTGGAGTGAATGACATGCGTGTGATTATCGTGTTTCACAAGGCTTTTGGCTCACTGTCAGGCTAACACGGGTTTGTCATCGGTATTGTCAGGTGGTTCACGCACACAGACACACGCGCACGCATGCATGCACGATTACGCACACTCACGCACATCCCGCGTACACAGGCACGCACGCACTCACGCACGCACACACGCACGCACGCACGCACACAAGCGCGCGTACAAACATACAGGCACGCGTACAGACACAGGCGCGCGTACACACACACACACACACACACACACACACACACACACACACACACACACACACACACACACCCGCGCGCGCGCGCGCGCTGACGAGAGAGAGAGAGAGAGAGAGAGAGAGAGAGAGAGAGAGAGAGAGAGAGAGTAATAGTGACATGCGAGCACTTTTGCTAGTTCCCTTTACACTACATACACATCTTACGTTGTGTAAGTTACGTGTGAACTGAAAGCTGTGGGCAAATTGGCGATGGCCGCCACACTATCCTTCCCTCCCCTCGCCCTTCAAAAGGACCCAGTTTAATGGAGCGTGTCCGCCGGGCTCTGCTTGAATGCCGTGCTTGATTGGCCAGCGAAATCCCTGTGACTCCCCGTTGATTATCTCCCCCTTCCATCTCTTTCACGAACACACACACAGGTTTGCCCATCACGGTGCTAGTCTTCCACTTCGGATCATTCCTTATTTGGCCACGACCTTTGGCGGCCGCCCCACAACCACTCCGCTTGTTGCCCTATCGACACAGGGGCTGTATTGAACAAGCTCACTGACTGACAACCAGCAGACCCTGCTCTGCCTCTTTCCCTTCCTCCCTCACCGCCCCCCCCTCCCCCCCCCTCCCCCTTTCCCTGCCCCCCCCCCCTTTTCTGTTAAGCGTTTGCTCCCTTCTCTACTGTTGTTCCACGCCTACCCCTTTAGTACTTTTGTTTTCAGAGGACTGGGGACTGTACCGTGACAGCGCTAGTCCGAAGGCGTTGATGCGGCAGGGGGCTTAGTACTTGCGCCACGCTACTACTACTACTACTACTTGGTTCTTAATGTCCTCGCTGGCTTACGTGCCTTATATAGGCAAAGGGAGCCAGGTTCGATCCTCGCTTCGGAGCAAAGTGGTTGCTTGCTGAGAAGTCGGTGGACGTTCGTTCGGTCGACTTGTTGGTTGACGCTGGGTCGTCTCCGGAGAGGAACTGGCGGGTTGTGACCGAGATCCGAGGATGTGGGGGAAATTGCACCTAGCACCACACTGCCACCACCGGAATCGTCTTTGCACCCGTCTTAATGTCTCGTTGTTTGCCAGAGGCAGAGTCACAAGACCGTGGCCATAAGCTACAACTTGATCGGCCGACCTGTGGGGTTGGGTACACTTGTCGTGGAGCCTGGTCCTAACGCTACTGTCAGCACCAGAACGATTATGTGTTAAAGGGCGGGCAGCGGTGTAATAAGTGGTCGAGGTCAGTGTCCACCCCAAAGGCTTTAACGGGATCGAAATCCCAAGCGGGTGGATGGGAGGGAAATGGGGGTGGGGGGTGTCAGTTGCGGAGCCTGTTCCTACGCGGTGTAGTAAGTGGTCGTAAGTCGAGGTCATTGTACACCCCAAAGGTTCTAACGGGATCGAAATCCCAAGCGTTAGGGGAGCGGGTGGATGGGAGGGAAAGGGGGTGGGTGGGGTCTGTTGTAGAGCCTGTTCCTACGCGGTGTAGTAAGTGGTTGAGGTCAGTGTCCACCCCAAAGGTTCTAACGGGATCGAAATCCCAAGCGTTAGGGGAGCGG
>JABMCL010003234.1:152500-185000 GCA_018857735.1 Alviniconcha marisindica
TCTGTCTGTGTCTGTCTGTGTCTGTCTGTCGCTGTCTCTCTCCCAGTGTGTGTGTGTCTGTCTCTCTGCCGGCCTGTCTCTGTCTCTCTGTGTGTGCGTGTCTCTCTGCCAGCCTGCCTCTGTTTCCCTCCGTGTGTGAGTGTGTCTCTCTCTGCCTGCCTGTCTCTCTCCCTCTGTGTGTGTCTCTCTCAGTGCCTGCCGATCTCTGTCTCGCTCTCTGCCTGTCTCTGTCTCTCTCACTCTGTGTGTGTCTCGCTCTCTGCCTGCCTATCTCTGTCTCGCTCTTTGCCTGTCTCTGTCTCTCTCCCTCTGTGTGTGTCTCTCTGTGCCTGCCTATCTCTGTCTCGCTCTCTGCCTGTCTCTGTCTCTCTCCCTCTGTGTGTGTCTCTCTGTGCCTGCTTATCTCTGTCTCGCTCGTCTGCCTGTCTCTGTCTCTCTCCCTCTGTGTGTGTGTGTCTCTGTGTGCCTGCCTATCTCTGTCTCGCTCTCTGCCTGTCTCTGTCTCTCTCCCTCTGTGTGTGTCTCTCTGTGCCTGCTTATCTCATGTCTCGCTCTCTGCCTGTCTCTGTCTCACTCCCTCTGTGTGTGTCTCTCTTGTGCCTGCCTATCTCTGTCTCGCTCTCTGCCTGTCTCTGTCTCTCTCTCCTCTGTGTGTGTGTCTCTGTGCCTGCGTATCTCTGTCTCGCTCTCTGCCTGTTTCTATCTCTCTCCCTCTGTGTGTGTCTCTCTCTGTGCCTGCCTATCTCTGTCTCGCTCTCTGCCTGTCTCTGTCCTCTCTCTCCCAGTGTGGTGTCTCGCTCTCTGTCTATCTGTCTCTCTCTCTCTCTCTCTGGTACTGCTCGTCCCCATGCTGTCAATGAAAGCTGTGCTTATTGATGCGAGCCGGGTTCCCTTTTGTTCACGGGGCATCAGCCCGTCGTTGTCAACTTTACGATTCCTGTCCCCACTGCGTCCCATCCATTGATCCCAGCCATCGTGTCCCCCAGCCCCCCCAACCCCTCAAGCCTACACCCCAGCCTCCCTCTCTTTCTCCACGAACTCTCTTTTTGTCTGCAATCATTTTGTGCTCCATTAAACTGGCGACGTTTCGAGATGCGTTTTTGTTTGTTTGAGGAGGACTAGAAAGGGGACGGGGTGCGGTGGGGGGTGGGGAGATGGAGAGGGGTTGTGGAGTTAATAAATCAAGAGTGCGCTGAAGCTGGAAGTGATTGCGGGATTACTTTTTGTTGTGTGGAATGGTTTAAAAGGTGTTTACTTTACAACCCCCGCCTCCCACCTCCCACCCCACCCCCACCCCGTGTTCCATTTCTTTCAAGTCGTCTTCTGTTTTGCCTGGGGGGGGGGTGGGGGGGGGGTGGGGGGGGGCATTTTTGCGCTTTGCTTGCATTTTCGGAGTTGGCTTTTGAAACCCGATACATGTGTGCCTGCTAATCTGTCCTAATGTTCTTTTTCTCTCATTTGGTGTGTTAAGTTTGACGCCGTCACTCTTACCACATGAAAAAGGGACGACGGATGCTCCCATTCGTCGTCCCCTTTTTTATATGGTAAGAGTGCCACAGTGTGGGAGCATAATGCAGTCCTCTTTTCCTGTGGTAAGTGTGCCACAGTGTGGGAGCATAATGCAGTCCTCTTTTCCTGTGGTAAGTGTGCCACAGTATGGGAGCATAATGCAGTCCTCTTTTCCTGTGGTAAGTGTGCCACAGTGTGGGAGCATAATGCAGTCCTCTTTTCCTGTGGTAAGTGTGCCACAGTATGGGAGCATAATGCAATCCTCTTTTCCTGTGGTAAATCTGCCACTGCATCGGAGCATGACGCAGTCCTCTTTTCCTGTGGTAAGTGTGCCACAGTATCGGATCACCTGCGGTCCTCTTTTCCTGTGATGAGTGTGCCACAATATGGGAGCATCTGCAGTCCTCTTTTCCTGTGGTAATTGTGCCACAGTATCGGAGTATGACGCAGTCCTCTTTTCCTGTGGTAATTGTGCCACAGTATTGGAGCATGACGCAGTCCTCTTTTCCTGTGGTGTGAAGTGTGCCCCTTCAATGGGTAGCATCTCTATCTCTCTCTGTCCCGTCCCCCCCCCCTCCGTTTCTGCACAAGCCAATCGGGTTTACTCCTTTCAGATAAATCTTCCTTATTCATCCAGTTGTGTAACTTGATTAAATAGGCTTGTTTGTGTGTGGTGATCATACTAACATATGATTGGGGGGGGGGGGGGGGGGGGGGGGGGGGGTTTAGGCGGGATCTGCATGATTCTCAAAACTGACTTCTTTGGGAAAGAAAGAAAAAAAAGAAGAAAAAAAAGAGAGAGAGCGAGCTTTTTTCTTCCCCCATCCCCCCCTTACAGTAGTGGAAATATCATAACCTCTGACCCCGCGTGCCGGGGGAGGGTCGGAGGGGGGAGCCAATTATTGGGTAGTGTCAGCGCTCTTTGGAGAGGAAAATTGCCTGGCTCTGATCAAAGAGAAAATATTTGCTTATGGGTGTTGCTGCTTTGGACAACCAGCCGGCTCACAGCGCGCGGCGTCCCGCATCAGTTTTGGGGCCTCCGACCTGCTGTCGTAGTTCAATGCTTGCTCCGACCTGCTGTCGTAGTTCAGTGCTTGCTCCGACCTGCTGTCGTAGTTCAATGCATACTCCGACCTGCTGTCGTAGTTCAGTGCTTGCTCCGACCTGCTGTCGTAGTTCAATGCATACTCCGACCTGCTGTCGTAGTTCAGTGCTTGCTCCGACCTGCTGTCGTAGTTCAATGCATACTCTGACCTGCTGTCGTAGTTCAGTGCTTGCTCCGACCTGCTGTCGTAGTTCAATGCATACTCTGACCTGCTGTCGTAGTTCAGTGCTTGCTCCGACCTGCTGTCGTAGTTCAATGCATACTCTGACCTGCTGTCGTAGTTCAGTGCTTGCTCCGACCTGCTGTCGTAGTTCAGTGCATACTCCGACCTGAGGTCGTATTTCCGACCCGATGTCGTAGTTCAGTGCATACTCCGACCCGATGTCGTAGTTCAGTGTATACTCCGACCAGATGTCGTAGTTCAGTGCATACTCCGACCTGATGCGTATCTCCGATCAGATGTCGTAGTTCAGTGCATACTCCGACCAGATGTCGTAGTTTAGTGCATACTTCGACCAGATGTAGTTCAGTGCATACTCTGACTTGATATTGTAGTTCAGTGCTTACTCAGACCCGCTGTCATAGTTCAGTGCTTACTCTGACCCGATGTCGTAGTTCAGTGCTTACACCGCTATAAAAAAACAAGTCACTCATGTAGAACCACATGCGAGCGCAGTGACTCTACTCAAGAGAGCGGAGAATAGCGCTATATAAGCGATCATCAATCAATCAAACTCCGACCTGATGTCGTAGTTCAATGCTCCCGATCACAAAAACACCTGCCGTCACAAATGGCGATTCATCAGTTGCTTGCTTGCTTGTGTAAGTGTTCCCACGAATCCACAGTGACGTGCTGGACCCCCTTTAGCATGCGTGCGTCTTGGTGCCCGGACCCACTCCTGTAGACCACTGCTCACTCCGGCCAGGTGAGCGCTGAGGCAGCGAGGAGCTGATAGATACCAGGTCGATAGATCGTTATAGAAGCCAGCAGAGCTGCTTCTTTTTCTTCTTCTTCTTCTCTTCACCCCCCCCCCCCCACCCCCACCCCATGCGGGCTACGGCGGTGTAAGGGGCTGGCGATCATAACACGTGAAGCAGAGATTGTGGCCTCTTTGCGTGGAGTTGGAAGGCTTTTGGTTCGGTGGTTGCACGGGTCTGCTCCTCAGCAGGGAGCCTTGCTTCGCTTGTTGCATACGGCTCTGAGTGTGACTGACTAGCGCTGGAGTTGCTTATAGTTTTTTGTAGCCCCCCTACAACGAGGTGATTGAATGTGTGTGTCTTTATGTCGGGCTGGTGGGTATGATTCTTCCCGGATTTTTTTTTATGTGCCTATCGGATGTTAGTTGGTGCTTTGAGCCCAGTCAACCACATAGGGTCATATCAGGGCTAAGTTTGGTTTAAACAAAGTTTTATTCATTCATCGTAATCATAAGCTCAACAAATAAGTACAGGAAACACAAAAGCAATATGCTTATTTAAGTGTTACCTATAGATAAATGATAATCACACAGCATTTACGATGGCAAGATGGCAAATTGTTGTCAAAACATCAGAGGCAACAAAACCAACAAAGACCAAAATGACAACAAAAAACAAACAAACAAGCAAACAAAATAAAAAGCAAAACAGTAACAACAAAACGGGAGGAGGGGGTGGGGGTTAAAAAAGCAAATAACTAACCGAATGGTCTAGTGATGTTGTCATAATTATTGATCTGAGAGAGAGAGAGGGAGAGGATTAAAACGTGTACTTCTTCGCTTGTATCATAAACAAATTTTGGCAGACTTTTACAGATTTACAAGCGGTCGGTTTGGCGCAAAAAGTCGTGGACTATAGCAAATATTTTCTTATTAGTTTCAAAATGTAGCTCGTCGTTTCCAAACAGAAGTGTACTGATATTTCTTTCATTCTCATCTAGTTTATTAATGGTTTTATTTCTAATACTATTATAAAGGGGACAATGTAGTAGGAAATGCTCTGATGTTTCTGCTGTATATCCGCATGAACATATAGGGTCTTCTAACAGGTGGCGTCTGAATAAGTCATAAAGGGCTAAGTTTGTTAGTTGGTGCTTTAAGCCAACCACATAGGGTCATATCAGGGTTAAGTTAGTTTGTGCTTTGAGCCCAGTCAACCACATAGGGTCATATCAGGGTTAAGTTAGTTTGTGCTTTGAGCCCAGTCAACCACATGGGGTCATATCAGGGCTAAGTTAGTTTGTGCTTTGAGCCCAGTCAACCACATAAGGTCATATCAGGGTTAAGTTAGTTTGTGCTTTGAGCCCAGTCAACCACATAAGGTCATATCAGGGTTAAGTTTGTGCTTTGAGCCCAGTCAACCACATAGGGTATATCAGGGTTAAGTTAGTTTGTGCTTTGAGCCCAGTCAACCACATAGGTCATATCAGGGTTAAGGTAGTTTGTGCTTTGAGCCCAGTCAACCACATAGGGTATATCAGGGCTAAGTTAGTTTGTGCTTTGAGCCCAGTCAACCACATAAGGTCATATCAGGGTTAAGTTAGTTTGTGCTTTGAGCCCAGTCAACCACATAAGGTCATATCAGGGTTAAGTTTGTGCTTTGAGCCCAGTCAACCACATAGGGTCATATCAGGGTTAAGTTAGTTTGTGCTTTGAGCCCAGTCAACCACATAAGGTCATATCAGGGTTAAGTTAGTTTGTGCTTTGAGCCCAGTCAACCACAAAGGTCATATCAGGGTTAAGTTAGTTTGTGCTTTGAGCCCAGTCAACCACATAGGGTCATATCAGGGCTAAGTTAGTTAAGTGATGCTTTGAGCCCAGTCAGCCACAAAGGTCATATCAGGGCTAAGTTAGTTAAGTGATGCTTTGAGCCCAGTCAGCCACACAGGGTCATATCAGGGCTAAGTTAGTTAAGTGATGCTTTGAGCCCAGTCAACCACATAGGGTCATATCAGGGCTAAGTTAGTTAAGTGGTGCTTTTAGCTCAGTCAGCCACATAAGGTCATATCAGGGCTAAGCCCATCAGAACGGTGATGTGAAGCTGGTGTGCTGGAATTGGCCAGCCTGCCCCAGTGTGTGTGTGTGTGTGTGTGCGCGCGCGCGTGCGTGTGTATGTGTGTGTGGTGTGTATGTGCGTGTGTGTGTGGTGTATGTGTGTGTGTGTGTGTGCGTGTGTGTGTGTATAAAGGGTTGCAGGGGGTGGGGGTGACTGATGCAGCAGTAGCAGGAGTGGTGAGTGTGCGAGACCTATGCACCACCCGGGGTACTGGGGACAGGGGGGTGAAAGGGAAGCGACGTGGAAGGGGCTGCTGTGGAAGAGAGAGAGACAGAGAGAGGGGCACACAGGACATGACATTCTCCGATCTCCACGGCTCCAATACCACCCCCCCACCCCCACCCCCACCCTCCCCCCCCCCGCCCCCCCCCTCCCTCCAGGCTACCTGCGTACCCCTTTCGGCCGATCATTCGACCCGCTCCTGTTTGCCCGGTTAGTCTTGTTGGCTCCCCGGGTTTCACTCACCCGCTGATTGGCCGTCCACGCCGGCTTCGCTGTTTGCTTAAAACTTACCGTTAGGTTCAATCCGACCGTTTTGCTTCCTCTTTCTCTCCCCCATCCCCACACAGCGCCCCACCCCCACCCCAACTTTCCCTGCCGTCATCTACGTGAAATGATCGGCACGATTGGACCATCCTTGTCCGCTGTCACCCCGTTCCCTTTTCTCTCTCTCGAGGGCAGTACGACATCCCCCCCCCCCCCCCCCCCACACACGCAGCAGAGAGAGAGAGAGAGAGAGAGAGAGAGAGAGAGAGAGAGAGAGAAGCACACGCACGCACGCACACACACACGCGCCGCCCCCCCCCCCCCCCCCCACACACACACACACTCCGCAGAGAACCCAGAGCTATGGAAGGTTCTCTCGTTAAAGCCTGGAGTTGATCAGATTATCCTGCCTTTCTATTGTGTGCTTCATTCAATCCCCAGTCCCGTTTCAGACCCTCTTGATATTTGTCATAACAATGGATCGGACTTACAGTTGTTACGGGATGATTTGTCATTCGCCCTTGGTGGTAGACTGCGAGTTAAATATCAAGTAACCCCCCGCCCCCCCTCCGTGTCCATCTTCCCTCCCCTTCATCCACGCGGAATGATCAGCAGGGTCGGACCATCCTTACCGCCACCACCTTCCCTCTTTTCAAGCGACCAGCTCTCTGAAAAAACGACCCGGCAAAAAATCTAATCAAATCGGCGAGCAGGTTAATGCGCCAGAAGAACTGCACTGTAGCGAAACGGGGAAGTGACGACGGAAACGGGTCTTGCAAGCATCTGATGAATAGTCATTTGTGACGGCAGGGCAGGTGTGCTTTTGTGATCGGGAGGAAAAGCACCTGTTAGCCTTCGTTGTCAAACAGGCGGTCTCCAGCGGTGCTGAACAGCGGGACAGTTGGTCAAGCAGTGAATGCATCGGCTTCAACCAGTCCCGTCAATCAGTCCTAATCGATCGGTGGGGCTGACGCGTTCAGTCAATCAGCCAATCAGTTTTCCACTTTTTCTGCACTTTTCTGAGGCATTCGGCCAGTCAGCCAGCCAATCAGTTTTCCACTTTTTCTGCACTTTTTTCTGAGGCATTCGGTCAGTCTGCCACTTTTTCTTTTCTTTTTCTGCTGTTCATGTGGTAAAGAGCAAAGCAGCGTTCAGTATAAATATGTTGTGTAATAAGTGTTGATGGAGTCAGAGCTAAGGAGCTGTGTGCACAGGGAGGTGGGCCTGGGCTGTCATTCCATGTCCCTTTCTTGCCCCGTCCCTGATAAGCCATACGGTTTCTGTGGACATAGAGCACCGTGAAAGAAAGCAGTTGATTGAACGACCAAATGAAGCGTGCTGGTGGACATTTTTTTCAACGTATTCTATGTTTTCAGATCATTTGCTTCTTCGGTTCGGATCATCTCTAGTGTCTTGGTCCAGTTTCACAGACAGAAACCCACCCAGTAACGCCGACATCGATACAACTTTCCATAACCACAGAATTCCCCTTGTACACACAGGAACGTTAACATCGATACAACTTTCCATACCCGCGCAATTCCCCTCGCTCACCCAGTAACGCTGACATCGATACAACTACAGTAACCACAGAATTCCCCTCGTTCTCCCAGTAACGTTGACATCGATACATCTACAGTAATGCGACATCGACACAACTGTCCATGACCACAGAATTCCCGTCGCTCACCCAGTAACGCTGACATCGACACAACTGTCCATAACCGCAGAATTCCCCTGTTTACCCAGTAACGCTGACATCGATACAACTACAGTAACGCTAACATCGATACAACTTTCCATAATCACAGAATTCCCCTCGCTTACCCAGTAACGCTGACATCGATACAACTACAGTAACGCTGACATCGATACAACTTTCCATAACGACAGAATTCCCCTCGCCCACCCAGTAACGCTGACATCGATACAACTACATAACGCTGACATCGACACAACTTTCCATAACCGCAAAATTCCCCTCGCCCACCCAGTAACGCTGACATCGATACAACTACAGTAACACTGACATCGATACAACTTTCCATAACCGCAGAATTCCCCCTGAGGCTTACGTCATAATACCACAGATATCAAGCTGGTTTCCTCCAGTGGAGGTGTTGCGCGTCGTTCACGCAGTGCTATCGGCTTCAGGCACGTTTGATGGACGACGTTTGGACGCATTGCACCGTTTCCACTTTCTATAGTCGGCCGTTAATAGATGATGGGCTGCCCTTGCGCGTGTTTCCGTCGTGTCGGTAGGTAAACCGGGGACCGCTTCGACCGGGAAGTACAAGAACCATGCTAGGAGACACGGCCGAAGAAGGGAAAGCAAGACGCTTTGTGATCCCTGCGTGCTTACGTGCCGTGGTGTGGCTAGTGGAGGTGGTGGTCCGGTATTGAGCTTGTTGAAGTTACGTGTGTGTGTGATCGCGGTGTGCCCGGCCCGCCCTGCGCGCACTCTCTGTGTCGTTTGTAGGTCTTAAAGGACAGCTTTTGTTTTGTTTTTGGTTTTTGTTTTATACCTCAGAAACGTGTGTGTGTGTGTGTGTGTGTGTGTGTGAAAGATGGCTGCTATCCACTGTAGTAAACTCTGCAAACTCGATTTTTACAACAGAGCACTACAGAGAGAGAGAGAGAGAGAGAGAGAGAGAGAGAGGTGTGTGTGTGCGCGCGCGCGCATGCGTGGCTACTGTTCACAGTAAGAAGTGAGCCCTGCAAACTCAACGGGGCAGACTACTATAGTCACACGCGGTTCAATTCTGACATTGATTTGACAGAAGTTGTTCAGTATTCTTCATGGGGGGGGGGGGGGGGGGGGGGGGGGGGGGGGGGGGGGGGGGGGGGGGGGGGGGGGGGGGCGGGGGCGGGGGAGGAGGGGGTGGGGGGGGGGGGGGCGGGGGTGCGGATTACGCCATGGTCGGTTTGCTTTTTTAAACGCTTGGGGGGGGGGGGGGGGGGGGGGGGGTGTTTCAAAGCCGTATAGGTGTGTATTTCCCGCACAACATCAGGATTCAGACAGGCAGCTCCGGGTAGCGAGGGGGTCTGGGGACACGAAGTGTGCACGGCAAGCACGCCCGTCGCTTCGTTCTGCCTCTGAGAAAACTAGTTCACGAAGACAGCGAGCAGTCGGCTGATGGACTCGATGCTCACTCACTCACTCACTCACTCCCGCCTCAACTAAACCGCAACAGCGATCTGAGGCCGATGCTGGAGCAGAGAACAGAGAGAGAAACTGTGCCGGGGGACAGGTCTCTGCTGGATGCAGGCGGGGGGATGGGGGTCTGGGAGCAGAGGGGGGGGGGGGGGGGGGGGTGTGGAAGAGCAGAGACAGATTGGAGGGATTGATACCAGTTGGCCTGGTCACGACGATTAAAAGCTTGCCCTCTATTCTCGTGCACGCCCTCACTAATCACCCACGCTGTCTGTGTCTAAGGAGACCTCAGCCAAGCCACGCTGTGGCTGCTCTGGGGGTGAGGGGTTGGGAGGGGGGGGAGGGAGAGGGGGGAGGAGGTCAGTGACAGGGGGAGGGGGTCATCGTGGTGCTGGTTCTGGAGGTATGAAGACGGAAAAATGCTGAGTTGCTTGGCAGTGTAAGCTATAGGGAATTCCGATAGGCAGGTCTGATTGATGTGTGGGTTCGGTGAAAGGAGGGGTGGGTGGTGGGGTGGGGGTGTACAGCTACTAGACTCTCCCCACCGCATCCCTTGTCAGTGGACTGGTGACGTCATCGGCTGCCTCCTTCACGTGAACACGATGCTGCTTCATGCACGTGAAACCAGTTCGCTGGACACGCGCAAAATCTGCTGATTTCATGTGTACAAAACTGCTAATTGGACGCGAACTGTAATGCTTATGTATAGCACGCGAATAGTAACGCATATTGCGCATAAACAGTACATCGCACCCCCCCCCCCCCCCCACAACCTCCCACTTCACTATTTTGTTTTGGGGGTGGGATGGGAAGGGGTGGGGGGTGGGGGGTGGTGGTGGAAAGAGTGATGGGGAAGGGGAGAGCAGTATGATGTGAGATTAGGTAGAAAGAAGTAAAACAAAGGAGATTGAAAATGTCGGTGAATTGCAGTGCTCTATTGCAGCGGGTTGTGACGTGTCAGCGTTGCTCTCCGCTAACCCAAAAATGATGAATGAGGAAATGGGGTGCCCTTGCCTCTCTCTCTCTCTCCTCTCTCTCTCTCTCTCTCTTCTCTCCCTCCTCTCTTCTCTCATCTCCTCTCTCTCTCTCTCTCCCCTCCCCCCCCCCCCCCCCCGCATCCGCCCTCCCCCAGCCCCACCCCCAGTCCCCCGCACAAACTCCCTCACACCCTCCCTGGGCTGTTATTTAACCGCCCCTCCAACGTTTCGCTGCTACAGACTCGATATTCCTGTCTATTCCCGTGATCACTCCAGTTATATTGATGACTCTCACAGTCGCCCTGATGATAAACAGGTTTAGGGATCCAGTTGGGGGGTTCTGTACAGTGTGGGGGTGGATACTCGGAGATCTGTACGAATAGGTTCGTTTTAAAGCTACCCGATAAAGAACGAAGCTGCCCGATAAAGAACCGAAGCTGCGCAATAAAGAGCGAAGCTGCCCGATAAAAAAAAAAAAACAAAAAAAAAACAAGCTGCCCGATAAAGAGCGAAGCTGCACAATAAAAACAACAACAGCAACAACAACAAAACACGAAGCTGCCCAATGAAGAGCGAAGCTGCCCGATAAAGAGCGAAGTTGCCCGATAAAAAACCAAGCTGCCCGATAAAGAGCGAAGCTGCCCAATGAAAATAACAAAAAACGAAGCTGTCGAATAAAGAGCGCGTACCCGAATGTGGCTGTTGACAAAAAGAAGGGTACAAAAACAAAACAAACAAACAAACAAACAACGAAACTGGGAGGGGGAGGGGTAAGTAGCTTGTTTGTTTTTTACGACCAGTCAGCCAGGGAGGTTATAATTATCAGGGCGAAGGGGGAGGGATGTATATATAATGTGTGTGTGTGTGTGTGTGTGTGTGTGTGGTGTTGTGTGTGTGTGTGTGTTGTGTGTGTGTGTGCGAATGAAGTTGCTTAATTAATAACAACAGCCGCTAGCAGTGGATGTTACAAAACCTAGCACTTCCTCCCAATTTTTCCCCCAACACAGGAATTCTTCCAGTCTTGTTTATGTCATTTCGCGGTGCATTCAACTGCTTATTTTTCCAGTCCTCTTCACACCTTGCGACGCGATGTCGTGAACAGTGAATCGGACCGTCGTTGGCGGTTTGACGAATGGTGATTCGCCCACGTGGGACCTCGGCGGTTGGCTGGGTGTTACATAATTTGCAGTAACCAACTTTACCGTGCAAACTAGTGTGTATGAAAAAGTGCCGTTAGATTTCTACGGGTGATTATCGTTTTGAACCGGAGTCGAACCCCGCTCCGTCTGTGTCGGGGCAGCTTTAAAGCCGGGAAGCGAAATGGTGTTGTCGACCGGTTTGTATTGACGCAGGTTCTCCAGTCTTTCTGTAACTTTGATTTCATATTTCCAGCTGCACAGCAGGCCTACCTGGATTATATATGGATTCAGCTATAAAAGGAAATCCTGTTTCGTTTTTTTTGCGCGCGCTGCGCTTGAAAATAAGTGCAGATGAGCAAGTAACCTTCTGCTGGTGGGGATAAACAAGGCCCTAAATGTCAGAGCCGTAGTCATCTGTCTCAGAGAACGTATTAGAAATCACTTTATCTCGCCATAAACAACTGACGTTTGAACCGCCCTCGCAAGAAAGAACACGGAATCCATTTTTCATCGCTCGTTTGCATAAATTATGGAGGAGGAGTGTGCCCCCCCCCCCCCCCCCCCCCCCCCCCCCAAACCCCCCTTCCTCCCAATCCGCAAAAAGAAGAAGGAAAAAGCGGAACATCCTACAGAGTCCAACTACCCCCCCGCACGACGGGAAGGCCCCCGTCAGAACCGTATTCACGACGCTGAGCGCGGCGGCGTGACGTGTGGTTGACGAGTGATAGGTAAAGGCATTCATTACCAGTCGTTCAAGACGTCGTCAAACACGTTGTCGGCACGGCTCGTCGGGAGGGCTGTCCTCAGCGACCAGTGTCCTCTTTCCCCCTGGCTTGACAGAAATTGGTTTATATCAAGTGTCAACCCCCCCCCCCCCCCCCCCATCCAGACGCAAGTTCCCTTGCCTGTGCGTGCTTCGAATGATGAACGGACTGGCTCACGTTTGGGTCTGATGTTGAGGGAAGGGTTAGAAGTGGGGAGTTTGGAAGAGGGAAGGGATGGGGGTGGGGGATGGGGGGCGGAGGTTGAATGTTGTACATTCTGGCCTCATCGCCTGTCAGTGAGCTGTGATTAACAAGTTGTGCTTTCTCAGGTAAGCTGCGGGATTAAGCCCCCCCCCCCCCCCCCCCCCCCCTGTTGCCGTTAGGTGGCGCTGCTGCCTGCCTCGCCGCGGCCGCCGGACACCGAGTGCTTTCTCGTCCGGTGGAGTTTGGGCACCGGCCTCCCTGACCTGGATGGGTCACAGCGCGGTCCACGTCACTCTGCTCTTTGAGTAAACTTATTGCCCCCCCCCCCCCCCCCCCCCCTCTTTTTATTAGCCCTGATACAACGATGTGTCTGACTGGGCTCAGAGCACCAACTTACTAACCCCCTTGCCTTCATTAGCCCTGATGTAAAACCCTAAGTGGTTGACTGGACTCAAAGCACCAACTTTGCCTTCATTAGCCCTGATGTAAAACACTATGTGGTTGACTGGGCTCACAGCACCAACTTACTAACCCCTTTGCCTTCATTAGCCCTGATATAAAACCCTGTGTGGTTGACTGGGCTCAAAGCACCCAAATTACTAACCCCCTTGCCTTCGTTAGCCCTGATATAAAACCCTGTGGGGTTGACTGGGCTCAAAGCATCAACTTACTAACCCCCTTGCCTTCATTAGCCCTGATATAAAACCCTGTGTGGTTGACTGGGCTCAAAGCATCAACTTACTAACCCCCTTGCCTTCGTTAGCCCTGATACAACTATGTGTCTGACTGGGCTCAGAGCACGAACTTACTAAACCCCATGCCTTCATTAGCCCTGATGTAAAACCCTATGTGATTGACTGGACTCAAAGCACCAACTTTGCCTTCATTAGCCCTGATGTAAAACCCTATGTGGTTGACTGGGCTCAAAGCACCAACTTTGCCTTCATTAGCCCTGATGTAAAACCCTATGTGGTTGACTGGACTCAAAACACCAACGTTGCCTTCATTAGCCCTGATGTAAAACCCTATGTGGTTGACTGGGCTAAAACACCAACGTTGCCTTCATTAGCCCTGATGTAAACCCTATGTGGTTGACTGGACTCAAAACACCAACGTTGCCTTCATTAGCCCTGATGTAAAACCCTATGTGGTTGACTGGCTCAAAACACCAACGTTGCCTTCATTAGCCCTGATGTAAAACCCTATGTGGTTGACTGGACTCAAAACACCAACGTTGCCTTCATTAGCCCTGATGTAAAACCCTATGTGGTTGACTGGACTCAAAGCACCAACGTTGCCTTCATTAGCCCTGATGTAAAACCCTATGTGGTTGACTGGACTCAAAACACCAACGTTGCCTTCATTAGCCCTGATGTAAAACCCTATGTGGTTGACTGGACTCAAAACACCAACGTTGCCTTCATTAGCCCTGATGTAAAACCCTATGTGGTTGACTGGGCTCAGAGCACCAACGTTTGCCTTCATTAGCCCTGATGTAAAACCCTATGTGGTTGACTGGACTCAAAACACCAACGTTGCCTTCATTAGCCCTGATGTAAAACCCTATGTGGTTGACTGGACTCAAAACACCAACGTTGCCTTCATTAGCCCTGATGTAAAACCCTATGTGGTTGACTGGGCTCAAAGCACCAACTTGCTAACCCCCTTGCCTTCCATTTCTTCTGCATATATGGTAGGCTGTCAGCCCGCCGCTGCCAACGTTTTCGTTATTGATCGTCGCATTAGTTGCACTGAGCGCCGACAAACAGCAAATTCCACTGACAGTTAATGTTTGACTGGATTCCATCATTAAAACAGCACCTGCCAGTGCGCCATTTTGAATTAAGCAGTGATTACACAAAGCACCACTTAAACAGTGATTACACACGTTTGACCAGCGCTTCTCAGGGCAGTGATTACAAGCATTTGGCCAGTTGTTTTGAGCCGTGATTACAAGCATTTGGCCAGTATTTAGCAGCTCCGTTTGAGCCGTGATTGTTACAAGCATCCGGCCGTCCACGTCTGGCCTTTGCCTGGTGGCGGCGAGTAGCTGTTGGCGACCTGTGTGAACCGATCGGTAACACAACCGACCGACTGGCTGGCCCTTGGTGGCAGGGACGCGGTGTGGGACAAAACAAAGGAGTCCCGGATGGAGGCACCGGGGCTGTCGGGCGAGGAAGGGATGCACCTGTCGCTGGGCCCTTCATGCCTATCACACGCGGCCCTCTCTGCATACAGATGAATCGATCGTCAGCCACCCCCTCCTTCCCCTTTCTCCCCCCCCCCCCCCCCCCCCCCCCCCCCCCCCCCCCCCCCCCCACCCCCCACTCGTCCCGGTATCCCTTTCCCTTACCCCATGTTCCCTCGCGTCCACCACTACCCCCACCAGCAGTTAGTGTAGTTCCCAGGCCAGTAGTTGCCATCATCCCCGTGTTGTCGGGCCCCCAGCAATCCCTCCCAGCAACTAGACGGCAAGGGCCAGCCTCGTGACGTGACAGGGGCTATGGGGGTGTGATTGATCTGGGGCTGACCCCGACCGAGCTTCGCTGGCTGGCGGTGGTCAAAGATCGTACAGCCACACGGTCTTTGCTCTAGGTAGGGTCCACTGCCTGCCTGCCCACTGCGCTTTCGAGCGGCGAGCGTGTTCGCTGACGGATCGGTGGTGGTGGTGGTGGTGGTGGTGGTGGGCTGGTTGGCTGGCTGTGCGGTCACAGCCCCGGTCACCCGCTGAACCCATTTCCTGCGCTTTCACGCGCCCCCCTGCTGGAGGTACCGCGGGAGCAGCTTAGTGTCCTCTGCTGAGACCCAGAGCTGTATCGTTGGTCCCGTCTGCTGAAGACCCAGAGCTGTGTCGTAGGTCCCCCTCTGCTGAAGACCCAGAGCTGTGTCGTAGGTCCCTCACTGTTGAGGACCCAGACCAGAGCTGTGTCGTAGGACCCATCTGCTGAAGACCCAGAGCTGTGTCGTAGGTCCCCCACTGCTGAGGACCCAGAGCTGTATTGTAGGTCCCGTCTGCTGATGACCCGGAGCTGTATCGTAGGTCCCCCACTGCTGACGACCCAGAGCTATGTCGTAAGTCCCGTCTGCTGAAGACCCAGAGCTGTATCGTAGGTACCGTCTGCTGAAGACCCAGAGCTGTGTCGTAGGTCCCGTCTGCTGAAGACCCAGAGCTGTGTCGTAGGTCCCGTCTGCTGAAGACCCAGAGCTGTGTCCTAGGCCCCCCTCTGTGTATCCCCGCCTCTCGCCCACCGTTGTTCTACCCCCCCCCCCTCTCAAGAAGGCTGCGCACGTTTAAAACAAGCTAACAAACAAGTAGACAAAAAAGCCAAGAAAGCCAAGCAACACTGAAAGTCGTGATAGTGATCGATAGTGTGATTTGCGTGGCAACATTGTGTGAATAATACATGATTAGAGTAGCCAAGCCCTCGACCAGTGTTGGGAAGCAACGGAGCTTTGTGTGCACGTGCACCTTTCCCCGGCACGAAACGTTTTCTCTTGTTAGACAATCATGCAAGCAAACAGCAACTTTATTTATTTATTTATTTATTTATTTTTGGGAGGGGGTGGGCTGAATGGGTTTCAAACTGAATCATTTACGAACCTCGTCATCTTTATTACGTATCCATTTTATCCTCATACTGCCGTTCGTTCGTGTGTGCGGCGCGATGCTACAGCTGTGCTTACGTGATCCACTCGGCTTGCTGCCCAGCTTCAGCTTTTCTCGGTTACCAATGTATCGACGCAGTACGGATGAATTTGGTGTCAACCAGCAAGTACACCAGGCTCTCCGGCTGCATTGAGATGGCCCAGTCTCAAACGCCCTGGCTTGGCTTGGCTTGTCAGGTCGTGGGTGCAGTCTAGCCGCACCGACAGTCGACCGCATTCGGTGGCTGCGGCGCTGCTGTGCATTTGCCGGCCTTTCCGATTGTCTAGTCGGGGAGGAGAAACGGAAACGTTACCTACGGTTATGATGGGTGATTGATGAGAGGCTACTTCTGCACAGGCCGGCGTGTCGCACACCCCGTCCCTGTCAGTCGTTTGGCCTCGCTAGCTCCAGTCGCACATGTCGGGCACTCGCTCCATGCTCGCAGCACAACCCCCCCCCCCCCCCCCCCCCCCCCCCCCCCCCCCCCCCCCACCAACAAAAACCCGCAACGCACGCACGCACGCACGCACGCACACCACCACTCTGCACCAACACGCACATCGCACGCAGCACGCACCGCCCCCCCCCCCCCACCCCACACACACACACGTGGCGTGATTGCATCCTGTACGTCAGGCTGCAGGGGATGGCCTGGCCCGGTGGTTTGGAAAGTGGACGCGGGATCAGGGTTCGCGGGTTCCACTCCCCGGTTCGGGCAGCTACCCACTCCCCAGGATCTCGGGGAGGTAAGCTGAATTGGTTGTCCTAGGGATGAGACAACAATTTTGACAAGCATGCATCACATAGGCTCGGAATTCGAAACACAACCCCCCCCCCCCCCCCCCCCCACCCCACCCCCACCCCCCCCCACCCCCAAACATAACATTTAATGAACTATTAGTCTGTATCCTTGCACACTCACGCAGCATGTACTGTCATAGCACACACGTCGGATACGACATCCACGCATGTAGGCTAATACTGTGCAACACCTGTCCTCGCCTGATCTGTCCAACTCGACTGCAACAACCCGCGTGCACAAAGGAAGGAATGACATCAGCCGTCCTGTCACAGTCACGTGGCTGCTGACCAAGGGAACTAACTTCAGTTTTTTTCCCTTTCTTGTAATTGCTGCAAGTAACCGCAGTCCCGTGTGCGACAGATGTACGCAAGCGAAGAACCAACATCAGGATCATTTATCGCCCCTTCAAACTTTCGACCTAAGCGTGCTAAACACACGCACGCGCACACAGACACGCACTCACACGCACACAGACAAACGCACGCACGCACGCACACAGACACAGACACAGACACACACACACAAAACCCCCAAACACACACAACACACACACACACACACACACAACACACGCAAACCACCCACGAAACCCCAAAAGACACACGCACGCACCCGCACCCCGGCACGCAACAACGCGCGCGCGCACACCACACCACACACACACACCCCACACACACACAGATGATGCATCATGCATGCACGCACGCACGCCAGCAACAGCGGCCAGTCAGCAGTCTGTTACGGACTGATAACTTCTGGTCTTAATCATCAGAACACATTTCACCGAAACTGGTTCTGAATAAGGTACAATAAAATGGAATGAATAATTTGCATTGAATAAATTGAAGAAGAAAAAAAGAAAGAAAGGAAGACGAAAGGGGGGATACCGGCAAAATTCTGTACACACCTGAACAAACTTTAAGGATGACTGCTGCGCTGCTCAGCGACTGCTTTAAGCAGTTAGCAATCTGGTCAGTGGCCCGTCTGTCACAGATCCATTTCGTCTAGGGAAAGGACCCCCCCCCCACCACCCGCCTGTGGACACTGCAAACAAGCGCAACATCGTCTCTTCCAGTTTTGGTCCTCATCCCCAAACCTTCTCTGTAATATGGCGGGGAGGAGGGGGGTATCTGGTCCTCATCCCCAAACCTTCTCTGTAATATGGCGGGGAGGAGGGGAGTATCTGGTCCTCGTCCCCAAACCTCTGTAATAGGGCGGGGAGGAGGAGGGTATCTGGTCCTCATCCCCAAACCTTCTCTGTAATAGGGCGGGGAGGAGGGGGGCATCTGGTCCTCATCCCCAAACCTTCTCTGTAATAGGGCGGGGAGGAGGGGGGATCTGGTCCTCATCCCCAAACCTTCTCGTAATAGGGCGGGGAGGAGGGGGGATCTGGTCCTCATCCCCAAACCTTCTCGTAATAGGGCGGGGAGGAGGGGGGATCTGGTCCTATAAAAACTTCTCGTAATAGGGCGGGGAGGAGGGGGGATCTGGTCCTCATCCCCAACCTTCTCTGTAATATGGCGGGGAGGAGGGGGTATCTGGTCCTCTCCCCAAACCTTTTTGTAATAGGGCGGGGAGGAGGGGGGTATCTGGTCCTCATCCCCAAACCTTCTCTGTAATAGGGCGGGGAGGAGGGGGGATCTGGTCCTCTCCCCAAACCTTTTTGTAATAGGGCGGGGAGGAGGGGGGATCTGGTCCTCATCCCCAAACCTTCTCTGTAATAGGGCGGGGAGGAGGGGGGATCTGGTCCTCATCCCCAAACCTTCTCTGTAATAGGGCGGGGAGGAGGGGGGATCTGGTCCTCATCCCCAAACCTTCTCTGTAATAGGGCGGGGAGGGGGGGGGATCTGGTCCTCTTCCCAAACCTTCTCTGTAATAGGGCGGGGAGGAGGGGGTATCTGGTCCTCATCCCCAAATTCTCAGTAATAGGGCGGGGAGGGGGGGGGTATTGGTCCTCACCCCCAAAATTCTCAGTAATAGGGGGGGGGAGGGGGGATTGGTCCTCACCCCCCAACCCTTCTCTGAAATATGGCGGGGAGGAGGGGGGATCTGGCCCTCACCCCCAAACCCTTTCAGTAAAAGGGCGGGGAGGAGGGGGGTATCTGGTCCTCATCCCCAAACCTTTAGTAAGGGGGGGGGAAATTTGGGGGGGGTGGGGGGGGGGGGGGGGGTGAGGGGGGGGGGGGGTCTCCAGACCTTCTCAGTAATAGGGCGGGGTGTCTCCAAACCTTCTCAGTAATGGTGGGGGGCGGTCCCAAACCTTCTCAGTAATAGAGCGGGAGGAGGAGGGGTGTATGATGAGAGAGCTTGTTCGGGTGAAGTGACGACCGCGTTGTCCGTGGGAAAGACTTGATGTGCCGAATGGTGGGAGGAGAGGGGTCTCGATAGTAGTTGTGCTGTGAGGAGTGATGTCGAGGCGGGAGGAAGCGAGCCCCCAATTGTCAAGCGGCGGGTCACACGTCACGGGTTTATGGCTGGCGTCGCTGGATGTGCAGCAGATATAATAAGGAGGCAGGTTCATTAATCAGCGTTATGGGTGCCGAGTCCCCTCCCCCTCCCCTCCCCTCCCAGTGTCACTCAGTGTCCCCATCAGAGCCCCCCCCCCCCCCCCCCCAATCTCACCCCATCCCCCAGTGTCACTCATGTCCCCTTGTTTGTATTAATAGTAGGGCGTGGATGGTTGGGACTCGGCTTCACCCTTCATCACGTCCAACTTGTGTCTGCTCTCTGTTGCCTTCTGCTCCACCCTACATCACGTCCACCTTGTGTCTGCTCACTGTGCCTCTCTGCTCCACCCTACAGCACGTCCACCTTGTGTCTGCTCTCTGTTGCCTTCTGCTCCACCCTACATCACGTCCACCTTGTGTCTGCTCTCTGTTGCTTTCTGCTCCACCTTTCATCACGTCCACATTGTGTCTGCTCTCTGTTGCTTTCTGCTCCACCCTACAGCACGTCCACCTTGTGTCTGCTCTCTGTTGCTTTCTGCTCCACCTTTCATCACGTCCACATTGTGTCTGCTCTCTGTTGCTTTCTGCTCCACCCTTCAGCACGTCCACCTTGTGTCTGCTCTCTGTTGCCTTCTGCTCCACCCTCATCACGTCCACCTTGTGTCTGCTCCTGTGCCTTCTGCTCCACCCTACAGCACGTCCACCTTGTGTCTGCTCTCTGTTGCTTTCTGCTCCACCTTTCATCACGTCCACATTGTGTCTGCTCTCTGTTGCTTTCTGCTCCACCCTTCAGCACGTCCATCTTGTGTCTGCTCACTGTGCCTCTCTGCTCCACCCTTCATCACGTCCACCTTGTGTCTGCTCACTGTTGCTTTCTGCTCCACCCTTCAGCACGTCCACCTTGTGTCTGCTCTCTGTTGCTTTCTGCCCCACCCTTCATCACGTCCACCTTGTGTCTGCACAAGGCGTGTGCCGGTTTGGGGAGGACGTGTGTCTCTGTTTCAGTTCATTTCAGTTCAAGATGGTATCTATGCGCTCGGAAAAGCCCATATGCGCTCTACCCCGTCTCTCAGGAGTTTTTCCAACGTTGCCTTTGAAACGGTTCCAGTGTTCGACTGATTGACGATGGCCCTCTCTCGTCCTTTACTGTGTCTCTAACGTTGCCCCCCCTCCCCCATTTCTTCCTTGTGTCGGACAAAATGATTGACACAGATTGCCTTGTTCCCCCCCCCCTCCCCCCCACCCCCACCCCACCTCCCACCCCCCACCCGAAACCCACTGAACCACCTCTGCTTTCATAAACTCGCGCGCTTGCGTGAGAGTGTCGTGCTCGGTCGTCGCGATGGCGACAGTCCCCGGGTGTGAGCGATGATATAACGGGGCGGAAGGAGAGGGGACTGGTGTGAGCCGGTTTAGCCTAGCGGTAAGGCGTTTGGCTGGTAAGCAGAGGGACCTCGGTTCGAATCTGCTTCGGCTCTCCTTTCTCTTCACAAGTTGTGGTCTGTGGACACCGTCTTGTGACTTTGTCCCTCTCAATTATGAAACATTAAAATGGCCCTCATCGCTGCCCACCTTAATGCAGAAGTCATTCTGGTGGTAACAGTCTAGCGATAGGTATAATAGTCTCCCTCTCCCTCTTACTCCACCTCCATACCCCCTTCCCCTTCTCCCCGTTTCTAATAAGCCTTATGGTTTCTGTGGACGTTAAGCACCATGTTTACTTACTTACTGTGGGACTTGGGGGGGGGGGGGGGGGGGGGACATTAGGCGACACTCACCGTAGCACAACGCCGTGCTCGTTGTGTCACAAAGGGTCCCCAGCAATCCGTTACAGGCGAGTCCGCGGCTCAACGGCCGGACGTGTAACGGTCAGCTCGCTTAGCTCCTAGGGGACGTGTTGAGGGATTACAGCGTCCAGTCGTAGACCTTCACGCAGGTATTCGGTACGCGACCGGCACAGGGGTTACCAGCGGCCTGCAGTTTGTAGACTTCACCCAGGTGTTTGATGCACGTGTCGCGGGGATTACAGCTCCGGGTCTTGGCAGATTTCGCCTTCACAGAGGTACAGGAGTCTTGAGAGGCTGCCTTCACAGAGGTACAAGAGTCTTGAGAGGCCGCCTTCACAGAGGTACAATAGTCGTGAGGGAGGCCGCATTCACAGAGGTACAATAGTCTTGAGAGAGGCCGCATTCACAGAGGTACAATAGTCTTGAGAGAGGCCGCCTTGACAGAGGTACAGGAGTCTTGAGAGAGGCCGCCTTGACAGAGGTACAGGAGTCTTGAGAGAGGCCGCCTTGACAGAGGTACAAGAATCTTGAGAGGCCGCCTTGACAGAGGTACAGGAGTCTTGAGAGGGGCCGCATTCACAGAGGTGCAGGAGTCATAATAATAATAGGAGTCTTGAGAGGGGCCGCCTTCACAGAGGTATAGGAGTCATAATAATAATAGGAGTCTTGAGAGGGGCCGCCTTCACAGAGGTGCAGGAGTCATAATAATAATAGGAGTCTTGAGAGGGGCCGCTTTCACAGAGGTATAGGAGTCATAATAATAATAGGAGTCTTGAGAGAGGCCGCCTTCACAGAGGTGCAGGAGTCATAACAATAATAAGAGTCGCGAGAGAAGCCGCCTTCACAGAGGTACAGGAGTCGGGAGGTACAGGAACGGTGCAACGTTGATTTAAAAGAAGAAATGTTTTTGTTTGTTTTGGTGTAACTTGATGATAAGATCAGTCTGATATCACTTCTTATGTAAAAAGACTTTAAATGAAAGGGAAGAAGAAGAGTTACAACCCCACGTAACAAAGTGAAGGGGACCGGGTACCTGTTTTATCTATTTCTGTCGACCAGCGCGTGCGAAACACATACAACGCACGCGCACAATCGACTCCCTGCCGTCCTCCTCCCCACCATCATGTGCATACTGCCATGTACAACACTTGTGGTGCTGCCCGCTAGATTTATCCCACCCAATTTAACGATCACCCATTGAACAACAGATGTTACTGAGTTTTGGCAGCGATTAAAACAAAGCGTGTGGATTCAGGGTATCGGGGTATTCACGCGCTGTGGTTTGTTGGACAGCAAAACGCAGCGACGTTTTTTGTTTTTTTTATCACTGGGACGTCGGTCCTGTCGCTCTGTAACTGCAAGGCGAATTATTCGTTCCATTTTTTGTTGTTGTTGTACCTGACTGAGGACCAGTTTGGGTGAAATCTGTTCTGATCATTAAAAACGGCAAATTGTCAGTGTGTAACAGATTGCTGACTCTCCGGCTGTTGTTGGCTGTACGGAGACGCGCATCGTTTGGAAGTACTTTGTTCCCTGCGTCTGCGCGCGCGCGCGCATGTGTGTTTTGCACGTACGGGAAGAGATAAAGCGCTTGCGCAGGAAGTTTAAGAGAGATAAATATTTCTGCTGTAGGCGGCGACAAATGAAGAGGGGGGGGGGGGGGGGGGGGGGGGGGGGTCGGTCAAATCTAACATAGCTCCAACTGCCCCTCAAGGACAACCTTGTAATCTGTAGAGAGAGAGAGAGAGAGAGAGAGAGAGAGGGGGGGGGGGGGGGGGGGGGAAGGGAGAAAGACCGTACTTTTTCCAGCCTCCGAGCTTTTCCCAGAGAGAGAGAGAGGGAAGCAACAACAACAAAAGAACAGCGCAAAGCTGCAGCAAAGGAAAAACCTTACACACAAGCCCTTATACATTCACGAACAGAAACCATTGCAGCATCTTACTGAATACGAACTTGGACGTCTTTGGCCATCGGCATCATTAAACACATACACCAGCACTACAGCATAAACTTTACACCCCCCCCCCCCCCCTTCACACACCGTCCCCCTTCCACGTTTGAGTGGCGGGGAAGGGGAGGGACAGAGGGGTGTGTAAAGGGTGGGGGGGTGGGTGGGTGGGTGGGGGTGGGAGAGAGAGAGAGAGAGAGAGAGAGAGAGAGAGAGAGAGAGAGAGAGATATGTGTTTATTACAGAAGTCATCAGACTTTTACAATATAAAACCCATCTTATAATGTAAATCTTTCGTATCTACTAATGCAAGCAAAAATTAAGAGAGAGAGAGAGAGAGAGAGAGAGAGAGAGAGAAGAGAGAGAGAGAGAGAGAGAGAGAGAGAGGAGGAGGAGGAGGAGGAGGAGGGTAGGCGAGGAGAGAAGGTATTATAAAATAAAATAAAAAAGAACACGGCTTGTGCCTGGCTTTTAATATTTTCCTTTGTGATCGATGGCGCGATGGTGAGATCGACAATGGACCGACCCGCGCCGATGCGGCGAAGGGAGTGGCCGCTGCGCCGATCTTCTTCCTTTACCTCGGCAGGCAGGCAGCACTAGTGGGGCAGTAATTAGCCACGCCACCCTGCCACCTGTCTCACGTGCCCGCCTCTCGGCTCCTCGTCCTCTCCCCCAAGACATAGGCACTCTGCTACTCTCTCTTCCATCAAAAGTCAACTCAAGACATTTCTCTTCTCAGAATATTTCAGTTAAACCACATTGTCCTTCACTCCCATCAGTTCTGTACAGTGTGTGTGTTGTGTGTGTGTGTGTGTGTGTGTGTGTGTGTGTGTGTGTGTGTGTGTGTGTGTGTGTGTGTGTGTGTGTCTTTTGCATAATTATGCTTGAACACTTGTCGATGTATACATTATTTTTTTGGATGACATTTTCCATCTCGATGTACATTATGTGTGTATGCTTGTTCAGCGCTTTGAGCCACAGGGTAGGCGCTTTACAAATTTCCATTATTATTATTATTATTCTTATTCTGTAGACCTCCGTTGCTTCTTCTTCTTCTGCTTCTTCCACCTCTTCTTCGTCTGCTTCTTCTTCAGCTTCTTCCACCTCTTCTTCGTCTGCTTCTTCTTCTTCTTCTTCTGCTTCTTCCATCTCTTCTTCTTCTCCTGCTTCTTCTACCTCTTCTTCGTCTGCTTCTTCTTCTTCTGCTTCTTCCATCTCTTCTTCTTCTCCTGCTTCTTCCACCTCTTCTTCGTCTGCTTCTTCTTCTTCTGCTTCTTCCACCTCTTCTTCTCCTGCTTCTTCCACCTCTTCTTCGCCTGCTTCTTCTTCTTGCTTCTTCACCTCTTCTTCTTCTGCTTCTTCCACCTCTTCTTCGTCCTGCTTCTTCTTCTTCTGCTTCTTCCACCTCTTCTTCTTCTCTGCTGCTTCTTCCACCTCTTCTTCGCCTGCTTCTTCTTCTTCTGCTTCTTCCACCTCTTCTTCTTCTGCTGCTTCTTCCACCTCTTCTTCGTCTGCTTCTTCTTCTTCCACCTCTTCTTCTTCCGCTTCTTCCACCTCTTCTTCTTCTTCTTCTGTGGCCCTGATATAACCGTAATGGTTGACAGGGCGTAAAACACCAAGTTACTTACTTACTTTCTTCTTCTGCTGCTGCTGCTTCTTGTTTTTCTTCTGCACCTGCTTCTGCTCCTCTTCCTTCTTCTTCTGCTGCTTCTGCTCGTTCATCTGCTTTTTTTTTTTTTTTTTTTTTTAGCCTCTATGTGGTTAATAGGGCTCTTCTTCTTGTCATTCGCACAGACTGCAGCGGGGATGGATCGTCTCTTTTGGTTCTTTTGGTTCTTAAATTAGAGCGGGGTTGGGGTTGGGGGGGGGTGGGGGGGGGGTGCGACTTTGTTTTAGTATGACTCGAGGAGAGAGAGGGGTTGGGGTGGTGGCTTCCTCCTCCTCCTCTTTGAAAGGCAACACCCTGCTAAGCATTTGCTCTTGTCTTTGTTGTTGCTATTGCTGCTGCTGTTCTTGATTTTCGTCTTCGGTTGGGTTGGGTTGGGTTGCTCAATGTCCTCGGACGTCAGTTGACATATTAGGGACAAGCTGAGACCAGTGTGTGAGCATGGTTCAGTATTGCTTTACGTCCACGGAAACCAGAAGGCTCGTTAGGACGGACAGCCCAGGACGGCCACCTCGACTTTCACACAGCTCCTGAACTATGAGTTTTCGTTTTCTGCTTCCTTCGCCCTGATATAGCCGTCATGGTTGACAAAAACAGCTAACTTCCTTCCTCCTTCTTCTTCACCGTGGGCAACATTTCGGAAATTTCCGAAAGACTAGGCGGAGAGCGCGTAGGGGCTTTTTTGGGCGCTACAATACCATCTTGGTTTGAACGTTTTCTGCTGAAGGACTGGCGGTGGAGCTTTGTTGTTGTGGTTGTTGACATTCCCCACAAGCTTGTCAGATGGTTCAAATCCGTGCACGCTTGACGGAAATGGACGTGATGAGCACGTCGCCTACACGTGACGCGTGTTCACAGCGAAATGTAGAAAAAATAATATCGTGTGTTATCGATGTACGTTGCCCGTTATCACGTACGAGTATCTCTTTCGCGTCATCGGCGAGCAAGATGGCCGCAGCTTACCCGTCGCTGCTCGGCTCTGTGGAATATATTGCTTTACGCGTTCCCGCCTGAATGATCCCGCGGTGGGATACTGCGGACGCAGAAATTGAAGTTCCTCGCTGCCGGGAATTCAGAACCAGGTCAGAATAAAGAGTCAGAATCCAGAATCAGCTTGGTGCGCTTCGCCCACTGCCTAAAATTCTTTCTACTGTTTTCTGGTTTCTCGGCCCCCCCCCCCCCCCCCCCCCTCGCCATCCCTCGCACCTCCCCCTCCCCCTCCTCCCCCTCCTCCCCCCGTCCTCCCAGTCTTCTTCAGATGTGAAGTGTCGCTTGTCTTGAACTGCGAATCGGACCGAGACCTCTGACTGAACGACCTTGCTTCGCCCTGGTATGACCTCGGTTGACATCAAGTATCCAGCTGGGTGTGGAGTGAATCTCTCTGAAAGCAGTGAGGCTTTAGGCTGAGCAGCGTGACGTGGTTTGGCCTAGCGGTAAGGCGTTAGGCTGGTAAGCGGAAGGGCCTCGGTTCGATTCCGCTTCGCCTCTCGCTTCTCTTCAGAAAGTTTGTGGTTTGTGGACACTGTCTCGTGACTTTGTCCCTCACAATTAATGACACATTACGTTGGCTCTCATCGCGGCCCATCTTAATGCAGGAGTCATTCTCGTGGTGACAGTGTAGCGATAGGTATATAATCTCCCTCTCCCCCCACCTCCATACCCCCCCCCCCCCCTTCTCCCCGTCCCTAATAAGCCTTATGGTTTCTGTTGACTTTAAGCACCATGTTTACTTATGGCTGATCAGCGGACGACGTCGGTTCGATTTTAGTCCACGCTTCTGCTCCCTTTTCTCTTCAATAGATGTGCTTCATGGACACTGTCTTGTCCCCCCCCCCCCACGCCCCCCCCCACCGCCTCCTGCCCTTACACACCATCTCAGTGAGTGAAACTTGGTCCCTCATGCCGTCCCATGCAGCAAACCTCTGGGCAGCTGACAGTGTAAAAAGTTAGGAACCTCGGGATGCGGTCCATCAGCACCTGTCCGAGACAGCCGGTGTTAAGAAGTCTAAGGAAGGAAGAGACAAAGAAAGAAAGAAACAAACACACCGTTTCGGAGACGGGAGGGCGTCAGCGACGTCTGTAATCGTACCATGTTACCTATGCAACGAAGATTTAGTTCTGTCTCCTGCCCCCCATCCCCCCGGCCTCCCCTTAAAAATATTTTATTTTATTTAATTTATGCTAAGGTATTTACCGTCTCTCAAAACCGATTTGTTGTATTTCTGTATTAAGATCATTGAAGGGTTGAGGTTAATTGGAGTTTGTCTCCAGTGAACGGCGGACAGATGTCACAGGCTTTTGAAGTGCACTCGAAACTAGTTATTTTTTAGTTATTTTTTATTTTTTTGCTGGGGGGGGGGGGGGGGGGCAGTTGCAGACAAATTCCGTGCTGCGTCGGTTAGAATGGGTTCTTTCTTGAGTAATTAGATTCATTGGGACGGTAGTCTGGAAAGGCAGGTGGGTTTGCGCGTGGTTAATTATAAAAATTATAGACCTAAATTAGCCGTGTTAGTTTGCCGAGATAAACGATTGATCATTCACCAGAAACCGGCGGGCGATCGGCATACACGGCCTTACTGTCAGCATGTATTGATAGAACACTAACTGTCTTCGCTCTTGCTTTTTATATGTGTGTTTGTGTTTTAGCCAACCCGCATCTCATTTTCCACAATCGTTTATAAAGGCCACGCTCTACAACTGTTGACACAGATCAATACTAGAGAGAGAGAGGGGGGGGGGGTGTAGGGAGTTTTGCAACGAAAGCAGGCACATTGATTACAATTAGCTTTATCGATTTCCGTGTCATAATGGAAACAAAGCGGGGCTAGGTTTTTGAGATTTATCCCTTTGTTGGCAACATGTGTTTCCCATTATTATTGGCACGGGGGGGGACTAAAATAGATTGAAATTGAGGGCAGCCTGTTTGGTCACCCCCCCCCCCCCCCCCCCCCCCCCCCCCCCCCCCCCCCCCCCCCCCCCCCCCTTTTTTTTTTTTTTTTTTTTTTTTTTTTTTTTTTTTTTTTTTTTTTTTTTTTTTTTTTTTTTTTTTTTTTTTTTTTTTTTTTTTTTTTTGGGGGGACCGCAGAAGGATTGGCTTGGGGAGAGGGGATTGGTTTTGGGGGAATTTTAAAACCGCCTTTGGTGGTGTGTGATCTTAGCAGAAGAGACCTTGGCTATAGGGGGGGAGAGCCCGTGACGGTCTGGTCTGTAGCGGTATATATATACCGCCTTTGGTGGTGTGTGATCTCTAGCAGAAGGACCTTGGCTATAGGGTGTAGAGCCCGTGACGGTCTGGTCTGTAGCGGTTTTTATACCGCCTTTGGTGGTGTGTGATCTCTAGCAGAGGAGACCTTGGCTATAGGGTGTAGAGCCCGTGACGGTCTGGTCTGTAGCGGTATATACCGCCTTTGGTGGTGGAGTGTGATCTGTTGTTTTGGTAGGACTGTGCTCTACATGTGTATAGAATATCATATTTAGGTTAATACGTATTATGTGAGCGCTCAGGGCGTTGATGAGCGCATGATAAATGTACATTATTATTATTATTATAGCAGAAGAGACCTTGGCTGTAGGGTGTAGAGCCCGTGACGGTCTGGTCTGTAGCGGTACATACCGCCTTTGGTGGTGTGCGATCTATAGCAGAAGAGACCTTGGCTATAGGGTCATCTGAGGACATTAAACAAAAACTCAACAACAAGCTATAGGGTGTAGAGCCCGTGACGGTCTGGTCTGTACCGTAGCAGAAGAGACCTTGGCTATAGGGTGTAGAGCCCGTGACGGTCTGGTCTGTACCGTAGCAGAAGAGACCTTGGCTATAGGGTGCAGAGTCCGTGACGGTCTGGTCTGTAGCGGCACTGCTCGTTTGTCGTTCATTGGGTTGGTTAAACCCGTTTAACGCCGAGTTGTCTCCGAAGAGTTACTAGCAGGGACCGAGATCCCAGGAGGTGGGGGAAGAGGAAGACAACCTAACGCTGTACTTAGTCACCACCACAATGATTCTCCATTAAGATGGGCAGCGATAAGAGCCGTTTCAGTGTTACATTAACTGTGAGCGGCAAAGTCACAAGACAGTGTCCACAAATCACAGGTTTTGAAGAGAAAGGAGAGCCGAAGCGGAATCGAACCGAGGTTCTTTTGCTTACCAGCCTAACGTCATACCGCTAAGCCAAGCCGGCTCACTGGTCATCCACTGGGATTGAGGGGGACCTGCCACAGTAATGTTATGCAGTGACCACAGTGTGAGCTGCGGTGACCGATAGCCGGCAGCGTGTGTCCGATCAAGTGGACGCCCGGCAGTTGTTATTGGAGTCTGTAGGGGGGCCTTGCTCCATCCATACCGGTTTTCGCTGTGGAGGATAAATCCACATGTACATCCTGTCTGTTTGCCCGCCTGTCTGTCTGTGTTCTGTTTATTTGTATGCGTGTCTGCCTCTCTCTGTGTCTCTGTCTCTGTGTGACTGCCTGGCTGTCTGTCTTCCTCTCGCTCTCTCAGACAGACAGATACACGCACGCACGCACGCACGCACGCACACACACACACACTCTCTCTCTCTCACACACACACACACACACACACACACACACACACACACACACACACACACACACACACACACACACACAAACACACTCACTCTCGCGCTCTCTCTCTGTGTCTCTCAATCGCTGTCTGGTTTTATATGTGTTGTTATTATTATTATTATTTTATTAATTGTTGTTTTTATTTTTACTGATGCTGTATTTGTCTATAGCCTTCTGTAATAATATTTAACTGTGAATGTCTTGGTTATTAGTAGTACTGTAGCAACGGCAGATATGTGAGTCGGCTTTTGTGCTAATATCTTCACCGTTATCAATAATAAAGTTCATCTCTCTCTCTCTCTCTCTCTCTCTCTCTCTCTCTCTCTCTCTCTCTCTCTCTCTCTCTCTCTCTCTCTCTCTCTGTGAATTTTGCGCAAGACATTTATTTGTCGAAATCCCTGCTTTTGTGGTCGTATGTATTATTATGTGTGTACTGTTGTGTGCTGTTTCAGCTTATAACAACATTTGATACAGGCGTACTGTGGTGTTTTGAAGAAACCAAGAAACCCTGTTTTGACGTATGGTTGACACAAATGCACAAATGCATATGTTTGTCTGTTGCAGAAGTGACAATCAAGCAACTAAAAGAAAAACTTCGCGAGTATGAGGAAAAACTCGAAACGACAGCTGAGGTGAGTGCACTGGAGAATACAAACAAACTTTTGTATATGTTTCTCTCTTGAGTGTGACGAACATCCCCCCCCCCCCCCCCCCAAGCTTTTGGGACAAACAAACCCCAAAAACCCCCCTCCCCCCCCGGCGGAAAAAAAAAGTTTAATATATACATTACATGGTCTTTTGTATGAAACGTTGTTGTTTTTCTCCAATTTTTTTCATTCATATTGTTTTGCAAATTAACTCCTGATGAGAACCCACCCCTCATTTGACCGTTTGTTTCAGTAATTTTCCATACCATCTCCCGTACAAAGCAACCGCAGACCAAAGGCCATCTCTCTTTTAAGATCACTTTTTTTCTGCCTCATGACGTGTTCCCGTGCAAAGTAACCTCAGACAAAATGGCTACTTTTCTTTTAAGATCACTTTTCCACATATTTCTGAAACCTTTTCCCTCCTGACGTATTCCCGTGCAAAGTAACCTCAGACAAAACGGCTACTTTTATGGTGTATTCCCGTGCAAAGCACCTTTCAGACCAAAGGCCACCTCTCTTTTAAGCTCACTTTTTCTAATTCTGAAACCTTCCCCTTGTGACGTATTGCCATGCAAAGTAACCTCAGACAAAAGGCGTTTAAGATCACCTTTTCTTCTTCTGCTGAAATTTCCCCTTTATTTGGGGGGGGGGGGGGGGGGGGGGGGGGAGAGAGAGAGAGAGAGAGAGAGAAAAAGAAAACCGACAGACAGACAGACAGACAGACAGGTGGAGAGAGAGAGAGAGAGAGAGAGAGGGAGAGGGAAGAAGAAGAAGAAGAAGAAGACGAAGATTTTTTTATTTTTTTATTTTTATTTTATCAAGCTTTGTGTTCACGTTTTCATGCAAATTAACCGCTGATGAGACTCTGAAACTTTCCATTCCAACGTCCCTGTCGCCAGAGGACGACCACTTTGGCTGTGCTCACTGGCTGGTTGGTGGGAAGAGGAGTTCCACCGTTGTGTGGCTTTCCTACGTGGAAGGAAGCAATCCTTCAGTCCACAACACACACAGCATTAGTGTCCCGTGTCTCCCTCTCTCTTGCCCGCTTGTCACGCCATTCTTCAGCCCTGCTTGTCGCTTCTGTCAGCTGTGCGTTGTGTTCAAACTTAGCCGTGTTGAGGATGCAACGCTAATATGCCCGTTTCATTACCGCGTTTGAACATCGATTTTGTGACTCGGTTCAAGGAGAAAATGTCACGGGACTGTTGCCTTTGCGTCGGGAGCTCATTACCGTAGACCGTTATAGCTTTGCATAGCTTTGTGCGCCGCCCGAGATCACGTTCAAATAGCTGAAAGCGACTCGGGTCGGAGTCGCAAAAACTCCCCATGAAAGATATTAAGCAGAGGCTTCTCCCGCATGCCACTGCGAATTAAGCGGCAGGACTTGCTCGCACAACAACCGCCGTTTGTTTCAACGATCCACTTTGCACCGTGGATGATATAGTGTGTTTTTTAAAACTGTTTCATTTTTTATTTTTTATTTTCTTCTTCTGTGGCTCGGCTTTGCTCGAAATGGTTTTGTTTGTTTACTGGTTTGCGCCTGGCAGGCAGTCGAGTCGCCTGAGCGTTGAAAGCTGTGGGGATTACGGTTGTCATTATGCGAAGCGGGTTCATCGAATGGTCGGCCTGCTTCCGTTGAGCATCATGACGCTGTAGCAGTCGCATCCGGTGGCTTGTAGTGACTGACATCTCTCAGCGTCACTTTGCGCGTCTCACGTTTATTTGATTGATGCTGGAGAGAGGCCTTTTGCTGCAAATTGGCAGCAAGGTTTTGCGTGTATAGAGA
This sequence comes from Alviniconcha marisindica, assembly GCA_018857735.1. Taxonomy (NCBI): domain Eukaryota; kingdom Metazoa; phylum Mollusca; class Gastropoda; family Provannidae; genus Alviniconcha; species Alviniconcha marisindica. The sequence continues at coordinate 184,185 of JABMCL010003234.1, forward strand.
TGCTTGACGTCGTTAGGGAGAGTTGTTTTTGCTCATCGGCTGTAAACTATAGTCGCACTGGTTGGTTGACTGGGCTTGCTGCAGTTGCATCCGCTGGTTTGTAGTGATTCCTCTCAGCCTCACTTTGCACGACAAACATTTGATTGATGCGGGAGAGAGGCCTTTTGCTGCAAATTCGTAGAAAGGTTTTACGTGTATAGAGATTTTGGGAGAGTTGTTTTTGCTCATCGGCTGTAAAGTGTAGTCGTAGTGGGGTGTCGTTGCTGTGTGAGACGGGCCAAACACAGTCAAGTTCAGCCCTGACGAGACGTTTTGGTTCACGTTGTTCACACTGATAGGACATGCATGGTTGACTGGGCGCTAAAAAATAACCCCCCTCTGTCTGCCTCTCTCTGTCTCTCTCTGTCTCTTTGTTTCTGTCTGTCTGTCTGTCTGTCTGTCTCTCTTTCGTGTTTGTTTGTGTGTGTGTGTGTGTGTGTGTGTGTGTGTGTGTGTGTGTGTGTGTGTGTGTGTGAGAGAGAGAGAGAGAGAGAGAGAGAGAGAGAGGTGTCTCTGTGTTGTTATGCCACTATACAAACAAAAGGAAGAGTCGGGGGGTAATGGGGGACGAAGTAGAGAGAGAGAGAGAGAGAGAGAGAGAGAGAGAGAGAGAGAATGTCAGAACAAGGGAAACAACCGCTCAAATGTGTTCTTGCGCGAGTAACCGTGATTTGATTCAGTATCTTACAAAACAGAATCCAGGCCGGGGCATAAGTGATTATTCCACCTTAAGTTCGTGTTTACCTCTCCCTATGCCCACCCTCATTCATTCCCAGC
>JABMCL010003588.1:0-2500 GCA_018857735.1 Alviniconcha marisindica
TCATTATTCTAATAGACCAACTGTAGGAAGTAAAGATGTTTGCCGTAGGCATAGAACAGCTGTAGGAAGTAAAGATATTTTCCGCATAGAGCAGCTGTAGAAGTAAAGATGTATGCCGTAGTCATAGAACACTGTAGGAAGAAATAGATGTTTGCCGCATAAAAGAAAGCTGTGGGAAGTAAAGATGTTTGCCGTAGTCAAAAGAACACTGTGGGAAAAGAAATAGATTGGTTTGTTCGCATAGAATAGCTGTGGGAAGTAAAGATGTTTCCCTGTATGGAAAAGAACATCTGTAGGAAAAAAAGGGTTTGGTTTGTTGTGGTAATAAATAGCTGTGGGAAGTAAAGGTGGTTCCCTGTATGCATATAACACGTAGGAAATAAAGGTGTTTGCTGTGAGAATTAATAGCTGTGGGAAGTAAAGGTGGTTTCCTTATGTAAAAATAACGGGTTTAGGAAGTAAAGATGTTTTCTTCTTCATCGTAATTGAACAGGTGTAGGAAGTAAAGATGTGTTTCGTTCTTCATCGTAAAAAGAACAGGTGTAGGAAGTAAAGATGTGTTTCGTTCTTCACCGTAATAGAACAGGTGTAGGAAGTAAGGATGTGTTTCGTTCTTCACCGTAATAGAACAGGTGTAGGAAGTAAAGATGTGTTTCGTTCTTCACCGTAATAGAACAGGTGTAGGAAGTAAGGATGTGTTTCGTTCTTCATCGTAAAAAGAACAGGTGTAGGAAGTAAAGATGTGTTTCGTTCTTCATCGTAAAAAGAACAGGTGTAGGAAGTAAAGATGTGTTTCGTTCTTCACCGTAATAGAAGAGGTGTTGGAAGTAAAGATGTGTTTCGTTCTTCACCGTAACAGAACAGGTGCAGGAAGTAAAGATGTGTGTCGTTCCTCACCGTAAGAGAACAGCTGGAGGAAGTGAAAACTTTTGTCTTTCTTTATCGTAATAGAACAGCTGCAGGAAGTAAAGATATTCGCCGTTCTTCATTGTAATAGAAAAGATGTTGGAAGCGAAGATGTCCGTTGTTCTTCATCGTAATAGAAAAGATGTGGGAAGGGAAGATGTCCGTTGTTCTTCATCGTAATAGAAAAGATGTGGGAAGGGAAGATGTCCGTTGTTCTTCATCGTAATAGAAAATATGTGGGAAGTAAAGATGTTCACTGTTCTTCCCTCGGTCATCTCTGCCATCGTAAGAGAACAGGTGTAGGTAGTAAACATGCTTGCACCGCCCTCTATCTGACCCGCGGACGTAGATATTAAGCTCAGCCCCCTTTCTCCTCTCTGCTGAGAGCTGCTAAGAGGCTCTGAGTATACATCATGGAGTAGGTCAGAATATTGTCTTGTTATAAGCTCTTGAGTATGCATCATGGAGTAGGTCAGAATATTGTCTTGTTATAGGCTCTTGAGTATACATCTTGGAGTAGGTCAGAATATTGTCTTGTTATAGGCTCTTGTGCATACATCATGGAGCAGGTCAGAATATTGTCTTTTTATAGGCTCTTGAGTATACATCTTGGAGTAGGTCAGAATACTGTCTTGTTATAGGCTCTTGAGCATACATCATGGAGTAGGTCAGAATATTGTCTTGTTATAGGCTCTTGAGCATACATCATGGAGTAGGTCAGAATATTGTCTTCTTGAAGGCTCTTGAGTATACATCATGGAGTAGGTCAGAATATTGTCTTTTGACGCTTTGCTGACTGCCCCCCAAATATGATCGTTTATTTTTGTCCTTCCCGTTCATAGAGAATGCCTAGCTGAGCTCTAAGCCCCACCTCTTGATGTGTGTCCGATTGAGCCTCCAGATGATAGGGACTTGCCTCATTGGATTGCAGTTGATATATCTCATAGTCAACCAACGTGTACCGTGACTTAGTTTGAACGTTTTACTTTGCAGTCAACCAGTCCTTCGCTCCGTTGCTGTTTTTCTTTGTGGGGAAAATGTGGCGGCCAATTTTCGGGTTCTCTGCGCGAAGCGTATATTTGTTTTTATCTGACTGCTGAAATCGTTAGATGATTAGCGGCCCGGAAACTCTATTCAACTCAAAAATCGACAACGAAGTGTCCGCTCGCTTCCCGTTTGCTCTCAAATTTGGACATTCTCAGTCTGAACTGAACTGGATTAAGCTGAGTATCAGGCCTTTGCTTTTTGGTTCTGGGTTTGTGTTTTGTCTGTTCTCTTTACTGTTGTTGTAGCTTGCTTTTGTTGATGTTGATGATGATGATCTCATCCTCGTCCTCGTTGTTGTCGGTTTTGTTATTGTTTAGATAGGGCGGTTATTTTATGCAATGCTCTTTTTTTCTTTTCTTCTTCTTCTAAATTTAAATTCCATAGCCACAGCCCTTCGTACGTTTAGGCCAATAGTAATAGCCATTCGTCGCACTCTGTTTCGTACCAACCTGTCATCATTATGACAAACATTATTTCTGGCTATTTGTCGTCTTCACTGGTTGTCAAGAGCGGTAACCTATGATGATTACAAACGCAACTTAACTTT
>JABMCL010003588.1:12500-17500 GCA_018857735.1 Alviniconcha marisindica
GACGAAGAAGAAGATGAAGAAAAAGACGAGTTGACAGCAAGAAGAAGAAGAGGAAGAGGTGGAGCCAAGAACGAAATGAGGAAGAGTTGTCTGGAACATAACAACAACAACTTTTCTTTACTATGCTGTTCATTTCAGCACGAATCCGCTGCATCTCCACAATGAGAGGTTAAGTGCGACGAAAAATATCGAATGCTGCACGTGACAAAACGCGGTTAGCTGAATAAAACCGCCTTAGACATTGTTTCATGGGCCGTCCCAGCAGGCATTTCTAGAAAGAACGTAACAATTACACTCTTATTCTTAAAAACAAATCTTTTATCATCCCTTGCGGGACAGTCTGATCACTTTAAGTGTACCTGGGTAAAACGCAACAGCCGCCAGAGCGGCGTACCCATTCCTACCAGTGTGTGCAGTAGTTTCTTGTGTCCAAACAATGGGATGGCTGCCAGTGTTTGGGATTTTAAAGGAGCGCACATATGTTGAGGCATGCGATTGCACACTGGGGCTGTACGAACACCATAAGAATTAGAAATGGAAAAAATCCCTAGCCGCACTGGGGACTCGAACCCGCGGCAGTACTGCGCCTTGGCTTTTCAGTCCTACTCTACCAACCCAGCTCTAACAACATAAGCTAAAATATGAAGTGGTGCGGAAATGAAGTGGGCCTTAAACGTAGTTTTAGCTAGAGAAGATTGTAAGACACAGAGAAGACATTGTTTCTTTTATTTGTCCCTGCTTTTAATCGCCGGTATGCTAAGTTTATTCATTCATTTACTCAATCTGCCAGTCACTGTTATAGCCTAAATTGGTGACTGTATTTAGGTGTTAAAATGAGTTAACTATGTATCTCACATGCCCAGTCTCTTTGTCTCTCTGTCTCTGTCTGTCTGTCTGTCTGTCTTTCTCTTGCAGTTTTAGCAAGGTTAAATCTTCAGACAGGCTTATATGCTTTGCCAGTTGGCCTGTATCACCGTATTTTGCATGTGTGTGTGTGTGTGTGTGTGTGTGTGTGTGTGTGTGTGCGTGCGTGCGTGCGTGCGTGCGTGCGTGCGTGCGTGCGTGCGTGCGTGCGTGCGTGCGTGCGTGCGTGCGTGCGTGCGTGCGTGCGTGGTGTGCTGTGCGTGCGTGCGTGTGTGTGTGTGTGTGTGTGTGTGTGTGTGTGTGTGTGCGTGTTATATTAGTGTTACAAAGGACAGGTTGTGAGACTAAGCTCCGGAATAAAAATCTTTATTATTGAGCATCAAAGATCAGTCAATCTCTCTCTCTCTCTGCCACCCCCCTGTCTTTGTCTCTCTGTCCCTCCCCCCTCTCTCTCTGAAGGCAGTGTCAGCTATTCAAAAGCTACCGAGACAGTGACAATGAACACTCAGTAATGGAGTGTCAGGTATTCCTGGTTCTAGGTATGGTAATTTTTTTATTTGGGTGTCGGATATTCATGTTTCTTCAGGCAGCAGCCAAACAACAGGGGTGTCGGGTAGTCCTAACTCCGTCGGCAGTGATCAGGTACAGGGGTGTCAGGTATTCCTAGCTCTGTAGAAATCGTCAAGTACAGGGATGTCAGGGATTCCTAGCTCTGTAGGCGGTGATCAAGTACAGGGGTGTCAGGGATTCCTAGCTCTGTAGGCGGTGATCAAGTACAGGGGTGTCAGGGATTCCTAGCTCTGTAGAAATCGTCAAGTACAGGGGTGTCAGGGATTCCTAGCTCTGTAGAAATCGTCAAGTACAGGGGTGTCAGGGATTCCTAGCTCTGTAGGCGGTGATCAAGTACAGGGGTGTCAGGGATTCCTAGCTCTGTAGAAATCGTCAAGTACAGGGGTGTCAGGTATTCTTAGCTCTGTAGACATCATCAGGTACAGGGGTGTCAGGTGTTCCTAGCTCTGTATGCAGTGATCAAGTACAGGTGTCTCAGGTATTCTTAGCTCTGTAGGCATCACCAGTGCAGTGGTGTCATGGATTCTTAGCTCTGGAGACATCATTAGGTACAGGGGTGTCAGGTATTCCTAGGTCTGTAGGCAGTGATTAAGTACAAGGGTGTGATGTATTCATCGTTCCTTAGACAGTGACCAAAGTACAGGAATGTCAGGCATTCCTGGTTCCTCAGGCCCTCCCTGAAGTACTGGGATCGCAGATATCCCTAGTTTCATAGACAGTGACCAAAGTAGTCACGGAGGGTTACGCTTCCGTATATCGGTGTGAGTGAGGCATTTCCAGTTCCTGGTCAGGTAGTGCTAGCATCCGAGTCAGAGACCAGCCTACCTGCGTGTCACCCACCAATCTGATTTCACGAGACATTGGCTGGCGCACCATTGAGTCTGGGCGTTCCATAGTGACCTACAAAGCAGCGCACCGGCATCTCTGCAGCTATTTTATTTCCTGAGACAGGTATCCGCAGGAGGCATCTCGTGACGGCGGAAGATTAGCCTCGCTGTGATGTTGTTCTGATTCCCAGTGTTTCTCGTGCCTTCCGGAAGTCAGCGCCCATCGGCGTTTCCGGTTTGTCGACGGGAGTGTAGATCAGATACGAGGCAAAAAGGTGGCGGTTGAAGCGACTCAGTGTGTGTGTGTGTGTGTGTGTGTATGTGTGTGTGCGCGTGCGTGCGCGTGCGCGCGAGTGCGTGCATGCGTGTGCGTGTGTGTGTGTGTGCGTGTGTGTGTGTGTGTGTGCGCGTGTATGTGTGTGTGTGTTTCCGTGCGTGTATGTGTGTGTGTATGCATGTGTTTGTGCGTGCGTGTGCGTGTGTTTGTGCGTGCGTGTGAAAGTGTATGTGCTTGTGTGTGTGTGTGTGTGTGTGTGTGTGTGTGTGTGTGTGTGTGTGTGTGTGTGTGTGTGTGCCTATATACCAGAAAAGTATAGACATAAAGTTGAAAAGTTTCACCGTCACGCAGCTTCAGACAGAAAGACAGACATTCTTCCGATACACGGCAACTAAGCGAACAGCAAAAGCACCCAGCCATTAACATTTATAAGCTGCGAATGATGCCGTGCCGTGTTGCCTGCTACTTGAGGACAGTGACCATGTTCCCGGAGGTCGTGTGAAGTGGCTTTGGGGCCCACACTACAATAATGCGTTCAACAGAAGTGATGAACTGAGCATGTCTCTATGTGATGTGTAAGCAATAGCTCTGTCTCGAATAATGCGCGTTCGACAGGTGTGTCACAGAGATTAGAGGAAACAACCCGTGCTGCTAATGTGATTGATTCTAGGTAATTGTTTTGTTATTAGATACCTACTCCGTGACCTTGTGGGCAGTATTATTTTGATGGCTTACGGACACACACACACACACACACACACACACACACACACACACACACACGCACACGCACGCACGCACGCACGCACGCACGTACGCACACACACGCGCGCGCGCGCGGACACACACCACACACACACACAACACACACACACACACACACACACACACACACACACACACACACACCCTGCGACTACGGTGATTACGTCTGGGATGGAATGGATGGTGGTCAGGGCGGAGGCCCCATTGATTCCAGTCAGTGTTTGTCTAGGTGGCAGCAACTCTTAAACTACACACAGGGTCTTTACAACTCCAAATGTGTTCACCCAACAGTGCAAGAAATCAAAGCAAAAGCTTCTCGCCAAAGAATGTTGCTTTTATTTGTAATTGATCACTTGATCCTTTTCCCTCAGTGTACACTGAATCACCATGCACGAGGACAAACTGTAGTCGTGGCGAAGGCACTGCACTGGGGATCCAGTGAAAGCATTTCTTTTAACGTGGGTTTAACTTCCTTTGAAGAGGAGGTGAAAACAGGCTGTATACTCAAGCTCAAACGTTAAGCAACGTTTAGCTGGAGAATCAGCACATAAAAGATTACATTATTATCATTAATTGCTCAGAGAGATATGCATTTGTAATAGGGTTATGGTCTGTCATCTTAGCTCCTTCAAGGAAATGCTGGCGTCACCTCCTGATTCTTCACCATATCGATATAAAAACGCATGTTGTGATTTATAATTATTATCCACACACGCGACATACCTGTTATGGATTTCACAGCCATCCTAATTGCCATCGAGGTCATCAGTCAGTTTTGAAGTTCTCGTGCTATTCATTTGTCACCCTATTTCTGCTTTCTATTTTGCAATTTAAATCAGCTAAGACAAACAGAATAAAGGAAATCAAAATGACTATATCAGCAACTAGAACAATATCAAAACAAACATCAGCTTAAATATAACACTGATTTTAATAAGAAAACACAAACCATACAAGTTGTCAACGAAGGCCCATTTTTTTCACAACCAAAAAGACAGATAGTACACTAACAAACGATCATATGGAGGTTAGCTTGTTAGTATAAGTCTGTTTTCACTGAAAAATAAAGCGTGTTTATTATTGTCTTGTTAAAATCAGCTTGTTGTGATGTTGTCGTTGTTGCTGTAACCTTTTGTGTGTTTTGGTCCTGTTTGCTTCAGAACGCTATCAGTCGGCTAGGTTTAACATCTGTCTAACAGCTACGTAAAAATAGAATAAAAACCAATTAAGGCGACCCAAAAACGCGCAATCGAAATACCTGCACTGGACCAAACGCCCCTTAGTTCGTGCCAAGCTTGACAGAGGCAGATTACGTGTTAACATGTGTGGGTCATTGATCAGACAGTTCCATTCGGACTCGGCACGACAGGACGTCATAAAGGCAGATGGATAAAACTCCTTCCTGTCACGCTATGCCTCCGCCTGATCGGGCTGCTATGGAGGCCGGACAACACCAGTCCAGTGTCAGAAGTTCCCCCACCCCCCACCCCCCACCCCCACCCCCTCCTTTAATTTTTTTTTAATTTTTTACCCATTTACTTTGATTGGTTAAACTTGTTTAACGCCGAAGTGTCTTCGAAGAGGTACTGGCAACGACCGAGATCCCAGAAGGTGGGGGAAGAGGGAGACTGTACCTAACATTGCACCAGGTGTTACCACCAGAATGACTCCTACATTAAGATGGGCAACGATGAGAG
>JABMCL010003588.1:30000-52500 GCA_018857735.1 Alviniconcha marisindica
TGTTTACGCGTTGACACGGAGCCGCTGAACAAGTTAACTGGTGATGTCACCTTCGCGTTTGCCTCCAGCGCACGTCCTTGGACAGTCACCACATGATGATGAAAGTCCCTGGGTGAACTGACACATTTCTCCGGGCTTCGACGGGGGTTGACGTTTCTAGGGTTTGTGTTAGTGTTTTGGGTGATGTCTGAACTGTGTACTAACGAGTGGTCTGTCTGTCTGTCTGTCTTCTTCTTCTTCTTCCAAACGGAAGACTCATGGCTTTTGCACTTTCTCTTGCTTTGGACCCCACAGTTGGAATTCACTCTCACAAGACCTTAGACACTGCTCGACCCTGTCATCTTTTAAAGCCAAGCTGAAAACCTTCCTCTTCTCACAGTATTTCCGCCCCAGCTAATATCAATACCCAGTTTATGCTACAGGCATTGTGTGTGTGTGTGTGTGTGTGTGTGTGTGTGTGTGTGGTGTGTGTGTGTGTGTGTGTGTGTGTGTGTGTGTGTGTGTGTGTATGTGTGTATGTGTGCATATAATGCCTTATGTAAATTGTTTTGGTAGGACTGTTTTCTACGTGTATAGAATATTGTATTAATTTAGGTTAATATGTATGATGTGAGCGCTCAGGGCGTTGATCAGCACATGATAAATGTACATTCTTCTTCTTCTTCTTCTTCTTCAATGTTGCTTTACGTCCAAAGAGACCGGAAGGACTATAAGGGTCGGGGGCCCAGGTCGTCCAGACTCCTCTTCTAGTATTCACTGACTTGTCAGCCGTTTATGAGACAGTCCAGTCTATCCTGACGTATCAGCCGTTCATTGGATCATCCAGTCTTTCCTGGCGTGCCAGCCGTTCATTGGATCATCCAGTCTTTGCTGACGTATCAGCCGTTCATTGGATCATCCAGTCTTTTTACTGACGTATCAGCCGTTCATATGATCATCCAGTCTTTCCTGACGTGGTAGAGGATGATTGAGCCGTGCAGTCTTCCCTGACGTGTTAGTCCTTGATTGGAGCGTCCAGTCCTCGTTAATTAACATGTGTGACGTTGATTGGGGCGTGCAGTCTTCGCTGACGTCTCAGTTGTTGATTGGGCCAAAAGTCTGAAACAAGAATGACTGCTAGTGTTATAAAACAAGATCCAAACACATAAAAGGTTCAAAATAACGCTGTTTATTAGGAGAAAACACAACATGCGAATTTTCGGAGTAATCTTCATTATCAAAACGACATTTAAACAACAATTAAACGGAAAGAGATTACCATTTTCAACAATACCTAAAGTTTCAGAAATTAATTTGGGTTATGTTTATTTTTACCCCACTTTTTAAGTCGCTATATATATATATAAGGCTTAGCACATACATATTTTTAATATCTATTGTGTAATGACAAAATGTGTACCGCCCAGATATAACCCTAATGGTTGACTGGGCCTAAAGCACCAACTTACTTACTTTCTTGACGTGCAATCCATTGATTGGGCAGTTTAGTCTTTCCTGACGTGTCAGTCGTTGATTGGGCAGTTCAGTCTTTTCTGACGTGTCAGTCGTTGATCGGGCCGTTTAATCTTTCATGACGTGTTAGCCGTTGATTGGGCGGTCCATTTTTTCCCGGCGATTGAGCCGTTAATTGGGCAGACCAGACTTTCCTGGCGATTGAGCCGTTAATTGGGCCGTGATGTCTTCGCAAACGTGTCAGTCGTTGATTGGACTGAGCTGACCAGTCTCTCCTGCCACGTGACATGCTGTGTGCCACTCTACACCCCTCCACCCCCACCGCCCACCACCTTCCTCACCCCTCCACTCCCCCCCACCCCCACCCACCACGCCTTGCTGTTTCTACTATGCTCCCACACCGATCTAATAACCCATCGTATTCTTTTCTTTCGTATATATTCTTCCATTGTTCCTGTGAATGTCCAAATACCTCAAATGCCTAGTCCTATACTTTCAGCTTTGCTCCCTGTGCCGATGGTGAGATTTCCCATGGGAATATTGGTTCGCTTGCTCCCCCAGCTGAGACAGGGCCGCGCCATCCACGCTGACTAATCCCTCCGTAACACTACTGAAACAGCTCCCGTAAAGACCTGTTAGTGCGCTGCAGTTCCGCCTGCGGTCTCAGTCAGCGCTGTGTGTTTTACTTCAGCAAACACGCATTTGTCTGGCTTTGTCCGTCCCACCCCCCACCCCCCACCCTCTTTCTCTCTGTGGATGGGGAAGCGGAGAGGGTCTGCGGGGAGGAGGGCGTGTTGACCTTCTCTTTGTCTTCGACAGAGGAATGCTGTGCCTCCGTACCGTAGTGCCGCCAGACCTCAGGTCGTGTCCACCTTCTGATGCTGAATCTGAGCCGTTTGACACGCGCGGACTGAACTATCACCAAACGACCCTCCACATCACAGTACACAATAACACATATTTTATATTTTAAAACTCAAAGAACAGTTATTGAAAATACAAAAGTTATATAATAAACAAACAAGTAATTTACGTAATTTACACACACACACACACACACACACACACACACACACACACACACACACACACACACACACACACACACACACACACTGCTCTGACGTTTGAACAGATTTATCTGTTCAGAAATGCTACAGACTGCAGAACAAAACCTGTATTTGATTTATGTACGCGAAATCGTCTACCAGATGGAAGAAACTCATAATTTTTAGCAAGAACATGGCTACATGTAGGCTCCCACAAGCTAAAACTACCAAAGACCAATAACTTAATGCTCAACAATACCCACCCACCCCTATTCCACCCAGAAAAAAGTACAACCACACATAGTAGCTAGTTGAAAACTTAATCAGTTTTTATGGAATTGTACATCCTTGCACATGCGAGCGCACAGAATCAAAAACTCTCCTGTAATGAGCTGCTAATGCGCACCGAGCATTTGGACCGTGAATAGGATGTGTAACCGCTTCACTGGCGGCAAAAACTATCATTTTGCGCTGTTTGAGCTTATAACCATCGCGTGGGACGGCGTAAATGGCTTTGTGACCGCTCCGTTAGACCGGCTCCAGCAGCTGAGGCGTGCAATGGACACGCAACAGATGGAATCGTTTGTGTGTGAAAAGGTCAGAGCGGGGAGATCTTGTCGCTGCATCCGAGAGGTCACCGACCCGTGGATTCCAGTACGGACGTGGCATATAGCCTACATGGATGGATGGCTTTTAACCCTTTCGCTGCCAGCAATTTTGTGTTCTGGATGCAGTTTCCTTCCAAGAACAGTCTCAAAAAGAAAGATTAAAGCAGAAAATATTAAAAAGAAGGAGATCCGAACATATACAAGGTTAAAAAGAACGCTATTTATTAACACAAAACACAACATGCAAAAAAGAAGGCTGGTTTTAGTTAGACAACACAAAACTTGAAACACTGCACAACCATCAGACACTTTGAGTTTAGTTTTTTGTTGAGTTTATTTCTTTTTTTCTTTTTTTCTTTTTTGTGTCTTCCTCTTCGTTTGTTTTGTGCTGTCTAATTCACATCAGCGTTCGTTTTCACCTTTTGTGTTTTGGTCTTATTTCAGAAAGTTAGCATTCGATATTGTTTCAGATGTGTATGTGTGTGTGTGTGTGTGTGTGTGTGTGTGTGTGTGTGTGTGTGTGTGTGTGTGTGTGTGTGTGTGTGTGTGTGTGTGTGTGTGTGTGTGTGTGTGTGTGTGTGTGTGTGTGTGTGTGTGTGTGTGTGTGTGTGTGTGTGTGTGTGTGTGTGTGGTGTGTGTGTGTGTGTGTGTGTGTGTGTGTGTGTGTGTGTGTGTGTGTGTGTGTGTGTCAGTGTGTGTGTGTGTGTGTGTTGAAGAAAAGGTTAAGATGTACACAAAACATTAATGTTGCTTCAGAGAACTCTGATTCACGTAAGAATTCGTGAGAAGCTGGACCGAAGCAGGAGACTGTATACTATGATAGTGTAAGCAGGCGGAAAGTACTTTGCCAATGACGTCATTTGACGTCCTTAGACCTGGAAAAGGGTTAATATCGATTTCGCTCATCTGAAATAATGATAATGAGGCCTTGTTATGTAATGGTGCAATAACAGTAGTCGTGCTAAGTATAATTATATGTGCAGCTTTACGGTCTGTATTACTAATTTTACATATAGTATCGATTCTATCAAATGTAAACAATATTCCACACTAGTCATTTATTTGTAGGCCTATCGTGTAATTTTAGCTAATAGGTTAATGTTATTGTAAATCGTACTAGGGCTGTTTCAGTCGGTGACAAGGCGCTTATTATTATTATCATCGGCATTATTGTATTAATTATTAATCATAGTAAACACAGTCCTATACTTTGTGAGTTGACCAAGACGTCAGTTGTTATTTTTCCTGCCGTATATTCTTTAACGTGCGCAAACCTGTTTTACACTACCTCTTAGGGCCTACGTTAAAAAAAACGTGTGCGGGAGTGGACGGTGGGGGGCAGGAGCAGTTAGCGACTAAAGACTGGGAAAGGAAATGAGCAGCTTAGGCCTAGTGTCCGAGCGAAGATTCGAGCCTGCAACCTTCGAGGCTATTCGGCTACAGAACCGTCTTATTTATAAAGCGTTCACTTTTGTTTTTGTTATTTGTTCTGTTTGTGTAACAGCCCATGGACCCGTTGCATTTTCAGTTTAAGGCGATAGTACATTGTTGTCCTGATGCAGCGTTGTGGCCATACAATTCAGTAATGATGTTTTATGATTGGAGTGAGTGTGCGATGAGCGTACTTGGCACTACAAAACATTCCTCGTGCAACTGTATTAATTGACACTAGGCAATAAAGTTGTATTGTATAATTATTGTATTGTATCGCGCTATTCTTTCAACGTCAATTCCAATGGCGTTGCGACCATGATGCCAGTTCTCTAACATCAGTTTCAGTGATGTTGTCTGCATGCAGGTTGCTATTTTCACTTCAGGTTTACCAGATTTACGACCACGACGCTTCAGTTTTAATGGCGTTATGGCTATGGCACCAGATGCTCGTGCATTTTTTTTTCAGTGTCGAATGTAATGGTGTTATGGCCAAGATGCACTTGTGTCAACGTGAATTCAAATGGTCTGTATCCATAGTGCTATTATTTCACGTCGTGGTCATAATGCTGTTCTTTCAAATGCATGGCTGATGTTAAAGTCTCTTAATTGTCCCTTTCAATGGCGTCATGCGTTGTGATCACAATGGTATTTTTTCAACGCCAATTTTAAGGGCTCTGTCGGCACACTGCTATTCTCTCAACATCAGTTTCAATGACGTTGCGGCCATAGTGCCATTCTTTCTACATCAGTTCCAATGGCATCGTGGTCATGATTGTAGTCCTTAAAGGTCAATTTTATTGGCGTTGTGGTCAGTTGGAATAGCGCTGTTTTGATCATGCTAGTTTTTCAACGTCAATTTGTTTTCAACGTTAATTTCAACGATGCTGCGGTTATAATGCTATTCGTCTATGGTAATTTTGAAAGAATTGGTTGTCATATTGCTATTTTATTAACGTCAATTTCAACGGTGTTGTGTTCATGCTATTCTTTAAAAATCATTTCCAATGGCTTTGTGGCCTTGTTGCTATGTTTGTAACTTCAATTCCAACGGCGCTGTGGTCATAATGCTATTCTTTAAAGGTCATTTCGAATGGCTATTGTGGTCATATGGCTATGTTTCAATGTCAGTTTCCATGGGGCATGTCACTGCCTACTCCCTGAGCAACAAACTGGAAGACTGAGCCGACATATGAACTGGTTTCTTTCGAGCGGAATTCATCGGACACCGCTGATGGAATACTATTATCGTTACGCCAGGGGAACATTGACACAGGCCGTCACGACTTTAACGTGGTCGATTCATTTCTCTGTGGTCTATTTTAGACATGTGGCTGTCATGCTCGATGGCATGCTCGGTGGTGCACGGCGATGTGACCTTTCGCTCCAGGTTTGCCAGTGCACCTTTTCAGCGTTAGAGGAAGGCCATTGATTTCAAGCAGATTGGTTTGCGACTCCTACTGAGAATGTAAATGAAAATCATTCGACTGCAAACACCCTCCCATCCATCCACACCTACCCACCCACCTACCGACAGAAATACATGAAGTGCATGCGCGTGAAACAAATTTGCGTACGTCTTTGACGAAATGAATATTAACGATGTGTGTGCGTGTGTGTGTGTGTGTGTGTGTGTGTGTGTGATGCGTGGTGTAGTGTGTGATGTGTGTGTGTGGTGTGTGTGTGTGTGTGTGTTGTGTGTGTGTGTGTGTGTGTGTGTGTGGTGTGGTGTGTGTGTGTGTGTGTGTGTTGTGTGTGTGTGTGTGTGTGTGTGTGGTGTTGTGTTGGTGTGTGTGTGTGGGGTGTGTGTGTGTGTGTGTGTGTGTGTGGTGGTGTGGTGGTGTGTGTGTGTTGTGTGTGTTGTGTGCGTGGTGTGTGGTGGTGGGTGGTGTGTGTGTGTGTGTGTTGTGTGTGTGTGTGAGCGCCCTCTCAACCCCTCTGTACCTAACCGCGACCTACACTACCACCTATATCCGCACCTCACCTAACCACCACCTTTACTAAATCTACCCTCTGCACCTAACCACCACCTCTACCGCCCTAAACATAAGGCCAGCCTCTGCCTCCACCTTAGCCACTGTTTCTCTACCCCCATATATAAACACCATCTCCCCCCTACCCCACAACAAACCAACGGCTCTACCCTACCCCACACCTAACCACCAGCTCTACCCTACCCCACAACAAACCAACGGCTCTACCCTACCCCACACCTAACCACCAGCTCTACCCTACCCCACACCTAACCACCATCTCTACCCTACCCCACACCTAACCACCATCTCTACCCTACCCCACAACACACCAACGGCTCTACCCTAACCCACACCTGACCACCAGCTCTACCCTACCCCACACCAAACCAACGGCTCTACCCTACCCCACACCTAACCACCATCTCTACCCTACCCCACACCAAACTAACGGCTCTACGCCCGTCAACACACACACACACACACCAACTACCTCCTTTAGTCTCCTTTCCCAGTGGGAGGTGGGGGGTACAGTGTCCTGGCGAAAGAAAACTTTCTTCCCCCTCCTTCCGCCCCCCCCCTCCCCGTAAGACACACTTTACATGCTTAAATACGTTCAAGGTTCCGCATTGTCGCAGAAATAAACAAACAAACAAAAAATCGGACAATCCAACAAAGTTAGGAATTCAGAATTCAGTTAACTACTGGGCCAGTATCATGCTCGCTCCCTCTTGGCGACAGCTGGAATCAGTTCTTTCATCTCTTTTATTGTTTTCTGCTAAATTAACGGCCTGTTTGCCCTTTGTAGCAAGAAAAAGCGGATCGCCTAAGACCTGAAGTTGTTTGATACTGCCCGTTTTTGTTTGTTTTTTCGTTTGTTTTTTCTTCTTCTTTTCTTCCTCTCTATTTTTTCTTTTTCTTTTCTTTTTAATTATACATATTTTGCTTTGTTTTTAACCTTTTGTGTCTTCTGATCTACTGAGTGGTCCGGGTTGCACGAAGTCGTCGTAGCTGGTCTTTCTCTAGAAAAGTGATCAGCGCTTAATTAACAGAACGAGAACAATCAATACGCCCACTACTGGCAGCGAAACAGGCGTTGTAACCTTTGCAGGCAGAAAGAACAAGGGGGAAAAACGGCAACGATAGCTCAGTGATATAACGCACCAACTTGCAACTTTTAATCTCACCGACACGAAGAGGCGATTGTGACTAATTGTTAAGGACCATTCGGCTGACGACAATGACTCTTTTTCGCTCCGGCACGTGTTTCTCGCATGCCAGGTGACAGTTACCGTAGACAACTCGGGTTTCGGTTCTTGCGTGCCTTAATTTAATTTTGTGACGTCTGTGGAGCGCTGGTGATTCCCTTCGTTTGTTGGCTTATCAACACGACGGCTAAAGAGAGGGATTAGAGGGAGAGTGGAGGAAGAAGGAGGGAAGTGTGTGTGTGTGTGTGTGTGTGTGTGTGTGTGTGTGTAACTGTGTGCTAGTGTGTGTGTGTGTGTGTGTGTGTGTGTGTGTGTGTGTGTGTGTGTGTTGTGTAATGTGGTGTGTGTGTGTGTGTGTGTGTGTGTGTGTGTGTTGTTGTTAACTGTGCGCTAGTGTTGTGTGTGTGTGTGTGTGAGAGAGAGAGAGGGGGGGGCTATGGGGAGGCAGAAGAATTGTCAGGGTAGAAAGAGGGTCGTGGCGAATGGTGGCGGTTGGGATGGGGAAATCACTTTAAAAGTGAGGGTGGTAGGGGTGGACATAGAGCTGAAGCAAGACATAATGTATGGTTGGGGAATGGGGGGGGGGGGGGGGGGGGGAAAACATGTCATGGGGAGGGTGGAGGAGGTAGGGGCTACATTGAGGTAAGGGCGGTGGAAGGGGTACAAAGAGGGCGGAGGGAGGACGGCAACAAAAAGGTGGGAAGTGCAAGAGGACGAAACCTCGACGTGCCGGAGAACTGCAGGCACGCTTACTTGAGAAATGCACGTTGACGACATTAACGTTTTAATAGGGACAATCAGTACGATTGTGACACGCTGACACAGGCCTGCACGTGCAGTCCGGTCGATTGTAATCACAGAATCAATGGACGCGCTCGGCGGGTGTCTGGTGCCTACCTGCCGCTGTTTCTGCAACTTCCACTCCGCCTGCGGTGTCCTGAAATGATCGAATATTGCACAGCTCTAACGTAACCCGCAGAGAAAAGAGTTAGTAATTGGATTTTAACGTCCTGTCAACCACACAGGTCATCTCAGGACGATCCAACCCTGGAGCAAGCAAGTGCAGAATTCAAAACTCTTCTCATGCAAACCTTTTCTCAAGTCAATAATACAAAATCGACCAGTACACATGTATGAGATATACACATCCTAATTTCTACTTCCATGTCCATTCGCTATTTTTTTCTTTTTTCTTTTACCAAATCCTCTTCCTTCTTTTTAAGCGCGTTAGTTTGGGCTAACGCAGTCACCCTGGTTTGCCGGCGGAAAAAAATAGGCCACCCTGCTCACAATCACAGTTAAGTTATTTAAGCAGGTTCCTGAGGTGAGTGCCTACACAATACGAATCGGTACCAAAACATGTGTTACTGTGCAGTGATGGATAGGCAGATGGTTGGGGTTTTAACGTTATAACAGCGAAGAAACTCGTAATTTAGTGACTCGTGTTTGAACTGGTGTGAAAGCATTTTGAATGCGTGATTCGGCCTGAGGTGAAATTATGCTGTTGACGGGACTCTAAACTCCAAGAACTAACAAACTGTTTGTGCCTAGTGTGGGAACAGAGATGGCCAACGTATGGGTCAGGATTTCCTTCTGCTACAGGTAGCCATGCAGTTATACGTACGTGGCTCGAGCTGTGTGCAGTAGACGATCGTATGGTCAGCTCAGTTCTGTTAAAAATAAAATTAACCTAAATACCTGAAACAAGGTTGACTGCTATTGTTCTAAAACAAAGATCCAACCACACGAACGGTTTGAAACAGAACGCTAATTTTAATGAGACGAGAAAAAACGTGAGTACATTTTCGCCACAAAACGACAGTTAAACGAAATAAATGAGAATAATTATTATATTTCTTCGGTTGCTGTTTGTGGAATGCCTAGAGTGTCTGGAAAAATGTTGGCATGACAGTGATGTGTAAGTGAAAGATGATTGGATAGAGAGAAAGAGAAGAGAGAGAGAGAGAGAGAGAGAGAGAGAGAGAGAATGAGAGAGAGAGAGAGAGAGAGAGAGAGAGACACACACACACACACACACACACACACACACACACACACACACACACACAAACACAGAGGAAATGCTGAGATTTGGAATAAGAGTGGATACACAATCCAAAATGATGATTAGGGTTTCGTTGTTGTTATTGTCGTTTGTTTGTTTGTTTTGTTTTTTACTCTCTTTTCTTCCTTTGCAATATAAAATAATTATTTTTTTAAATTATAAACTTTTTTTTACGGCCAGGAAGTTTCTCTGCCCATACAACACGAAACATCTGAGTTTCCAACAGTGCCATGCCATCTAGAGCAAAAAACACTGTGTTGTAGGTTGCGCGCGCAGCACGTTTCACACGTGACAAATTACGGTCAGTTCCAAAAAGCCCAGTAACCTAAACTTTTGTTTGGGCGGTATGAACGTGCTGTTCCGTAAACTGGCGTAGCAGTTTGAACCTTTGAGCACTCATAACACACAAGAACACTGTGGTGTGGAGCTAAGTGGTAGGCCTCTAAGTGACAGGATCTTCGTCATAGAGTGACAGGGTCTGTAGTGTCAGGGTCAAGCCGGCATGACAGTAGGCTACTGTGTGTGTGTGTGTGTGTGTGTGTGTGTGTGTGTGTGTGTGTGTGTGTGTGCGTGCGTGTTGAGTGTCTGCGTGCGTGCGTGCGTGTGTGTTGAGTGTCTGCGTGCGTGCGTGTGTGCGTGCATGTGTGCGTGCGTGTGTGTGTGTATGTGCGCATGTGCACGCGCGTGTGTGTTAAACTGGAGTTGAGATTTTGCATCATGTGCAGCCAAGAGGCAAACTTCCGTGCATAATTTTAGCATAGCAGGAAAGCTCCTTAGACTGGATCTTATCGCATGTCTGGAGCTTGCGAGGAGTCTCGTCAGAGTGCTAGATGGTAAAGGGCAAGAAAACGAGCGTTGACGAAGTGTTGTTTAGTGGGAGTTGGCGTTGGCGGCAGCGCTTTGATCCGGAGTCGTAACGAAACAGGAAACGGCTGCTTGGCTTTGTGATGTGAGAGAAAACATCTTGGTTCTGTAGCCCAAAACAAGCACGGTAATTTACAGTGTGTGTGTGTGTGTGTGTGTGTGTGTGTGCGTGCGTGCGTGCGTGCGTGCGTGCGTGCGTGTGCGCTCGTGTCAGTGTGTGTGTGTGTCCTTTGACATTTGTATCTATAGACTCACATATTAAACATTTACACAAAAGCTGTGCAGCCTAATCAACGCCCCGGGAGGAAGGCGATGCCGAGTGTCACACTTTAAGACTCAGTGAAAGCAATGTTCGCGCTGATCTCTGACATTTGGCGTGACTCTTCAAGACAAAAGTCTACAGCGCCATTTTACACCTTTTATTTAGAGGGTAAGCGGTTTTTTGTTTGTTTTGTTTTTATGGAACGTAAACTAGTTCTGAATATAGTTTAACCTTTTGATGCCTTTCTCCGAGAACAAGGATTAGTATTTAAAAGAGATGAACTGGGCAAAATATACACCGCGGCCCCCCTAATTTTGTGATCAAAATAAAAGCGGATTTTTGATCTTCGAGAATAGAATGTGCAGCCTATATTTCATTTCCAGCACCAAGTATATATATATATATGTGTGTGTCTGTGCATCACCTTATCTTCTTGAAAATACAGTTTTTGTTACACCCCTTCCATTTTTTTGTGTTCCAAACAGAAGTGCACTTTTTTCATTGGCGAGAGCTTCCAGAAGTATCGTTTTTGTCGAGACAAACGTTTGTCGCAACAAACACTTGTTTGTTGCGACAAAACACGTCTTTTGTCGCGACAAAAGTATGCTTGTCGAGACAAAACGTTTGTCGCGACAAACATAATTTTGTTGCATTTTTTTTTTTTGCCCGGCAAGCATACTCTTGTCGCGACAAAAGACGTGTTTTTTTCGTGAGTTAGAGAGTTAATTTCGCTAAATTTCAGGTTTTGATATAGTTGTGATGTAGCATTAATGATTTGTTGCTTTTGTTGTTGTAAATTATGCCCATTATGGTCTGGTTTCTACCCCAAATACATTTGTTCTTCAGTACCTACCCCAACATTCTGTATACATTTTTTCTTTGTAAATGTTCCATATCTTTAATTTTTCAGATTTCCCCGCCGTATTCGACGAAGCCACCAGTGGGTGCCAAAATTTGAACAGTCCCCTTAACTTATCGTCATCAACATTATTTAGAAAATGAAAAACTCTAGAGGAGACTGCTTTATAATTACACACACACACACACACACACACACAACATACACACACACACACACACACACACACACACACACACACACACACACACACACACACATACAAACACGCACGCACGCACACACACGCGCACACACACAACACACACCACATACATACAAGCACGCACGCACGCACGCACACACACGCACGCACGCACGCACGCACGCACGCACACACACACACACACACACACACACACACACACACACACACACACACACACACACACACACACACGCGCACACTTGGTATTCGCGAAATAAAATATAGGCAGCACAATTTTTGTGGTTGTAATTTATATATGTAATGTATATCTGCTACGTGGAAGACCTTATTGCACTTGACTAGAAGACTAAACAGCTCATTTTTTTAAAATTATTATTTCTTCCAGTGTGCATACATTAACACATGCATATTCATGAGAGAGACTATGCTTGTATCAGTGTGCACGTGCGTGCGTACGTGCGAGCGAGCGTTTGTGTTCATGCGTCCGTGTCTAGTCTGCGTCAGTGCATGCGTGCGCCTGTGTGTCAGTGACGTGTGCGCGTGTGTATTGGTTGTACTTTTAGTTCTGTGTTAGACGTGATTATTTAGTATAACTGATTATATTTTTATAATTTTAACTACATCTGAAAGTCTGTGTGTGAATGTGAGCATGTGAGTGTGTGAATGTGAGCATGTGTGGTGAGTGTGTGTGTGTGTGTGTGTGTGTGTGTGTGTGTGTGTGTGTGTGTGTGTGTGTTGTGTGTGTGTGTGCTTGTGTGAATGTTGTCGTGTGTGTGTGTGTGTGTGTGTGTGTGTGTGTGTGGGTGTGTGTGTGTGTGTGTGTGTGTGTGTGTGTGTGTGTGTGTGTGTGTGTGTGTGTGTGTTGTGGTCATTTGCTTATGCTTGTAAGCTGACCGCACTCAAAGACACTTTCCTGTAGTACAACTCACTGAATAAAGAATGGGAATGGGAACAGGGAAGTCCGGATCGGGCTGCTTGCTATGCACTCGAGCCAACGGGTTCACTGGTATTCCGGTCTTGTGGAAACGCCCCCTAGCGGCCAGCGAAGGACCCGGAACAGTCGGAAGACCTCATCTGTAAACACGTCAGTGCTTATCTCGGATTTCTCGCCCCTGAAACCCGCCTCACCCCCACCTCCGTCCGCCAGGACTCACCCCTGCTGCACTCCCCATGTGGTATTTCGGGTGAGGTAATATCTGCAGCATGGAAAACGTGTTTACCGACAAGGCCAAAACGGTTCCAAGTCAAACAGATCAAGCGAGCGTCTTGTGAAAATACGCTAGGAGGTTGGTTACTAAGGCAGAGAGAGGGGGGTGGGGGGTGGGGGGGGGGAATGGGCGGCGAGGAAGAGGCGGTCAGAGAGAGAGAGAGAGAGAGAGAGTTATAATAAGCTGTATCAGTTTCCCTTTCTGGCACTCGGTGACCTTGAGATCTGTCTTTCTGTCTGTCTCGCTTCTTCTCCTTTTTCTTTGCACGTACCCCGCGCCTGCACCCCTTCCTCTACACCCATCACAGCAAAGGAAGCGCATTGCAGTGAAGTATTTCAACTCTGCTGAGGAAAAAAAGCTTTAGTTTCTCTTCAGACAGTTCTGTTTTTTCTTTCTGTTTTTCTTTTAAGAACAACTATTCTCGTTTCCGTTCTTTTGTTTCGCTTTTGAACTCGTGCTATTATTGTCTGCTACGGTATGTAGGAGCTAGCCGCAGTGTTGGATCGGTCTTGACACTTGCCATCATCTATTTACGTAAGGTTTGTACGAGACTTTGTTGTCATAAAGATTATGCTGAAGTCAACTGTGAGAGCTTATTATAATCGATCGTTTTTATATGGCGATATTCTCTCAAGCAGACTCACTATGCTGCGCTTTCAAGTTACATTCTATAATCCACAAAACTCAGACATGGACTACAGGATCTTTAACGTACGTATGCGCTCTTTGTGCATGTGTATACACACGAGGGACGTCTTATCCTTTTGCCCCCCCCCCCCCATTTATTTTTTAATAATATATAAAACAAATTGGTTGTATGAATTTGCATTTTTTGGTTTATTGCAGTGCAACCATTTTCAAATTAATTTGTTAAATGCTCTTTCACTGAGGTTTCATGTACCCCTATTGGGGTTTCCTAACCCATATATGCCCAGAGATTTGTTAACACTAAAACCCCTGATAAAAAAAGCATTTCCGCCGTTCCGCAAACGGTGGCCTCCTCCAGAAACCAACAGGAGGAAACACTCAACCACCTCTTCCTTGAATAAAGGAAGTCCCTCTTCAGAGGTCCGTGTCAGCAGGACGCCAAAATGACACTCAGCTAAAACAGGCTAACAAAACCAGTAATGCGTCCTGAATAGGGGACGGTGGTGTAATGTCCAACTAGCAGACGAAATAATGTTAATCAGCATTATCTCCCTTATAATGATATTTGCACATGCACCGGTACTAAGCAACTTGATATACACAAAACATGCGCAGTGACTCTAACTGGAAAACGCCCACCTAACCGTGATCCGGAGTTGCAACTGACAGAGCTGGTGCAAGACACAGAAGCCTTGATGGTGCAAGACAGGAAAAGGTGGGTATAAATGGGTTAAATAGATTCCTGGACTGGGAGAAATCTCGGGGCGGACTCAAAGCCTAGAGCGTTACAGTCACCCATCCACGTAGGAACCCCGCTCTCCAGTGCTTTCGAGAGCGAGTGCTCTCACTGTGCGCCACCGTCTCTCGCCCGCCACTGAAAGGCCGAACCAAGAAACGAAATGCACTGATTTTGCTCTTACTGACACTGGGCGTGCTACGAACTTGTGGCAGAAAACGAGATACCTTTGTTTCCTCTCTACTCCACGTCAGTTGTCTAATTCCTTTTGGACTGGGTGACCTTGGCGGTTTTTAAACAGATCTACCCTGTTATTGTACCCGACGTGCCAGGTAAGAGTATCGTACGTACGCGACTCGGGTCTTTCAAAACGTGTTATGTCCCATGTGATAGACGTGACGTCAGTCTAGCGCTATTAATTCCCCTAATTTCTTTGTTCATGCCCTGTTACGGGATGTTTAGAGTGTTTTAAAGGAGAGGAAGTCAGCGGAAAGTTTGGTTTGGTACATAAGGGTTCTCTTGTCTTTTCTTTCTTTTTGCGAACAAAATTCCTAACAGCTTGCCTTGATTTGCGTAGCAGAAATGAAAAATGAAAACAATGGGGGGGGGGGGGGGGGGGGGGGGGGGGGGGGAGAATAAGAATAAGAAAAAAGTAAGTTGTTCTTTCACAAAAGATCCAGGTCCTTACTTGGGAAGAAGGTTCGGAGAAGTAGATCTTCTGCTGCTTGTTGTGCAGTATGCAGTTGCGTGGCGTAAGTCCGTTTGTTATTTGGCCACAACCAACACACACACACACACACACACACACACACACACACACACACACACACACACACACACACACGCACACACGCACACACATACACATACACACACACAGAGTTTAAACGAAAGCTGATTCTAATAAACAACACAAAATATAAGGACATTTTCAGGGTAACTTTTTTTTCAAACAACAGACGAATAAACGATGATAAATGAAAATTGTTTGTTTATCTGGTTTTAATTGGTGCTGGGCTCTCTGCGATGTGGTGAAAACTTTGTCTGTTGCTTTAAAAGGGGGTATACCATGGAGTTCTTTATAGCCATTTGTCTCTTTTTAACCTTAGTTCAGAACAAGACACCTAAAAGGTTCAAAAGGATGCTATTAATCAGGACAAAACACAACATGCGAATTATCTGGGTATCCCCTTTATCAAGCTACAAAACGACACTTAAACAACAGTTAAACGGAGTAAAAGGATGAAAAATGAGATGGAGAACTAAGCCATTTATCGGTGTTTGGTTGAGCTATGTTGTTTTCCTGTCCAGTGCTCGGAAGACTCTTGGAATGACAATGACGTGTAATAGGTGAAAAAAGAATTGTAGCTTAATAATGGGGATTACTCCGAAAATTCGCATGTTGTGTTTTGTCCTAATAAATAGCGTTCTTTTGAACCTTTTGTGCGTTTGGATCTTGTTTCAGATCGCTAGCAGTCATTCTTGTTTCAGATTTTTTCTTAGTTCAGAACGCTAGCAGTCAGTTCTTTTTTTCTTTTTCTTTTTGTAATGTGATTAAGAGAGGTAGATCTTCTGTTGATTATTACGTAGTTTCCAGAGCAATCCGGTTGCTTCCTGATAAATTTAAGAGGGGTCGGTCTGCTGCTGATCGATGCATGCAGGGACGTTGTGACCTTTCTGGGTAAGGAGCAGCTACCCGGCGAAACAAATGGGAGAGAGAGAGAGAGAGAGAGAGAGAGAGAGAGAGAGAGAGAGAGAGAGAGAGAGAGAGAGAGAGAAGAAGAAGAAGAAGAAGAAGAAGAAGAAGAAGAAGAAGAAGAAGAAGAAGAAGAAGAAGAAGAACAACAACAACAACAACAACACCACCCCCACTGCCACCACTACCACCACCAACAAAACCACACCACACACACACACACACACACACACACACACACACACACACACACACACACACACACACACACACACACACACACACAAAAGTAAAGATAGAGAAGAAAGTAAACATCAGTCGAGCAAGTGGGTAAAACGTGTCATGTCCTGTCCTTTATTGCACACTGGCATCAAGAACATTACGTAATTATACAGTGTCTTTCGTTACACAGACGTAACACACATACTTCAAAGATTGCAGTAAGTGTCTTTGATGACACACATGCTACGCACAGGCTTCAAGGACAATAAGTATGTGTGCACACCGTGTCTTTATTACACATATGCTATGCAATGTCTGTGGTTACACAGATGCAACACCCAGGCTTCAAGAACAATAAGTATGTGTACAGAACACGTCTTTATCACACAGATGCTATGCAGTGTCTGTGGTTACACAATGCTACACCGAAGGTTCAAGGACAATAAGTATGTGTGGAGTATTTGTGTGTCTTTATTACATAGATGCTATACAGTGTCTGTGGTTATACAGACGCAACAAAACATAGGCTTCAAGGCCATAATCATGCACACAGTATATGGCTTTGGCTACATATCTGCGACACGCAGGCTTGAAAGACAGTACTGAAGTACTCAGTAAGTGTCTTTGGTTCGTAGACGCAAAACACAGAAGGCGTTTAACCCTTTCAGTGACGAGTATACCGGGCCGTCACACGGAAATGGAAGTGCCAACGTTGAATTCATTAAGGCTTTTCTCCCCTTGTGCATGAGTACGTAAAGGAATTGTATCAAAATACACAGTATTGACAGTAGGTCCATCAAATAAACTGTTTCCCATCGTGTATGTCGATCTGCACTTTTCAGCCCGGAAATTTTTACAGGCTGGGGTAGCGAAGGGGTTAAAAAAAGATCGTGACATTTTGGACCAAAATGATCAGCAAATCACAGCTAATGGGAAATACAAGCCTCTGAAAACAGCTGTTGTTGCCAAGCCCGTCTATGAAAGGAAAACACCCCTTCCTTTTCTTACCTGACAGTTTGTTTGACAAAGTGAAAGTCGAAGCGGTGAATGTTGCGCGTGTTCATTTTTTTTCTTTCTCTCTCCAGAGAAATATCCGAAGGAGTGTAGAAGGCTGTGAATGTCAGCGTGTGTCTGTTTGTTACTGTTGCTAAAAGGGGCTTTTTGTGACGCTGCTCAAGTCCTGTTTGAAATTCTATACTATTGTGCAAGGATGTCTGCTTTGGCCCCTTCGTTGTCTGGACTTGCGCCAGGAGAAGAAAGCTGCAGACTCTGGAAACGCTGGAGAGATGATTTTGGCTTTTGTTGTTTGCTACTGATGGAAAGTGCATTTTGTTTGTTGAGTTTCGGTTTGCGCAAAGTTTGGGTTGTTTGTTTGTGCTTGTATCGCGCGTGTGCGCGTAAGAGAGAGAGAGAGAGAGAGAGAGAGAGGAGAGAGAGAGAGAGAGAGAGAGAGAGAGAGAGAGAGAGAGAGAGAGAGAGAGAGAGAGATGAGGGAGTCGATAAGTGTGTGTGTGTGTGGGTGTGTGTGTGTGTGTGTGTGTGTGTGTGTGTGTGTGTGTGTGTGTGTGTGTGTGTGACAAAACTGACGACAGTCATGCAATTCTGTTCTGTGCTTTTTATGAAAGCTTTCCCAAAGGTATGTCAAAGGACTGGATTGCTGTTAAAGGTTGATGGTTGAAGTCTTAGTTTTAGCAGTATATATGTCTCTCTCCTTACTCTCTGGTGGTCGCCCTGGTGTCTGGTCTGTCTCTTGTATCTACATCTGATGCTGTTACAGCTGCAGCAACAAATTTACGCTGTTCAGACGTGTCAAAAATGTTTGAACATCACAAGCAGCGACATGAACAACAACAACAACAACAACAACAATAACTACACGTTTCGTTACAGCACCATCGTCATCATTTTCAACAACAACCGACTATTCAGCCCATTGTTCATTTAAATAAATGATTTATTTCAGCAGCAGCAGCAGCAACAACAATAATCCATTACCCAATGGAATAAACACAATACGTCTTACTGCATATTGGCACATAAGTGCCTCTCAATAAAAGCAGCCGTCGTCAGTTACGGCGATGCTGATGATGATGGTGATGGCGATGATGATGGAGATGGCAATAATGATGGCGATAGGGATGGTGGTGGCGATGGCAATGATGATGGTGATGGCGATGACGACGATGATGATGATGGCGATGGCAATGATAATGGTGATGGCGATGGAGATGGCAATGATGGCGATGATGATGGCGATGATGATTATGATGGCGATGGTAATGATGATGGTGATGGCAACGATGATGGTGACAGCGATGGAGATGACAATGATGATGGTGATGGAGATGGAGATGACAATGATGATGGTGATGGCAATGACGATGACGATGGAGATGGCAATGATGATGTTGAAGGCGATGAAGATGACGACGATGATGGCGATAGCAATGATGATTGCGATGGCAATGATGATTGCGATGGTGATGGAGATGGCACTGATGATGGCGATGGCGATGATGATGGCGATGATGATGATGGTGATGGCGATGATGATGATGATGGCAATGGTGATGGTAAGTGTGATTTGAATGGGGATGATGATGGAGCTGGCTATGGGGATGGGGATGATGATGGTAATTACGATTGGAATGTGGATGATGGTGGAGATGATGCCGATGGGGATGGTAAGGATGATGGGCATTGAGATGGTGGTGATGGCTATGGGAATGGTTGTGGTTATGGGGATGACGAAAAGGATGGGGGTGGGGACAGAGTCCTGTGCAAGCTTCCATGTCACACAAGACTGAAGTGGACTTTGTCGTGAAGGCGATTGCCGAGACGTGGTAGGCTAAAGCCGATTACAACTCCGCACTGACTGCAGAGAGCAGAGGGTGATGTCGGGTTCGGTGGGAGACAAAACAGGTTTTACCAGCAACACTGTTTGTGGACAACACTCTTTGTGGACAACACTGTTTGCGGATAAATCTGGCTCAGCTCTGTCCTGGAGTGTCAGTTTTGGTATTGGAAGCGGTTTCTGTTTTATGTTTTGACGTCCGCACACTGCATTCGTGGACACGCGCGCACACAGACGCGCACACATTCACCAACATACATACACTAACACACCACACGCACAGGTGCACGTAATACATTCACGCGCGCACATACACATGCACACACAGACCCCATCCTCACCCCACTCCCCCACCCCCGCCCCCCAACACCCCCAAACAGACATACGCACACAAATCTGGAATATCACAGCATTGTAGATCGGCTTTTGTAAATTTCTGCTCATGATAATATGGAGAGCTTTGTGAGCACTTGTGTACACTGGACTTTAGGGAAAATAGATAGCGGCATTGTGGAGTGGGATCGAGGTTGTACACTGGACTTTAGGGGAAATAGATAGCGGCATTGTGGAGTGGGATCGAGGTTGTACACTGGACTTTAGGGGAAATAGATAGCGGCATTTTGAAGTGGGATCGAGGTTGTACACTGGACTTTAGGGGAAATAGATAGCGGCATTGTGGAGTGGGATCGAGGTTGTACACTGGACTTTAGGGGAAATAGATAGCGGCATTGTGGAGTGGGATCGAGGTTGTATACTGGGCATTTAGTAGAGACAATTGTGAGGAGGGAGATACACACACACACACACACACACACACACACACACACACACACACACACACACACACACACACACAGGGAGAGCTTGGCTGGTTATTTGATTTTAAAGCCTTGTTCAGAGACAGAGGCCGGGGGGGGAGACAGAGAGAGAGAGGGGGGAGGAGGGAGGGGAGAGAGAGAGAGAGAGAGAGAGAGAGAGAGAGAGAGAGAGACAGAGAGAGAGACAGAGACAGACAGACAGAGACAGACAAGACAGAGCAGACGAGAGAGAGAGAGAGAGAGAGAGAGAGAGAGAGAGAGAGAGAGAGAGAGAGAGACACACACACACACACACACACACACACACACACACACACACACACACACACACACACACACTGACTGGCTGACAGAAAGGCACAGACAAACAAACAGTCAGACAGACACACAAACAAACGGAGACTCTGGAGGGTCAATAGATGCAGAAGGCGCCATTAGATTTCATTCATCTTCGGCAAATATCCCGTCTGGTATGACACAAGATAAAGAGGAAAATCTATTGAACCCTGTTGCCCTTGTCGCAGCATCAGCTCGATGTCTGTCGGTAAAATGTATGACACACACGGCAAAAGATGCTTGTATCGTGGGGGGAAATGGATATAACTAAGAAATCGACAACCAGATGTAAAGTTGTGGTTAAAACATTTTTCTAGTGTTTATTACGATTTGAACGGATGGTAGCTGCCTCTAGACACACACACACACACACACACACACACACACACATATATATATACATACACACACACACACACACACACACACACACACACACACACACACACACGCAGACAGAAGCACACACATATACACACACACTTAAACACCACCAACCCCCCCCACCCCCACACACACACACACACATTCATACACCAGGCACATCCACACAATACGCACACAACCTCCTCAACCCGCATTCACCCTCCCCACCCCCCCCACCACCCACCATCACACACCACACACACACACACACACACACAACACACAACACACACCACACACACACACCACCACACACCACACACACACACACTCCTCCTCATCACCCACAACACACACACACACACACACACACACACACACACACACACACACACACACACACACACACACACACGCGCGCGCGCACACACACACGCACCCCCCCTCCACACACACATACACTGTGCTGTGCGAAGAAAGGGCAATGAATTCTAAAACCACAGTAGATTACTTCTGCGTCTTAAGTTCTTATGATCAAGAGATCGTCGATGAATTATTCATCCGAGTCGAGGAGACAAAACGAACTCCTAGGAAGAAAGACTGCTGAAATAAAACTGGGGAAAAAATCAAGCAACAAACAAAGCAAAACAAAAACCAACAGAAAAGCACATACAAGGACGCCGAGCTGGTGTTGGATTTAATTCGCATGAAGCCAATCGAAAGACGAGTTTTAGCGAATGTAATTGCTGCAAAACGACAGAATATCAATACTTATTTGTGCGATTTTTGATTGATCTGCGAGCCTGTGGTGTTTTTATTTCTGAGAATTTTATTTTTCGCAATGCCTGGACAATAGCATTGCTCAATATGTTCTATTTCATTTCAAACACGGAAGTCAAACAAGTTCACAGCTACTCTAGAATTAAACCATTTAGATGGTTCTAACTAGTTCGTCCAGAAATAATTTAAAAAGAAGTAATGATGGAGAAGGAAAAAAATAAGGCGGGTGGGGGGGGGGGGGGGGGGGGGGGGGGGAGCACATAACATGCTGCGGTGCAAAGGCCAACACACTATGGTCGTTGGGGCGGTTGTCAGGATGGCGGTCGTCAGGATGATTGTTGGGATGGTCGTTGGGGCGGTCGTCAGGATTGTCACTGGGGCGGTCGTCAGGATTGTCGTGGTGCAGTCGTCAGGGTGTCGTTGGGGGTCGTCGTCATGGCGGTCTCTAAGGTGGTCGTCAAGTAGGTCGTTGCGGTGGACATCAGGGCGATGGGTCACCACCACAACTTATGGTGACTTAAAAAGCAAGTTGCGCACGTCACTTTCTCCTCTGCCTATCTGTATATAAATGATGCTTGTAATTTTATATTTATTCATTCAGTAGCTTAGCAAGGACTAGTTGTTGAAATCCTTGTAAAAAACAACAACAACGTTTTCGAGTTCGAATTCGAGTTCTGTCTTGAACTGCCACCCGATTGGCCATACCGACAGTGGAACGAACACAAGGACACGGTCAAAAATGGCAAGGGAAAATGGCAGAAAAAAGAAAGCAAGACCTCTTCCAAAGACCCAACAGCGTTTATTATCTGCAGTGAAGGTCCCGGCGTCAAAGCCAAACTCCTAGCTTTTCGCTAGCG
>JABMCL010003588.1:57500-62500 GCA_018857735.1 Alviniconcha marisindica
AGAGAAAGCAAGCAATGTACCGTACGTAGCAATCGCGGATCCGGAGCTGATTGCTGATAGTGTGTTCCTCACAAACGAGCTTTAAGAGAAAAAAGACTACAGCTAAACTCGATTAGTTAATTGCGAAGTAGTCAGCTAAGTGAGCTTCCCTTACTAGGCTTGCCCATTATGACCCCAATTCACCTCATGATCACCTCCGTTGCCTCTTTTCTGTCTCTGTCTCTCTGTCTCTGTCTCTGTCTGTCTGTCTGTCTCTCGTCTCTGTCTCTGTCTCTGTCTCTGTCTCTCTCTCTCTCTCTCTCTCTCTCTCTCTCTCTCTCTCTCTCTCTCTGTCCAAACACACGCAATAATATTTCTTTGAGCAAGGTGACAATTTCTGCTCTGCGTGATTTCTGGAGTTATATTATAGCTTTTCGTCTGAGTAAACCCATCTCAGCACCAGTTCTTTACAGTCTGCCCAAGCTTCTGCGGTCAGTTAGAAGCAGCAACTCTCATGACGACCTTTCTTTATGTACCCACGGTGATCTGTGTGATAATGTCCATTTTACAATGCGTCTTTATTTGCTCTCATCCCGAGAGATGCTCTCGTGCTGTTGTGCGCCTCTTGAGACATAATCGCCTGTAACGTCTATTTTCATTATATTTTGCATGTGAACCTTTCTTTTAAAGGAACTAAAACCTCAAAATACGTTTCGTCTAACGGATTGAAGCCACTAAAGTAAACACCGAAAATTTAGAATTTTGCTAAATTTTCCCGTTGCTTTTGTAGCGAATTAAAAAGAAGAAAAAGAAGAAGAAGAAGCAGAAGAAGAGGAAGAAGAAGAGAAACTGCGTGCGACGATTTGAGGGATCGGACGAGCAAAGCTTTGTCGACGTTACAGCTCGTCTGTCGCATACACTGCTTCTTTGATGTTTGGTCTAGGAGGCTCTAGCACCTTCACACCATGCTGGGTCATTGCATTCACCAAAAAACAAAAGAAATAATTTCCAAATTCGACAGAAAAGCACCGCGGCGTGTTTAAGTAAAGAAGCACCTCTTCAGGCTGCTTTATTATCATTATATTATCAACGTTCTACTCTTCCACTATTCTGAATATTTTTACCCACTTTTTAACCCTTTTTTTAAAACTGGTAACATGTGGGATTTTCTTCTTGTTCTTCTTGTTCTTGTTCTTCTTCTTCTTGTTCTTCTTCTTCTTGTTCTTCTTCTTCTTGTTCTTCTTCTTCTTCTTCTTCTTCTTCTTAACTAGCAATTGTAACATGCCGATATTTTGGCATGTATTGTATTTTGAAATAAAGAAACAAGTGTTTCGTCGTGATATTTAATCGTCATGGCTGACTGGACGTCAAACTTCTATATATCCCGTTGAGTGAAACATATTTTCAGAGGACTAGTTCCTTTAACTGGACTAAACAGCTCCAAGTACTGACTTGATCTGACTTTCTCGCCAAAGATTTCAGGACTGAGCGCAATTTTGGTCAACGTTAAGATGTTCAGCTGATTTCACCGAAGGAAATAAGTCTACACTAAGGGGAATAAAACTCTAATTTTCAAGCGTTTGTCACTTTGGTCTTTGGTGGTGGGCGGGATTTGGAGTGATTGACCTTTAGGTCCGGGGCTGTAGCGTGGGTTTATGTTCTGGGCGGAATGGAGAGAGACAGCCCAAAAGTCAATCTGGCGCGAAAGGCAATCTGTTTCTGGGGATATTTCGGTCCTGGTTACCCTTAACGTTTCGCTTACGAGGCACTGGGTTTGTATTACGCATACGTATTAAGAAAGAAATTCTCGTCAGCAATGTCTTAATTCCTTATTAGGTCAGGGATCAATTTCGGGGTGTCAAGTGTGCGGCTGATTCTGCGCACTTGCGACGGGGATAGGACAATAGAACCTCTGTTGAAAAATAACCCCGAACTATGGCCAAGCAAAGTGGGTGTTCATTTAAAGACGTGGCCTACAGGAGAGGGATTCAATTATTTGGCCTTATGAAAATTGGCGGTCTTACAACAATTTAATAGAAAGAAAGAAAGAAAGAAAGAAAGAAAGAAAGAAAGAAAGAAAGAAAGAAGCAACAACAATTTAAAATAAAGGAAGAACAACGATTTAAAAGGAGAAAGAAGCAGCAACAATTTAAAATAAAGGAAGAACAACAATTTAAAAAGGGGGGACAGATGCAACAACAATTTAAAAGAAAGGAAGAACAACAATTTAAAAGGAGAAAGATGCAACAACAGTGTAAAAGAAAGAAGGAAGCACATCAGTTTGAAAAGAGAAAGATGCAACAACAATGTAAGAGAAAGAAGGAAGCACAACAATTTGAAAAGAGAAAGATGCAACAAATGTAAGAGAAAGAAGGAAGCAACAACAAGAAAGAAAAAAGGTCGCAGCCATTCAGAAGGATGGAGGGGCAGAGAAGGAAAAAAAAAGAAAAAAGAAGAAGAAGAAATAACAACAATTTAAAAGGAAGATGAAGATAAATAGGGGCAGGAGCCTAAAAGGTAGGTTAGGTCAAGTTCATTTGGGATGTACATTTGAACACAGGGGACATTACCCGCAAATTCAACAACCACAATCAATAAATAAACGAAAAAGGCGTAAATGGAGGATGGCGCATTTGCATGAACATTTGAAACATGAGATCCGCTCCACGCCGCCCCCCCTTCCCCCCCCCCCCCCGCCACCCCCATCGTCCATCCATCAAGTAATGGTCTTAGAAAAGATACAGCCCTCATGCCGGTGGTTTTTTGCCAGTGGTTCCACTGTATTCTCTTACGACCTTCCTCCTTCAACACCTCAGACTGAAACCTTAATGATCTCATTGTGTCTTTCCCTCGCCCCCCCCCCCCCCCCCCCCCCCCCCCCCCCCCCCCCTCCTCCCCGTGCCCCGCCTCCCCCCACCTCCTTGCCCTCGTCCTTTCCAATCTTTGGCTTCTTGGCTTCTGTGCACTTTACTGTATACTCTCCAGTCGTAGACACAGTGCTCTGCCCATGACACGTTCTTCTGTCTTTACTCTTTTGGGCCTGGGAAACGTGTGGATCAGGTTGCTTCCACTTTCCCGCGTTCTGTCCAGCAGTTGTACTCAGGGTGGTGCTATCTGTACAAAGCGTCTCGATTTGCTTTCTGGTCTGTGGTCTGTGGTCTGTAGTCTGTGGTCGGTGGGTGCAGCCAACCTATGTTGTTGTTGTTGTTGTTGTTTGTTGCTGCAGTAGTGGTGGTGGTCGAAGGGTGCAGCGAACCTTTCGTTGTTGTTTTTGTTGTTGTTTTGTTGCTGTACTGGTGGTGGTGGTCTTTATTCCTGTGATATCAATTAAAGCATCGTTTGCTTTCAAAACTCTCCGTCTCTCTGTCGCTATCTCTAGAGCTCTGTGTCTGTCTCTATGTCTCTGTCTCTCGTGATGATGATATTAACAATAATGTTTGTGATGCTGATGCTGATCATGATAATGACGACGAGAAAGAACAAAAAATAGAAGAAGAAAAATATGTGCTGATTTGTTTCGGTAGGAATTCCGTAGTACGTTAATAATCGTTAATGATAATGATGATTATGATCTGCAAAATTATATTTACACAGGAAATATTTTTCTGGAGCTGTACTAAAACTACTGTAAGCAAGACTTTACAATACAACTGTGAATAATAATCAAAATAATATTTACCTCTGGAGCTCCCAATACAAGTAGTAGAAGCATTTACCAGAATTATAAGTAAAAACCAATAAGCCTACTATTAATAATAATGAACCTATATTTTATATAAAGACAAGAACAGCGACGTTGCTTTAACAATAAAAGACAACAACCACAACAACAACAAGCAAAAGAATGATTACACAAGATCTGTTTTGTTGTTGTTGTTGTTCTTGTTTTTTTGTACCTGAACAACTTAAGCCCCTAACAATGAAGATGGCAATAGTTATATTATGTTGATAACGGCGATAATATTAACCGATACTACTATTATACTTGTCTTGGTGCATGTACGCTTGCTTGTCAAGAGAGAGAGAGAGAGAGAGAGAGAGAGAGAGAGAGAGAGAGAGAGAGAGAGAGAGAGAGAGAGAGAGAGAGAGAGAGAGAGAGAGAGACAGACAGAGAGAGAAGCAGACAGAGAGAGACAGAGAGACAGAGACAGAGAGAGGCAGAGAGAGGCAGAGAGAGGCAGAGAGACAGACACAGACAGACACAGACAGACAGACACAGAGATAGAGACAGACAGACAGATAGAAAAACAGAGGCAGACAGAGAAATACAGACAGATAAAAACAGAGCGGTCTGCATTGTCCAAGATGGCTATAGCGGAATGTGAAAAGTTCCGGCGGCCAGGGTTGTAATACCTCCAGACATTGCTTCCTGGCGACTTAGCCTTTGCCATTATTCACGTTTCCAGGGAATAACGAAGTTTCGTCACAACATTAGTTTGCTTTTTTTCCGTCTTCGCCCCCATCTATCGCCTTTCCAGATGCCAAATGAGAGTTTGTCAGAGGTCGAGCTAAACTCGAAGTACAGGTCGCTTGTCCTCCCCCGCCCCCCCCCCCCCCCCCCCCCCCCCCCCCCCCCCCCCCCCCCCCCCCCCCCCCCCCCCCCCCCATTGCGCAATACGCTAGCAGCGCACACACAAACACACAACACACACACACACACACACCAAAACCAAACATCGTTTGGGCCTGATGGAAAAAGAAAGTTCTCACAACATTAGTTTGCCTTTTTTTCCGTCTTCGCACCACATCTATGTTTTCAGAAAGACTAAATGGAGGAGACCTTGCAGATGTCGAGCTACAAACGTTGGAAGACTACTGGCCCGCGGAGACACCCGCAGACATGTCCCACCCCTAGAACCCCAGCCCCTGCAGTACCACTGTCAGCTACAACACGTGAAAGCCACGCACAACACCCTGCAACATTCCCCCACAAAACTTAGGAAGAACTAACTGGCCAGCGGAGACACCCTGCAGACACCACACAACACACACACAACACACACACCCTCAGAACCCCCCAA
>JABMCL010003588.1:70000-77500 GCA_018857735.1 Alviniconcha marisindica
AAAAAGAAAAGAAAAAAACAAAACAAAAACATGCGTAAAGCGCAAACAGGACCATTTGGTCGGCCTAATAGCGTTTAAAGTTATAGACTCATTTTCCTATTTTTAAGCATCCTGAGCGCCGTATAAAAATGGCGGCTCTGATGCTGCCATTATTTACAGGGGCTACTATTGAGGGGAAAGCGAAAACTTGTACAGACATATAATCAACAAAGACGGCGAGGAAGAGACAGGAAAATCTCGAATGGTAAGGGGTCATCGGGTCACTGACATCTTTGCTGCAAAGAGCTGCTACAATTGCAGCGGCCTTTGATTCAGCTGTGAACTTGAAACGGACACTGTTGTTGTCACGCGATGTCCAATCAGTTTTGAGTTTCCGACGTCACGCGCGTTGCATTATTGGTAAAGGAAGGGATTTTCCCGATCTAAATATAAACACAAGCTTATAGCTATTTCTGAGGCTACTGACACCTCGCGCATTATGGAAGGAGAGCCGGACTAATGAAGTCTTTAGCAAATCGGGATTAAGGGCTATCCGCCTTTAAATTTATTTGTTCACCTCATGGGCCTTGATCTGTTACAGGACACCACAGCTGAGTTGACCAGCTGTTCCCTGGCTTCTTGTTTTTCATCACGGACCGGGAGAAGGATGAGAAAATTAACGAGCAAGGTCAGATCGATGTGACTGCCCCGGAACCTACGTCGATCGCCCGTAGCTCGATGCTATCGCCTCTACAAAGTGCGTTGCTACATGCTACATAAACTTCGCACAAAGCAGGGGCAATAAAATGTTATATTACTGCCCGCTCAGCAACAGCTGGTCTTTTGCTTGCCTCTTCAGAACGGGGACAGGGCAGGTCTGTAAGGCGAGCAACGCCGTTTCTCTCCTCTGCCCGTCCCCGTGTCTTAATTCCCCCGTATTGATTTGTTGTGTTAGTTTTACCCCACCAGGTGCACGCTTGACTGGTGTTACGATGGGATGAGCGTGTGTGTGTGTGTGTGTGTGTGTGTGTGCTGTTCGTGTCCGCCTGAACGCCCGCCTACCCAGAGGTGTGTGCGCATGTTGTTTAACGTTAACGTGATCTCTTTTTGGACAACATGATTGTGATGAATATCCAGATTTTTTTAGGCCTATGACGATGGCATATTTGTTTGGTTTGATCCGTTTATACCAGTTACACCGGCCCTTGTCAGAAACGACTGTGTGCATGTACTTCGACGTAAGCGTAATCTCTGTCTCTGTCTATCTGTCCCTGTCTCTTTCTATCTGTCTGTCTGTCTCTCTGTCACTCTCACTCACTCACTCTCTTTCTCTCTGTGTGTCTCTCTGCGTGTCTCTCTGTCTCTGTCTCATTCTGTCTCTGTCTCTATGTCTCTGTCTCTCTCTGTCTGTGTCTGTCTGTCTGTCTGTCTGTCTGTCTCTCTCATTCGACAGGCTATGAAACAAAGGGACCGATTTAAGAAGGAGAAAAACTACCCTGAATTTAAAAAGCAAAGAAGACATGTGAAATATTTGGTTAGGCGGGCTAAAAACACATATTTTGAGAAAATTGTGTCCAACAAACCGACAAACTTGCTTGGTTGGAAAGCTCTAAATGCTCTTACCAAAAATTTCTCTTGTAAACAGAATATATCAAGTACTTTAACTGCGGAGGTATTTAATGGTCACTTTTTGTCTCTAGCAAAAACATTAACTAAAACGCTTCAGAGGGGGGATGAAGAGTAAAATGTTCCGATGAACTGAAGAATGTTTGCACAAAAAGGCTTAAATTTGATGACACTTTTATCATCCCTGAAATTACAGCTTATGAAGTTGGTAAATATGTTTCGGTAGCAAAAACACCTCTGGTTGTGATGGAATTAGTAATAAAATTATTATGCTTTCTTTACCAAACATTGTTCAATACCTAACATATGTTTATAATTTATGTATCAACCACAACTGTTTTCCTTCAAACTTGAAAACGGCAAAAGAGTTCCTCTCCCAAAAGCGAAAGATTTAACTGACATCAATAATTATCGTCCCATTTCTGTTTTGTCTTCAATCTCTAAACCCTTGGAGAAGCACCTGCTCAAATATCTTGACAGATTCAACCTAATCCATACACATCAGTCAGGATTTCGAACACAACACTCATGTCATTCAGCTGTTGACAGGCTACTATCCATAAATGACTCAAAGTTGAATGGTGTTGTCTTTTTAGATCTCAAAAAAGCCTTTGACCTTATAAAACTTATCAGTTAAGCGACAATGCCATTCAGTTTTTTAAAATCATATATTAGCCAAAGAAAAAACAGAAAGTATTTGTTGCTGGACACTATTCATCTGAGGGCTCTGTCAAAGTTGGAGTTCCACAGGGGTCTGTTCTTGGACCTCTTCTCTTCAGTATTTATATAAATGATCTCCCGTTGAGTATTTCATCTACTGAAGTTGATTGTGAAAATGTCTGCTGATGATTCGTCTCTTTCTGCTTCTGGAAATAGCATAGCTGCTATAAATGCTAAGCTGCAGCCAAATCCAAGAATAACTGAATGGTTTCTGCGAATGCAATGTTGCTCAACACAGAGAAAACTAAAAGTATGGTAGTAGCCACGCGTAAAAAGGCATCAGCGTGGTATACCTCCTCTTCGTCTCATGTTGAATTCACAGGTAATAGAGCAAGTTTCAGAATATCGTCACCTTGGTGTTATCTTGATGACCAACTTAAATGGCAAGCTGATATTAACAGTATTACTAACGATGTTGCTAAAAATGTGTATTTGCTCTCTCGCCTCAGACACTTTTGTAACAGTGAAGCTTGTAATACGTTTTTTCACGCTCAATTATTCCAGAATTAATTATGTCTCTAACGTATGGGATGGCTGCAGTGATGTACATTAAAAAACTTAAAGCGTACACAAACGTGCAGTCAAAGTTCTTTGTGCTGCTTCGCCATGCTAACTGGACGAGGGCACAAATTCATATGGTCCATTACCTTTAAAAGAGCATCTTCAGTGTAATAAATGTATCTTAGTGCATACAGATATCCATAACAAATCACCCCAATATCTGAGACAGCTTGTCCCCCCTGGAAGCGCAAGACCATAGTTCACGGAACAGCATTCTTATTTTGCCCAAAACAAGAATTGACATTTATAAGATGAATTTTGCTTATTCTGGATCCTTTGTTGGAATGCGCTACCTAGAAGTCTTAAAAAAGGTATGCTCAGTGAGCACATTCAAATCCCAAAGCTCTTCAACATTTTTGTACTGAATGTAACATATATGTTTGTAGTCTTGAACCGTACAGTATTAGTTTCCTAATGTTTGATACACCTAGCATTTTATGTATTTATGTATAAGTGTGTGCGCACGCCAAGCGTGTGCGTGCAAGTATGTTTTAAATGTATGGATATATTTTCCTTGGATGGTGAGGTACATTTCTTGTCTTGATTGTATACCAGCTCTGTGCTAAGTATACAAAAAAATTAATTTAAATGATGCTTTATTCCTCTAATCTTTCAAATTTCTGTTTATAGTATTAGCGGTAGTATATTGTTATCATCGCAGTGCTATTAGAATATTCATTGCCACATCATTGCCATGTATGTGTGTGTATGTGTGAGTGTGTGTGTGTGTGTGTGTGTGTGTGTGTGTGTGTGTGTGTGTGTGTGTGTGTGTGTGTGTGTGTGTGTGTGTGTGCATACATGTATGTGTGTATATGTATATATTCCTTCTATATCTTTTACTTATTATTTAAAAAAAAGATTTTTTGTTGTAGTTGTTGTGAGTGTTGTTGTTTTGTTTTGTTTTGTTATTTAAATTTTATGTACTAATTTAGTATCCGTTTCCTTTTCCTTGTTGTTATTGTCGTTTTCTTAAGTTAATTTATCCTCCCTTCCCTGCTCTCTCTGTAAATTACCCAGTTTGTGGTTGTGTGTGTTGGTGTTGTGTGTGTGTGTGTGTGTGTGTGGTGTGTGTGTGGTGTGTGTGTGTGTGTGTTGTGACAGGTGTGGTGTGTGTGTGTGTGTGTGTGTGTGTGTGTGTGTGTGTTTTGTGGTGTGTGGTGTGTGTTGTGTTGACAGTGTTGTGTGTGTTAATGAGTTTCTTTTCGCTCAGTTGTTTTACTGCAATTGTTTTTATTTCGTTGCATCGCTTTTCTGTTTTATGTGTGTTGTTTTTGTTATTTTATATTTTTTTTACTGATGCTGTATTTGTGAAGCCTTCTGTAATAATATTTCACTGTGAATGTCTTGGTTATTAGTAGTACTGTAGCAACGGCAGATATGTGAGTCGGCCTTTGTGCTAATGTCTTCACCGTTGAGAAATAAAGTTCAATCTCTCTCTCTCTCTCTCTCTCTCTCTCTCTCTCTCTTGGTAGCTCGCTCGCTCGCTCTCTGTGTGTCCAACCTCTGATGATGTCCGGCGAAAATATCTGTCACATATTACTGTCCACGACACTGTACGTTCTCTTAATTATGTTTCTAATAACGCCAGTATTGAACAACTGAGAAAACTTGCGATGTTTGCTTTTTATGCTTTAAAACAGAAAAGAATTATTTACACAATGAGGTCATGTTCATGGATGTATATTTATGGTATAACAGTTGATGACTGTCATGACCGTGCATTAGTATTATAACAATGTGAACACATTCTTTATTGCCACTGTCCTTTCTCTCCCCCCCCCCCCCCCAGAAAAAAGAAAAGAAAAGAAAAAAATGTCTAGAATAAACATGTTTAATACCTTTAGGATGTAATTTGTTGTGCGTAAAACTGGAAAGTGGAAACCAAACGGAAGTGTTCATGGCATCAACAACCAAACGGAAGTGTACAGTTATCAACAACCAAATGGAAGTGTACATGTTATCAACATCTACACTCAGATGAGATTACTGCGACGTTCACCCTCCGACCACCACCACTCTGATCTCCATTTGTAAGGGCCGGTCGCCTTCACAATAAACAAATGTCAGTGTCAGTCTCTCTCTGTGTCTCTGTCTGTCTGTCTGTCTGTCTGCCTCCCTGCCTGCCTGTCTGCAGGTATTTGTATTCTTGTTTGTTGTCTTGAGTGTTGCGGTGTTTGTCATCAGGGACAGATTTGTAAAAAAGCCTGCCTCTGCTTAAATTTGTATCCTTGTATAATAAAGTAGTATCTGTCTTAATCTCTGTCTGTCTATCCGTCTGTCTATGTCTCCGTATTCGTATCCGTATCTGTCTCTGTCTGTCTATCTGTCTGTCTGTCTGTCTCCCTCTGTGTGTCTCTTCTCTCTCTCTCTGTGACAACAGGAACGTGATTAATGTCCAAATTTAGAGCAAACCTATCGGGATTATCGATTTATACCACTTACGTCCGCCAATCCGATCGTGCTTGTGCATGTAGTTAGGTCAACGTTAAAGCGATCTCGTCTTGACAATATCGACATGATGAATGTATAGGTTTATAAATTATGGCAATAGTACTAGCCGTATACCTTTGGCATCACTTACAATCCATTGACAGCACATACAATGACCTTGGCCTTGTCCGAGGTCGCAAAAGCGCCAGGTGAATTTGAAACGAAATGAAAATTACTTCGAAGTTTTTATCCACGAAATCCAGAGTTTGTTTGCATGTGAGCTAGATCAAGCATAAAATTAATATGTTTTTCACTCAGGGTTGTACGCAACTTTGGTTTACATTTTCGGACACAATGTTTGGTGTGTGTGGTGTTGTGTGTGGTGGGTGGGGTTTGTTGTGTGGGTGTGGTGTTGTTGTGGGGGGGGGGGGGGGGGGGGGGGGGTGGGGGGGGGGGGGGGGGGGGGGGGGGGGGGGGGGGGCGGGGGGGGGGGGGGGGGTGTGTGTGTGGTGTGGGGTGTGTGTGTGTGTGTGGTTGGTGTGTGTGTGGGGGTTTGTGGGGGGGGTGTTGTTGGGGGGGGGGGGGAGGGGGGGGGGGGGGGGGGGGGGGAGGCGGAGGGGAGGGGGGGTGTGTGTGGTGTGTGTGTGTGTGTGGTGTGTGTGTGTGTGTGTGTTGTGTTGTGTGTGTGTTTTGGGTTGTGTGTGTGTTGTGTGGTGGGTTGTGTTTGTGTGGGGGGGGGGGGGGGTGGGGGGTGGTGGGTGTGTGTGTGTGTGGTGTGTGTGTGTGGTTGTGTGTGTGTGTGTGGTGTGTGTGTGTGGTGTGTGTGGTGTGTGTGGTTGTGTGTGTGTGGGTGGTGGTGTGTGTGTGCGCGCGCGGCGCGCGCGCCGATTTTTTGCATTGTTTTGCGTTCTGTTGTATCATCCTCGGGCAATGGGTCTTAGACTGAATTTTTGGTATTGCTTTGGGTAACTAGATGGCTACGCTGCTGAAAATCTCATGATATTTGAACATGATTATACAGATACCGATCGTCTATTTATATGTCCCTTTGGTGTATGATTCCTGGTTTGATGAAGCGGACGGTAAAAAGAGGTCTGAATTTGGGCGTGATATCGACTCTTTGTCAGAATGTTTTATTGGACGGGGCCCCAGTGAAGTTACCCCCCCTTATACATTTATCAACTTTATTTGTTTTGGGGGGTTTATTTTTGTCTTAAGTATAAAGTGCGGTAGTTATTTGTTTTGTAGTACTCATGCCTGTTAAAGGGAAGTCTTGTGAAAGTAATTCGCTTTCTGCCCCCAGGGGTAAAAAACTCAATAAAAATTGAAACCGCTAAAACCCCGCCGATATTTGTTCTTTAATTTTAAAGGGGGTTACCCACACTGTCAGCCTTGTTG
The DNA here is from genome assembly GCA_018857735.1 of Alviniconcha marisindica. NCBI lineage: Eukaryota > Metazoa > Mollusca > Gastropoda > Provannidae > Alviniconcha > Alviniconcha marisindica. The sequence continues at coordinate 76,715 of JABMCL010003588.1, forward strand.
CTTGCACCGCACACACTGGAGAAGTCGCGAAGCAAACAAGACAAAGCAGTAGCTATTGTTTTTTATTCAAAGGATTGTAAGTTTTCACAACCTGTGTGTGAGCATTCTGCGGAGAAAGGTATACTACTTCTGGAGCAAAGATTTCCCCACTGGTGTTTAACATTTTAAACTTTTTTTTTTGTTTTTTTTTATTGTTTTTTACTATTATTCTGCACCACCAACACACACACACACACACCAACACACACACACACCCCCACACCCCCAACACACACACAACAACCACCCACACACCCCCACAACCACCACACACACACACAACACACAACCACACACACACACACACACACACACACACACACACCGGGCACACACACACACCCACACACAAAACCACACCACACACACACACACACACCACACACACACACACACACACACACACCACACACGCACCCGCGCCGGCACGCAAAACACGCACCACGCACGCACGCACGCACGCACGCACAACACCAACCACACACACTACCATGCACGCACGCACGCACCAAAACACACACACACACCCAAAAAAACCCCACACACCCACCGCACCCCGCGCGCACCCACAACACACACACACACACACCCACACCACACCACAACCCCCACCCCACCCACACACCCACCACCACACACACACCACACACAAACACACACACCCACACACAAAACACACACCACCCACACCACACACACACACACACCACACACACACACCACACACACACACACACACACACACAC
>JABMCL010003588.1:95000-97500 GCA_018857735.1 Alviniconcha marisindica
GTGTGTGTGTGTGTCGCGTCGTGCAACGTTAGCAGGAAATCCGCATTATTTAATCGGGTGTACTCATGCTGAAAATGTTTTGTTCGGATAACCCTTTGTAAGGTGCCACGGGGAAACGAAGCATCAAACTTCTCCTCATCGTGTCTGTCTCTCGTCTCTGTCGTCTGTCGCTTATGCCTGCTGTGTATTGTCTGTGCTGTGCCTGCTCTCTCATCTCTTCGGTTAAACTGTCTGTCTCTGTGCCTGCTCTCTCTATCTCTGTCGGTATTTTGTCTGTCTGTCTGTCTGTCTGTCGCTCTGTCTCTGTTTTCTTTGTCTTCTTTGCTCTGCCGTCTGTCTGTCTGTCTGTCTGTCTGTCGGTATGTGTCTGGCTGTTTCTGTCTTCTGTTTTTCTGGTCTCTGTCTCTGTCTCTGTCTGTTGTCTGTCCCGTCTGCTGTCTCTTCTCTCTCTCTCTTTTCTCTCTGTCCTATCTGTCTGTCTGTCTGTCTGTCTCTGCTGTATTGTCTGTCTGTCTGTCTCTGTCTCTCTCTTCTGTCTCTGTCTGTCTGTCTCTGTCTGTCTGTCTCTGTCTGCCTTCTGTCTTTTGTCTCTGTCTGTTCTGTCCCCTGCTCTCTGTCTCGTCTCTTCTTTTCTCTCTCTCCCCCTCTCTCTCTCTCTCTCTCTCTCTCTCTCATTAATCCTTGTAAAATAAAGTTCTCTCTCAGCCTCCCCACAACAAGTACAAAGTGGAACAGAAGGCCCAGACTGGCGTGGGTCGATGCTCGACGTCCACCTACGAAGACTTGCGGATGTGCTGTCCAGGACATGCAGCAGTCAAGGGAAATGAACGACCGAGCAGACAGACTGGTTGTCCCAAGCGGGTATAAAAAATATATATCTGGAAATGGACTTAACTGAACCTGACTCCCGATATGCCTGTTATACGTTACTCACTATCTCCTCTCCTCTGTCTTGTAAGTATGATTTCGTCCCCCCCCCTTTTTTTTCTTTTCTCTCTCTGTATTCCCGTACGTCTTCCTGTCTGTTTATCTCTGTCTGTCTGTCTGTCTGTCTGTCTGTCTGTCTGTCTGTCTGTCTGTCGTCTGTCTGTCTGTCTGTCTCTCTCTCTCTCTCTCTCTCTCTCTCTCTCTCTCTCTCTCTCTCTCTCTCTCTCTCTCGGCATGACTTGTTTAAAACTATCATATCCTCCACTGGAGCGTCCCTCTGGAACTCCCTGCCTCAAATAATAAAATATTGTATTTCTCTTCCTTATTTCAAATGTAGTCTGCACAAATATATGTCTGAGAATAACCTCTCGTCAAGTTTGGACGGATTTGTTTGAATCACATATATTTGCCTAAAAGTGTGATTGTTGTAAAGATGTATGTCCATGAATGAAATTTAATTCCGATGTTTCTGCACATTTGTAGGAACTCTGTGAAACTGCATTAATCAATTGCTTATTCGTATAGCAAGGACTGGCTGTTAGGTCCAAATGGACCTAAAGCTACTATCCTTGAGTATTAAGGTTTTCGAGTTCAAGCTCCTTCTCTGTCTCTGTCTCTGTCTCTTCTGTCTCTCTCGTTTTTTCTTCTTCTCTTTTTCTGTCTCTCCTCTCTCTTGTCTTCTCGGTGGCTCTCCCTCGATCTCTTATCAGTCTGTCTCTGTTTCTTTCATTGTCTCTCCGTCTGTCTGTCTATCTGTCTCTCCGTCTGTCTTTTTATCTGTCTCTCCATCTGTCTTTCTATTTGTCTCTCCGTCTCTCTTTCTATCTGTCTCTCCGTCTGTCTTTTTATCTGTCTCTCCATCTGTCTTTCTATTTGTCTCTCCATCTGTCTGTCTATCTGTCTCTCCATCTGTCTTTTTATCTGTCTCTCCATCTGTCTTTCTATCTGTCTCTCCGTCTCTCTTGCTATCTGTCTCTCCGTCTCTCTTTATATATGTCTCTCTGTCTGTCTTTCTATCTGTCTCTCCGTCTCTCTTTCTATCTGTTATATCTTTCTGCCTCTATGCACCGCCTCTCCCCACGCCTGTGTCTTCCCCAGTCTCCTCCTCTCACCCTTTCACTGTCTCTTCTCCGTCTGTATGCCTATCTGGCTGCCTGCCTGTCTGTATTTCTCTCTGCAACCCCCCCCACCCCCCACCCACCCTCCCACCACCACCACCCGCGCAGGTGACAAAACTTGCGGGGCTGACAAAACGTGCAGACAGTGCATCAAATCTGACACGTTTTCTCACCTTGGTGACAAAAAGTGCCGGGGTGACAAAACGTGCCACAACAACCCCCCCCCTCAGTCCACCCCCACCCACCCCCACCCCCCCCCCCCCCAGCACAACCACCATCCCCTTCCACGTCTGTTTCTAGTACATGTCTCCGTCTCCTGTCTCAGTACGTTTCTGTTTTGTTTAGTTTTTACTGCTTCTTCTTCTTCTGCTTCTTCTTCTTCTGCTTCTTCTGCTTCTGCTTCTTCTGCTTCTCTGTCTCAGCGTCTGCCTTCCTATAATTAGTAATATATTTCT
>JABMCL010003588.1:105000-115000 GCA_018857735.1 Alviniconcha marisindica
AGTTCCACTGCATGGACCATTCTTATTGAGCTAGGGCACGGCAAGTCACGAGGTCGAAAGCGAGGCTGGATAGAGCAGAAACTGATGGCGAGAGCGTGGGACCATTTTGCTTTACGTCCACAGAAGCGAGGTGGCTTATTAGGGACGGGGCCGGGGGAGGGGGGGGGGGGGTGGGGGTGGGGGGGGGGGGGGGGGGGACGAAAGAGTGAAGGCTCGACCGCGGATACCGCCCGAAAAAGACCGGAGAGACCGTGGACCGCCGCCAGAACAATGGAAGTGTTAAGGCGGTGTCCCCTCGCCATTGCCCAGCGACTAGTGCACTGAGCTGTTTCAACTGCCGTGCTGGGCAGAGTCACAAGGACAATGTCCGTTGCACTGCTGTTGAGGAACAACTCGAAGCGAAAGAAGTCCAACTTTCGCAGCCCAGCTCCACCTCCCTACTCATGATCTCTTCTGTGCTAACTTAAGGTCCAGCTCCACCTCCCTTCTCTAGATCTCTTGATCTTTTGATCTCGCCAGGAACCTTGGCGAGAGCGTGCGGAGGTTGTGTCAGGTACACCGTTGTCTGTACTCCTTTGCCTCGCTTTCGATTTCGGTTGCCTTGGTGACCTCACCTCATACATACTCCTTGGGAATGGTCCATAGCGAGATACATTGTTTATCTGATTTTCAAAACTAGTTAACCATGGTCCATAGCGCGGTACTTTGTTTATCTGCTTTTCAAAACTGGTTAACCTGCTATTGTGAAAACATAAAAGGTTAAAAAGAACTTCTTTTTTAAACATGTCAGTACAAAACCACTCACAAATTGTCGGCGATTCGCTTTATTGTGTTGTAAGCAATAAACCTTTTATTTATTTCACTGTTTTCCTGGTAAATTAACTGTCGGTTTATCCGTATGTTGCTCGGAAAAAGCAAATCGTCCAAAAACTGCACGTTGGTTTGTGCTGTCCAATGTCAAAAGCGTTTTTGTTAACTTTCCGCATCCTTTGGTCTTGTTTTAAAACGCTGGCTGTCAACCTGTTGTGGATTTTGTGGTTTGATTTTTTTTGTTAACTCTCAAAACGAATGCCCTGTTGTCGGTGAACGAAACACACACACACACACACACGCACACACACACACACACACACACACACACACACACACACACACACACACACACACACACACACACACAGATGTTTTTCTCCATCTAAAATTGAAACATTAAACTGTTGGGTGTAATAGACACAGAAAGGGGATATCCTTCTTTTTCAAACGTTTGAACTAAATTCCTGCTCGACGAGAGAATACGTGCCGAACACAAAATCAACGACTTTGAAAAATGGAAGAAAAAAAGAAGAAGAAAAAAAGAAAAAAAAGAAGAGACAAGCTGTGCGTTTGTAATCACAGGGAACATCGATGACCTTTATCATAGCTGGCTGTCAGGCGCTTTTTATTTTGAGTAGTAAGCAGGTGCGTAATGTTGCACACAGAGGCAGAGTCGATGAATAATATCCCGTTCTTGAATGAACTCCTTGTCCCATATCAGTGCTGGATACAGCTTGGAAAGTGTTCAGGAAAAAGTCTCATCCTCTAAATACCCGTATGATTATTGTGTGCCTTTGTCCTCTGAGAGAAAATTTGGCCTAGAGCACTCTCTCTCTCTCTCTCTCTCTCTCTCTCTCTCTCTCTCTCTCTCTCTCTCTTTCCACTCATATAACTCCGCCCAGTCCTTCCGACTGCCTTCCGACACAACCCCTTCCCCCGTTGTTGTTTTTGTCCCCCCCCCCCCCCCCCCGCTTCTCCCTTACTGTTCTCTATAAGATAAGCATTGACTGCTTCTGTTTTCTTTTCCGATACTAGTCTGTAGTCATATAAACTGATCAGATGTTCTACTATTTCATTTGCTCATAATATGCTCACCGTATGCTCATAATATGTAACTGAATGATGTATGGCATGTGTTCATCTGGCGCTGTGAGCACGCTATGTTTTTGTGGAAATTCTGATGTATAACGTTTCACTCACTCATTCATGCTTATATGTATATAATAATGCCTGTAATTTGATATCTATTCATAGTATTAGCAAGACTAGTTGTTAGACAGGTTTTTGACTGAACCTAAACTACAATCCTTGTAAAATAAGTTCGAGTTCGAGTTCTCTCTCTCTTCTCTCTCTCTCTCTCTCTCTATCTCTCCTCTTCTCTCTCATCTCTCTCTCTTCTCATTGCTGTTAAGTAGAGAGAGAGAGAGAGAGAGAGAGAGAGAGAGAGAGAGAGAGAGAGAGAGAGAGAGAGAGAAAGTCGTTATCTTTCTGACATCATCATCAGCTTCATTACAACTTCTTTTTTCTTTTTCTTGTCACTGTTCGCCTGATCGTCCTTGCAATCTGTGTCAGTTGCTTTCTTTGTTTAATGTTAGGGCTGCTCTGATCTAAGCCATTATTGTTTGTACAGCTGTGCATGCTCATCAGTTCTGTTTTTAATGTTGGGCTCTTCTGACCTAAGCTATTTTGCTGGTACAGCTGTGCATGCTTATCTGTTGTGTTTTCAATGCAGCGTTATGAAGGACGAAACAAATGTCGTTGGAACGTAAATTAGTCACGGGTGATTACACATCCTTTCATATTGATATTACCGCCCATGTATAATGACACGCGTAGTGGCCATTTACACGTTTAAACCGACAAGCTGGCATAGTGGCCATTTACACGTTCAAATCGACAAGCTGGCATAATGGCCATTTACACGTTCAAATCGACAAGCTGGCATAGTGGCCATTTACACATTCAAATCGACAAGCTGGCATAGTGGCCATTTACACGTTCAAATCGACAAGCTGGCATAGTGGCCATTTACACGTTCAAATCGACAAGCTGGCAAAGCACGTCTCGTGTATTCAACCGTCTCGACTACGTTCAGATCAGTGATGTACAAATTAAACTTCACAGGTTTAAATTCACACGTTTTAATTTGTCAGCTGCTCGATAGACATCACACATTATTATAACAAGAGAGACAGCAGCAGACTCATTTATCCTTAATAAGCACATCACACATTATTATAACAAGGTAGACAGCAACCCAGACTTAGTGTCCTTAATAAGCACGTCACACATGATTGAATAAGCACATCACACATAATTGTAACACGGGAGACAGCTACATACTCATTTATCCTTAAGAAGCACATCACACATAATTATAACACAGGAGACAGCTACAGACTCAATTGTTCTTAATAAGCACATCACATAATTATAACACAGGAAACAGCTACAGACTCATTTATTCTTAATAATCACATCGTACATAATTATAACACAGGAGACAGCTACAGTCTCATTTATCCTTAATAAGAACATCACACATAATTATAACACAGGAGACAGCTGCAGACTCATGTATCCTGAATAAGCACATCACACATGTATAATTATAACACAGGAGACAGCTGCAGACTCATTTATCCTTAATATTTAACGCCCAGTCAAGCGCGAAGTCTGGTGTTAGGGTTAGTAGTACAGGTCACCAGCTCACTGGTTCACACTTTAATACATAACAGGGTTAGTAGTACAAGTCACCAGCTCACTGGTTCACACTTTAACACATAACAGGGTTAGTAGTACAACTCACCAGCTCACTGGCTCACACTTTAACACATAACAGGGTTAGTAGTACAGGTCACCAGCTCACTGGTTCACACTTTAACACATAACAGGGTTAGTAGTACAGGTCACCAGCTCACTGGTTCACACTTTAACACATAGCAGGGTTAGTAGTACAGGTCACCAGCTCACTGGTTCACACTTTAACACATAGCAGGGTTAGTAGTACAGGTCACCAGCTCACTGGCTCACACTTTAACACATAGCAGGGTTAGTAGTACAAGTCACCAGCTCATTGGCTCACACTTTAACACATAGCAGGGTTAGTAGTACAAGTCACCAGCTCACTGGCTCACACTTTAATACATAACACGTGTGTCGCAGCACACGAAATCGTGTCCTCACAAGAAATGGCAATCGAATCATCCGCCAGCGTCTACATTTCACTCTTCTGCAGCCGTCTTAACCCACTTGCCGCCGTGCAGCTATTCACAAAGTCACCCAGAATGTCTGTGTCTGAAAGGTGCAAGGTGAAAGCAATACAATACAACTGAGGGAGCGGTGATAGCTCAGCGGCATAGCGGCGGGAGAGGTTTCTTCTCGATGGTCAAGTTTCTGTGCTGACTCTAATTTGGGTATCCTTTCCACCCCCGTGTTACTGCAGTAGCACACAATTAATAGACCCAGGTCATTCTGCCAAAGGTGCAGGTGACAGGTAACACCTAAACACATATGCACCTAAGTATGTGGCTTTGCATGAAGTGACATTGTAAACTGGTGCACTGGTGTAAGGTGTGCACAGAACGTGTGCCAATTTTACGTGACACCAGCCATGTAACAACAAAATAGCGCTGTAAGTACACCACTTTGGTGGATTAAAAAAAAAAGCTACAAAAATTGACAATCACTCATTCAGAATCTCGTAAGACAAGAGCGCAGTGTGTCTGTTTGAGAGCGGAGAATAGCGCTATATAAAAGCCATCATCAACAGTATCAACCATTTATTTATCTAAGTGTAATGAATGCTACTGGAGTGAGCCGGTTTGGCCCAGCTGTAAGGCGTTAGACTGGTAAGCGGAAGGACCTCGGTTCGATACCGCTTCGGCCCTCCTTTCTCTTCAAAAGGTTTGTGGTTTGTGGACACTGTCCTGTGACTTTGTCCATACTTCCTGAAACATTAAAATGGCTCTCATCGCTGCCCATCTTAATGCACGAATCATTCTGGCGGTGACAGTGTAGCGATAGGTATATAACTCCCCCCCCCCCCCCCATACCTTCTTCCCCGTCCCTAATAAGCCTTATGGTTTCTGTGGACGTTAAGCACCATGTTTACTTACTTACTTACAAGGAATCTGTTATGGTGCATGCTGGGTTATTTTGATGATGTCCAAAAGGCACTGAACTCTGACATGGACTACACGGTTTTCAACGTGCGTGTGCCGTCTTCTTGCATGTGTACGCACACGGAAGACCTCGGCTTATTGTCTCACCAAACGACGTCTGCACAGAATCTGACTCCGGAGAAACAAATCTCAGGGCGGACGCAAAGCCTAGCTAGCACGTAACGGTCAGCCATCCATGTGGTGACCATGACGCATGCACTCTCCAACGTGCTGAACTCGGCCGTTCGGGAACAAGCATCTGGCGCTGCGCCACTGTTTCTCCCTTTGTAGCCATTGGAGTTTTCTTACACAATATTTAGTGAGAGGAGGCGTGGGGTGGGGTGGGATGGGGCGGTGGGGGGGGGGGGGGGGGGAGGAGCCATAGGGGCATAGGGATAGACAGAGAGACAGATAGAGAGACAAACGAGGAGGAACAAGCCCGCCTCTGCGGTGTTTTGATAGATGGGCAGATCGTGTAAAGACGATAGTCCTAAGAGAGAGCTGGAAGGCTCAAATAACGCCCCAAACGCGCATGCATGTAGCCTCTCATTCTTTTTTTCTTTTCTTTTTTGGTGTGTGTGTGTGTGTGTGTGTGTGCTTTTGTTTTTCCTTTCTCTCCTGGGGTACTCCTTGCTTCATTCTTCTATCTGTGTTGCAACTAGAGCAGACTACCGCTACCATTTCCTCCTTCTTCGTTGCTCTCTTTACCGCCATCTTTCTCTCTCGTTCTCTCTTAAGATTTAAAGAAGACTCCCCCAACCCCCCCCCCCCCCCAACCCCACCCTCACCACCCCCTCCCCCCCCCCCCCCCCCCCCCCCCCCCCCCCCCCCCCCCCCCCCCCACCTCTCTACACCTATTCCTTAAAGCTCCACAAATTTAGCTTTTTCTGTCGCGCGGGACTTCCGTGAGCAATGAAGGCCTTTTTCACTTTAATTTTTTTTTTACAAAGCAAGCCGACACGATGCGGCGAGGTACATGTATGTACGGCAGGCACAGCAGCAGCAGCAGCAGCAGCAGCAGCCAAAGCAGCAGCCAAAGCAGCCAAAGCTGCAGCAGCAGTAAGAGGAGCGACAGAGTGTGGTAAAAAGATGTAAAGGACGTGGATGGGGAGAAGCTGTGCCAGGACTGGAAGTAGCAGACTGTGACTGATAGAATTTCCCTACTCGGTGCGTTGGTGGTGGCGCGTTTCGTCCCTTTCGCTCGCGATGCAATGTATTGGCATAGGCTTTTGGCTCTGCGTTAGCTGTAGCTGGTGTCCTCGTGGTTCTGATCGAAGTGGCGGAGCCACGTAAATGCCGAGCGTGGAAGGCAAGGGGAGGGGTCTCACTCTGCTTGGCTCTCTGCCGTGCTCTCTCTCTCTACCCCCCCCCCTCTCTCTCTCTCTCTCTCTCCCTCCCTATGAGGGGGGACTTTCGTGTGATTGAGACTTAAAAAGATTGACCGTGTGGTCGTCGCCTTAGTCTGTGCTGCTACTGCGGTTCAGTGTGGGAAGGGTGATACTGAGTGTGTGTCTATGTATGTGTGCTGATGATGGTGGGTGGTTGGACGCTTTGGTCTTGTTTCGTCGCGTGAAGGACAGTGCGCTGCTGTCTGTTTTACGGTGAGTGTTGCTTATTCTTTGCAGTTTGTATTTAAGTGTCTTGTAATAGGTGGTAGTGGTGGTGGTGGTGGTGATGGTGGTGGGGGTGGTGGTGGTGGTGGTGGGTGTGTGTGTGGGTGTGTGTTTTTGGGTGGTGTTTTGTGTGTGTGTGGTTAGTAAAACTTGTTGTGTGCTGTGTGTGTGTGTGTGTGTTGGGGGGGGGGGGGGTGTGTGTGTTTGCGCGCGTGGGGGGGTGTGTGTGTGGTGTGTGTGTGTGCGTGTGTGTGTTGTTGTGTGTGTGTGTGTGTGTGTGTGGGTGTGTTTGTTGTACCAACACATGTGTTGCGCGGCGGGGTTTTTGGGGGATGTGGGGATTTTGGGGGCTTCTTTTGGCTGCTGCCGTGTTTGTGGTGGGGGGGGGGGGGGTGTAGCTATTTATTTAATGAGTTATTGATTTCACGCAGTGTTTATTTACTTGTCATCTCCGCGCCTCGGTTGCTTACTCGTCGATTCATTTATCTGTTCATCATCTCAATAGTTCTGTATTCCAGCCATTCACTATTCCTCTGCTTTGTCGGGATGTATTACGAACTCTGACGATACTGATTACCTCCCCCCCCCCCCCCCCCCCCCCCCCCCCCCAATACCCACATATACACCTTCAAGCCCTATCTCTGTCTATTCCTCTGTCCCTGTCTGTGACTTTCGCTCTGTCCCTGTCTGTCTCTGCCCCTCTCTTCCTGTCTCTGTCCCTGTCAGTCTCTGTCCCTCTCTTCCTGTCTGCTTCTGTACCTGTCTGTCTCTGCCCTTCTCTTCCTGTCTGTCTCTGTCTCTGTCCCTGTCTGTCTCTGTCCCTGTCAGTCTCTGTCCCTCTCTTCCTGTCTGTTTCTGTACCTGTCTGTCTCTGTCCTTCTCTTCCTGTCTGTCTCTGTCCCTGTCTGTCTCTGTCCCTGTCAGTCTCTGTTTTTTCCCGTCTGTTTCCCTTCCGTCTGTTTCCCCCTCCTTTGTCTGTTTTGTCCCTGTCGTTCTGCCCCTTTTTCTTCCTGTCTGTTTTGTCCCTCCTTCCCGTTTTCTGTCCTGGTTTGCCCTTTTTGTTCCCGTTGTTCTGTCCCCGTCTGTCTCTGTCCCCTTCTGTTTGTTTGTTTTTGTCCCCCCCCTTCCTGTCTGTCTCTGTCCCTGTCTGTCTCTGTCCTTCTCTTCCTGTCTGTCTCTGTCCCTGTCTGTCTCTGTCCCTCTGTTCCTGTCTGTTTCTGTCCCCTTCTTCCTGTCTGTCTCTGTCCCTGTCTGTCTCTGTCCCTCTGTTCCTGTCTGTTCCTGTCCCCCTCTTCCTGTCTGTCTCTGTCCCTGTCTGTCTCTGTCCCTCTCTTCCTGTCCGTCTCTGTTCCTGTCTGTCTCTGTCCCTCTCTTCCTGTCCGTCTCTGTTCCTGTCTGTCTCTGTCCCTCTCTTCCTGTACGTCTCTGTTCCTGTCTGTCTCTGTCCCTCTGTTCCTGTCTGTCTCTGTCCCCTGTCTGTCGCTCTGTTCCTCTCTTCCTGTCTGTCTCTGTCCCAGTCTGTCTGTCGTCCTGTCTGAGTATGTCTCTGTCGCTCTGTCCTTGTCTGTCTCGAGCCATCTCTTCCTGTCGGTGTTTGTCCCTGTCTGTCTGTCGCTCTGTCCCTATCTGTCTCTGTCGCTCTCTGTCCATGTCTCTCTTTGCCCTTGTCTCTCTCTGTGTTGTTATGTCACTGTCTCTCTTTGTCCCTGTCCCTGTCGTTATGTCCCTGTCTGTCTGTCTGTCTTTGTCCATGTCTGTCGCTCTGTCCCTGTTTGTTTCTGTCACTCTCTGTCCCTGTCTCTCTTTGTCCTTCTCTCTCTCTCTCTCTCTCTCTCTTCTCTCTCTCTCTCTCTCTCTCTCTCTCTCTCTCTCTCTCTCTCTCTCTCTCTCTCTCTCTCTCTCTCTCTCTGCGTTGTTATGTCCCTGTCTGTCTTTGTCCCTGTCTCTGTCATTATGTCCCTGCCTGTCTGTCTTTTTCCCTGTCTCTGACATTATGTCCCTGACTTTTTGTATTTGTCCCTGTCTCTGTCGTAATGTCCCTACGTGTCTGTCGCTATGTCCTTGTCTGTGTCGTTAAGTCCTGTCTGTCTGTCTGTCTGTCGCTGTCTCCCTTTGCCGCTGTCGCTAGGTCTCTGTCTGTCTCTCCTTGCCCCTGTCTGTATCTGTCGTTATGTCCCTGTTTGTCTGTCGCCCTGTCCTTGGCTGTCTTTGTCGTTATGTCTCTGTCTCTCTGTTATCGTCGGTCTCTCTCTGTCCGATGTGTAGGATGCAAACAACCGCCTGTGTTAAACTGTGTATGTTTGCTTCACTTTTTGTCTCTGTCCCTCTGTATGTCTGTCTCTGTCTGTCTGTAATACGTATGTCATATGCAACTTACATTGCACGAATTAGATTTGTCCATAGCTAAATTTAAATACTTTGTTTATGGTTATCTATATATGGCTTATGTTTAATGTCTGCTGTTGTTATTGCATATGACTGAATGTAACGTCAACAAGACAAATGACTGTGCATTTTAATGTCGCTGGCGAATACATATGCTTGTCTGTTTGTCTATTTGTCTGTCTATCTATCTGTCTGACTGTCTATTTGTTTATCTCTGTATGTCTGTCTTTCTGTCTCTATCTCTGTCTCCGTCTCTCCCTGTCTGTCTGTCTGCCTGTCTGTCTCTGTCTCTGTCTCTGTCTCTGTCTCTGTCTCTGTCTCTGTCTCTCTCTCTCTCTCTCTCTCTCTCTCTCTCTCTCTCTCTCTCTCTCTCTCTCACTCACACACACACCACACACACACACACACACACACACACACACACACACACACACACACACACACACACACACACACACACACACACACACACACACACACACACACATGTACACACGCCACACGCACGCACGCATACACAGTTTGGTGCATGTTCAATAACATGCTAGAAATGGTATTTATTCATGTTGTGTTGGGAGTCTGTCCCTGATTTGTGTGTGTGTGTGTGTGTGTGTGTGTGTGTGTGTGTGTGTGTGTGTGTGGTGTGTGTGTGTGTGTGTGTGTGTGTACGTTGTGGGCGTGCATTATCTATGAGAGAGAGAGAGAGAGAGAGAGAGAGAGAGAGAGAGAGAGAGAGAGAGAGAGAGAGAGAGAGAGAGCGTGGTGTGTGTGTGTGTGTGTGTGTGTGTGTGTGTGTGTGTGTGTGTGTGTGTGTGTGTGTGTGTGTGTGTGGATGATAATGTTGTTGAATGCTTGATTCTGCTGTCTGAACGAGACAAGGATATGTGTGTACAATACTGGAAGCGAACAGCATCTCAAGTTACAGTACATCGATGGTCTTGGCAACGTTCAGACGTCAAACACTGTAATTTGGTTCGGTGGAGGAAGATGATTCACATAATTGACTGGTTTTCACATCAGCTGCAT
>JABMCL010003588.1:120000-135000 GCA_018857735.1 Alviniconcha marisindica
TTTTTTGGGGGGGGGGGGGGGGGGGGGGGGCGCGAACATCAGACTACATCATAATCACTTGTGACTGATGACATTGTGCAGTCAGCCAATGACCTGTTGATAAGTTACGCTGACATTCGTCAGCTTTGCAGTCGGAGTCATAATGGGAACAAGCGACGAAGCCCACAAACACACACATTTTCGGAAGAATTGTATTTTTCAAGCGCAAAAATTCGATACAAATGGCAGGCACAAAAGTATACTTAATCAAAAAACAAACAAACAAACAAAAAACAATTAATCTCCCCCCCCTCCCCCTCTCCCCCCCCCCTCCCAAAAAAAGGGCGGGGGGGGACACCACCTGTGTACGACTGTATGGGCATGTGTGTGCATGTGTTTGTGTGTGTGAGTGTGTGTGTGTGTGTGTGTGTGTGTGTGTGTGTGTGTGTGTGTGTGTGTGTGTGTGTGTGTGTGTGTGTGTGTGTGTGTGTGTGTGTGTGTGTGTGTGTGTGTGTGTGTGTGTGTGTGTGTGTGTGTGTCTGTCTGTCCGTGTTTGTGTGCTCTGGTGGGGAGGCGGAGGGGGTGAGGGGGGGGGGCAGATTTAAACTAAATTCGCTCCAACTTTTCTAACGAGTCTGGATTTAGGAGATATTTTGTGATGGGTTTTACTTCCGCTAGGCGCATGCCTGAGTGAGTCTTACAATTGGCTGCCCGCGCCCACGCACGTGTGTGTGTGTGTGTGTGTGTGTGTGTGTGTGTGTGTGTGTGTGTGTGTGTGTGTGTGTGTGTGTGTGTGTGTGTGAGAGAGAGAGAGAGAGAGGAGAGAGAGAGAGAGAGAGAGGAAGAAGAGTACAGGAGGGATGGGGGGCGGGAGGGGGGCACTGTATAATTATATGACAAAATTCCACCTTATCTGCACTGTGGCATTGCTTACCGAGCTTCACCGATCAGTAACACTTTCAGTGAACGTGTTTGCTGTGTGTGTGTGTGTGTGTGTGTGTGTGGTGTGTGTGTGTGTGTGTGTGTGTGTGTGTGTGTCTGTCCTGTCTTCTGTCTTCTGTACTCTCCTCTCAGCACTCCTCCTCTCTTCTGTCTGTCTCTGTCCTCTGTCTCTGTCTGCTGTCTGTCTGTCTGTCTGTCCGTTGTCTCTCTCTCTCTCTCTCTCTCTCTCTCTCTCTCTCTCTCTCTCTCTCTCTCTCTCTCTCTCTCTCTCTTCTCAACCCCCCTCCCCAAACACACACACACCACCACACACACACCCCCACACACACACACACACACACACACACACACACACACACACACACACACACACACACACACACACACACACACACACACACACACACACACACGCACACACACACTTACTTGAGATAGGCTGGAGACAGTTGGAAGTCTTAGAAGTAAGAGAGAGAGAAAAGAGGTGACTTGAGCTGTGACCAAGTTTGAGCATGTCGCACAGAGGTAGAGAGATCGTTCCAGGGAGATTGCTCTCGACATGTTCACCTGCTTATACATTCGATCAGTGAACCTGCGTCTACTTGTCTTTCCGCGTACATCTCTGTCTGTCCGTCCGTCTATCCCTCAGGTAAGACTGACATTTTACCACTGTGCAATGACACCGATAGGTTGGATCGATTCGATTGTTTCAGTCCTCATCGGTCTCACTCACAGCACTGGCGGTAGCTGTGTGGGACAACACTTTATGCCTGGTTAAGTCTGCATGTGTCATTGCATAACCTTCAGACCAGCCTGCAGCTAAACGACACGCTTTTCTCCAGCTCTTCTCGCCTGGAGATCGAGGCTAATTCTCACACTGCTCTTTGCTCTTTACTGCCCTGTCTCTTTCTTTCGCTGGGCTTCGTCTCGTAAATAAAGAAAGTCTCTGTCTGTCTGTCTGTCCGTCCGTCCGTCCGTCCGTCTGTCGGTCTGTCGGTCGGTCGGTCGGTCGGTCTTTCTGTCGGTCTGTCGGTCGGTCGGTCGGTCGGTCGTCTGTCTGTCTGTCGGTCGGTCGGTCGGTCGGTCGGTCTTTCTGTCGGACTGTCGGTCAGTCGGTCCGTCCGTCCGTCCGTCGGTCCGTCCGTCCGTCCATCCGTCCGTCCGTCCGTCCATCTATCCGTCCGTCCGTCCGTCTGTCTGTCTGTCTGTCTGTCTGTCTGTCTGTCTGTCTGTCTGTCTATGCCTGTCTGTCTGCCTGCCTGTTTGGCTGGCTGGCTGTCTGTCTGTCTGTCTGCCTGCCTGTCTGCCTGCCTGCCTGCCTGTCTGTCTGTCTTTCTGTCTGGCTGCCTGTCTTTCTGTCTGGCTGCCTGTCTGTCTGTCTGCCTGCCTGCCTGTCTGCCTGCCTGTCTTTCTGGCTGGCTGTCTTTCTGCCTGTCTGTCTGTTTGCCTCCTTGCCTGCCTACCTGCTTGCCTCTCTGTCTTTCTGGCTGGCTGGCTGTCTTTCTGTCTGTCTGTCTGTCTGCCTGCCTGCCTGTCTTTCTGGCTGGCTGTCTTTCTGTCTGTGTGGGTGGCTGCCTGTCTGTCTGTCTGTCTGTCAGTCGGTTTGTCTGTCTCAACACCATGAATTATTTGGGACTCGACCCGTTGACCCGCTGAACATGCTGAAGTGAAACTTGGTGTGAAGATTCCTTCTCCCTGTCTACCTATAACATGGATAACTCCCTCTTGGCTAATGAAGACAATAACGTTGAAAATGACAGAACGGGGCGTGCTGTTGTGGGAGGTAAAGGGAGCGTGATATAAACTTAATAGCTGCGGCCCCGTTCCTCTGGTGGCTCTGTGGTTTAAAGGCGAGCACTCAGGACGCGCGATCTCGAGATTAAATCTCCGTGGAATTCTTTGTTCTCTTTCTGCACCAACCCTCCCGCACAGCCTCTGTTGAGGACCCAGAGCTGACAAATGTTCTCCTTTGAAATCCTGAATTAGAACGGAATATTGCCATGTAAATTTCGCCCACTGCCAGGAATTTCTTCCTTGTTCTAATTTCTCACATCCCGGTTCATTCACTTAGATTTTTCCAAATCCTCTCCCTACTTCTTAACTCCGCTTTTTTTTCTTTTCTTCTTCTTTCTTCCTTCTTTCTTTTTTTATGCGTCTGGCCCAGATGCTTGGTTTTTGACTTTGTGAGAGTTAGGCATGTCTGTGATTTGGTGACTTGGGTTTTAAACTGTTAGAAAAGAAGATGAATGTGTAATTCGTCTTGAGGTGACACTATGCGGTTAACGGGATGTTAAAATCCAAGATGTAACCAACTTAACCCTCCTTCCCCCCTCCCCGGAAGACGTATTTCGAGGTACTCGCTCTAACTGCCTCCAGAATAACAGATATTTAGGTGGCAAGGAACATGCACGTGCAAAGCAACCGGTGTACTTTGCAGATTACTGTGTGTGTATCTGCGTGCGTGCGTGCATGTGTGTGTGTGTGCGTGTGTGGTGTGTGTGTGTGTGTGTGTGTGTGTGTGTGTGTGTGTGTGTGTGTGTGTGTGTGTGTGTGTGTGTGTGTGTTCGGAAATAGGAGATGCTAATAATTTTGATGATTGCTTTTTCCCCCCATAGTTGTTGTTTCAACCGTTGTAGGCAACAAAGTGACAAAAGAGTGTCCACGGTAGACACTTCTTCGCCTTGTGTCCCCTGTACATCTCTCTTCGTCATCTGTTTACTCATTATCTGTGAGCCGACCCTGCCGGCCTAGAGGTAAAACGCTAGGCTGGAAAGCAGAAGGACCTCGGTTCGATTCCGCTTCGGCTGTCATTTCTGTTTAAAAGCCGTGGTTTCTAGACACTGCCACTGTCTTGTGTTTGTGCCCACACAATTAATGAAGCATCGTAATGGCTAACACCGTTGCCCATCTTAATGTAGGTGTCATTCTTGTGGCGACAGTGTAGCTGTAGGCTACATCCTTCATGCGAGTAAATGCAAGGTACATAAACTCGACAAAAGGTACAGCCTTCCGCATGTAAATACAAGGTACTTAAACTCCACAAAAGGTACATCATTCATGGGAGTAAATACAAGGTCCACAGACTCCACAAACGCTCATCGTTCTGCATGTAAATACAAGGGACACAAACTCCATAAAACGTACATCCTTCTGCATGTAAATACAATGTACACAAACTCCACAAAAGGTACATCCTTCATGGGAGTAAATACAAGGTACACAAACTCCACAAACTGTACATCCTTCTGCATGTAAATACAAGGTGCACAAACTCCACATACGTACACCCTTCTGCATGTAAATACAAGGTACACAAACTCCACAAACGTACACCCTTCTGCATGTAGATACAAGCTACATAAACTCCACTGCAGGTCATAATTCATGACGAGAAAGCTGCAGTTATAAAACTCACGCTGTGGATTCAGTGCAGGTGTTTGCGGTATGCTGATGAAAATGCCGTCGGTGTTTTTGAATAACCTGGCGCGGTGACTGATAAATTCTCACCGGAGCATTAAGCAAAAAAGGTGAACGAAGAGTTGCACTACCTGCGCTGAACCGGCTTTGCGTCTCATCCATTATTGCTAGCCTATCATTGCGTACGTCAGCTCCGTTTCTTCTCTCTCTTTTTTTCTTTTCTTTCTTTCTCTTGCTTTTTCTTTTTTCTTTTTTTCTCTCCCCCTTTTCTCCATTTTCTGTGTACGTGTATTCGCTTATCTTGTTTATCTTTCTGCAGTACTCGTTGTGTGTATTTTTCGAAGTTTTGTTTTGTAACAAAAAATAAACAGAAATGCAGAGAGGTGGGAGGAAGGGGAGAACGGGGCTAGAGGGAGGAGAGCGAGAGACGAAAGAGGTGGGGAGGAAGGAGTGAGAGAGAGAGAGAGAGAGAGAGAGAGAGAGAGAGAGAGAGAGAGAGAGAGAATAGTCTTCGTTCTGGGATTTTGAGAATGGTTGTAACTGAGCTTATGTCAGCGCTCTCTCCCTCTCTCTGCGCTTGTAATATTAATGAGCTTATGTCCTCTCTCTCTCTCTCTCCTCTCTCTCCTCTCTCTCTCTCTCTCTCTCTCTCTCTCTCTCTCTCTCTCTCTCTCTCTCTCTCTCAGACACAGGCACACACACACACACACACACAAACACACACACACACACACACACACACACACACACACACACACACACACACACACACACACACACACGCACGCATGCACGCACGCACGTAACACCACACACACACACAACACACACCACACACACACACACACACACACACACACACACACACACACACACACACACACACACGGACACACACACTCACAACAAAAACACACGCACACACACACGCACGCACGCACGCAGCCACGCACGCACGCACGCACACACACACACACACACACACACACACACACACACACACACACACACACACACAGAGCAGCAGCAGCAGCAGCAGCATCGACCAGAGACTTGTGGTCCTCGCAACACTGCCGTCATACTTGCTAAGGCGGCAGTTGTAGATACACAACAGGAGGCTGCTATTGACAAGGGTGTAACTGCAGGTGATTAGCGGTAGGATTAGGGGCCGAGTTTGCAAGGACCGGAAGTGGGCACACTGGCTGAACCTGTGAGCGCAGCTTTGACTCACGATGAAGGTAACTCTCCCTGTGTGCTACGTCATCACTCCCAGATCGGCACTGCCTCTATAGACAATGTAACGTGCGACACCTGAGTGTGTCGGATTATGCCGTCACAAGACCTGGTGACAAGAAATCGTATTAACTCTAATTCTCTCTCTCTCTCTCTCTCTCTCTCTCTCTCTCTCTCTCTCTCTCTCTCTCTCTCTCTCTCTCTCTCTCTCTCTCTCTTTGTGTCTCTGTCTGTCTGTCTGTCTGTCTGTCTGTCTGTCTGTCTGTCTGTCTCTCTCTGTCTCTGTCTCTGTCTCTGTCTCTGTCTCTGTCTCTGTCTCTCTCTCTCTCTCTCTCTCTCTCTCTCTCTCTCTCTCTCTCTCTCTTCCTCCCTCCCTATCTTCCCACCCACCTCTCTCACTGAAAAAAGGGGGGTGGGGAAAGTGGTGGTGATCTTGGGGAGGGTGGTGGGGGGGGGGGGGGGGGAGAAGCGAAGTGAGGTTATGACACTCAAACGGGAATACCATGGTCGTAAGCTAATATTAACGAAAGAAAAAAAGAAAAAGAAAAAAATGGATTTTTTTTAAAGCGCTTCATCGCACAGCACACATGTAGGGCACGGAAATTTGAAGCCAGTCGGCTAAGCCGAATACATGAACGTGTCTGCCTACATTTACTACACCGGGGGCGTTTTATCCTTCGGTGCGTAATTTTTTATATATATATTTTTTATTTATTTTTATAAAAGACGATAATAATATATTCTTGTATGTGCCTGTTCTCCACTTGAGCGCACAGCCTTTCTTTCCTTTTTTTTCTTGTTTTCTTTTCTTCTTTTTTCCTCCCTTTTTTTCACTCTCCCCCCCCCCCCCCCCCCCCCCCCCCCGCTTTTTTTATATTTATTTTTTACGAAACGTGAATGAATAATGCTCAGCGCCGTACAGCGAGAACGACTCGCGTGACATGCTGGCAACACTGAGCGACAAGCTGAACGGAGAGTGCAAGTAAAGTGATTGCGCAGGCAGACCGACAAAAGAGCAAGAGCAGAAACAGCGAGACTCAATTAGACCAAATCATTAGGCCCTCTGGCAGTGCCATAATTATTGCACGGCTATCGCTGCATGGGACAGACTGCAAGTGTGCGAGGAAACCGTTTGGGTGAGAGACAGAACGGTCCGTTTCAGCAGCAGAAACGCCCTTCAGCTCAGTTTAGTTCAGTTCAGTTCAAGATAACAGTAACAACAGTAACAATATACTTTATTTATCCCAACTGAAAATTAAAGAAAATTAAAGAAATTAAAGATGGTATCTATACGCTCGATGGTATCTATACGCTCGATGGTATCTATACGCAAATGTCATATGCGCACCACCTCGTCTCTCAGAAGTTTCCCAAACGTTGCCTTTAATACAGTTTCAATGTTCATCTGATCGACAATGATCCTTTCGCGTCCTTTTAAAGAAGATCGTCGAGCGCTTTCTCTTTCCATGCCTCTGCCTACCAGGCGACCGATGGTGTGATGATGATGTCCTCGGCTTTGTGCCCGCACGTAGTGTCTCAAGCTCCTCTACATTTCAGATCTTAGGAGACGCATGGCGTTTGTGACGGTTGTTTTGTCCGCCAATGGCGTTTGTGGCAGTTGTTTTGTCCGCCAGTCTATCTGCTCGTTCATTTCCCTTCACTCCGGTATGTCCAGGGTAGTACATTCACAGAAGTTTTCGCAGATGGATGTCGATCATTGACACACGCCAGTCTGGGCTTCCCGTTCCATGTTTCACTTTTTGTAGCAAGCTGATTGAATCTTTGAGGATGGTGGCATGTGTGGTCTTATTGTCACCTCTTGAGGCAGTCCAGCGGAGGGCCTGTGCGACCGCTTCCACTTCCGTTGTCAAGCTGGAGGTTGAGACCGTATAGGCTGCACTCTCTTCATGGATGTTGTTCGCACCTTTCCTGGCAACCCTTGGCTGGTATTGGTGACTGAGCCATGAGTGTACATTATTTAAATCCCGTGGTTTCCTGTTTTCGTGAATAAGTTTGATCTCTGAATCTGTTTTGCCCGCTGAGCATTTTCGACAGCGCCTTCCGAGGTTTTTCTGGCAGGAGTGTCTCATAAAGTCTACACTCCGGCTCGTACACTATGCTATTCTTCTGATACCCGAATGCTGAAAATCCAACAATACAAACGCAAGACTCATGGCTTTCGCACTTTCTGTTGCTTTGGACCCCCACATTTAGAATTCAATCCCATAAGACCTTAGACATTGCTCAACCCTGTCGTCTTTTAAAGCCAAACTTAAAACCATCCTCTGCTTACAGTATTTCCGCCCCAACTAATATCAATACCCAGTTTCTGTTACAGTCAGTGTGTGTGTGTGTGTGTGTGTGTGTGTGTGTGTGTGTGTGTGTGTGTGTGTGTGTGTGGTGTGTGTGTGTGTGTGTGTGTGTGTGTTGTGTGTGTGTGTGTATGTGTGTGTGTGTGTGTGTGTGTGTGTGTGTGTGTGTGTGTGTGTGTGTGAATTTATCTTTGTTTTTCCGTATATTTTATGTAAATTGTTTTGGTAGGACTGTGCTCCACATGCGTATAGTATATTGTGTTTAGGATATGTATTATGTGAGCGCTCAGGGCGTCAGTAATCGCATGATCAATTTACATTTTATTATCATAGATATGCTTGAATCGGTTTGGGTACCATTCCCAGTCCTTGGTTTGCTTGAGATCTATCAGCTGGCACACTTGCAGCTTTGAGACCGCTGCCTGGCCCATCCAAGACTTGCATCGTCGCTGTCGGCATCCCTTGGAGTCTTTCGCGGCTTCATGGGGTGGGTTGCGGGGATTTTTGACGGCACTGAAGCATGATCAATTTACATTTTATTATCATAGATATGCTTGAATCGGTTTGGGTACCATTCCCAGTCCTTGGTTTGCTTGAGATCTATCAGCTGGCACACTTGCAGCTTTGAGACCGCTGCCTGGCCCATCCAAGACTTGCATCGTCGCTGTCGGCATCCCTTGGAGTCTTTCGCGGCTTCATGGGGTGGGTTGCGGGGATTTTTGACGGCACTGAAGTATGCTTTGACCTGTTCCAAACCTGTGTGGTTTGCATTGGTGGGAGGTGTAGCATGAACTGCATGGTCTCCCGAACGCCCTTCGGACAAGGCAAACAGTCATTTTGCACGTAAACAATGAAACAAACACATCCTCGTGCTAGCATTCTTCAACACTTCCACACACGCCAGCACCAACAACCGAAAAAAGATTAATGGACAATTTTCGTTTTCATTTATTATAATATATAGAGGATGTACCTCTGGTGGAGTTTATGTGCCTTGCATTTACACGCATATCAGGTGAGAGTTACCGTAGGCAAATCAGGTCTTTGTTGTTGTACTTGTGTTACGTATTTCGAGCGCTAATTAACTGCCTTGAGTGTTGATTCATTTGCCCCGAAAATGTGCCCATGTTTTGTGTTGTCCAATTAAAATCAACGTTCTTTTTAACCCTTTGCGTGTTTGGATCTTGTTTTAGAACGCTAGCTGTCAATTATGTTTTAAAAGCAAAAAATTTAAAACAGCTAAAACGGAACAGTTTTCACGTAAAATAATTGTCCGTGGGTTTGAAACGGGCAGTTTTTGCTGAAATTTGGCACATCACGCCTGCCATCTATCATATCCGGTTACAACACACACACACACCAACGCACACACACACACCACACACACACACACACACACACACACACACACACACACACACACACACACACACACCTACGCAACGCCACAGCACACACACACCCACACACACCCCACCACACACACACACACCACACACACACACACACACCCCACACACACCACCACACACACACCACACACACACACACACACACACACACACACCTACGCACCACACACCACACACACACACACACACACACACACACACACACACACACCTACGCACACACACACACACACACACACACACACACACACACACACACACACACGCACACACACCACACACACACACACACACACCACACACACACACACACACACACACACAACACACACAGACACACACACACACACACATATAACACAACACTACACACACACACACCCGAACACCACACACACACACACACACACACACCACACCACACACACCACACCACACCACACCGCACACCACACCAGCACACGCACACACCCACCACCACCCCCACACACACACACACACACACACACACACACACACACACACACACACCGCCTTCAGTGTTCCTACCCTTTGTGAGTTTCACTCTGTTTGCCGTGCACGTTGGCAGTCAACTTTAATTTCGATTTGTTTTAGATATGTATATTTTATTTTTTTACATTCAGCACGACAGTGAAACGAACGCCAATGCCAGAGGCAAAGACAGGCCTTGCTGTTGCATGTGATCTCTCCCTTCTCGCTGTAATGACGCGTATGTGTTCAGCAGGAGGGGGGTCAGACGGGGATGACAGCACTGGTTGATGAAATCAGCTGGACAGCCGTCTCCTTCTGCCTCACGGCCAGCAGTCTTCCCAATCTGTCTTGCCCAGCCGACGGTCTTTCCTTTCTGATGCGAAGAGATTTCCGCCAGTCATAAGTCTTCCCTTCGTCAAGTCATTTTCTCCGTCGTCTGGCACTGGGCTGCTAGCTCGCACTTATTGGGACTTATTTGGGGGTCTGGCATTGGGCTCGCACTGTTGCAACGCTTCTTTCCCTCTCTTCAGTGTTGCTTTGTGTTTGCCGAGCTGCCAGGGCTTCTGTCTGTCATTGTATTGTGACGCTTCTGCCTGCTACTTTCTCTTGCAAAGCTGGCAGTGTGTGTGTCTGTCTGTCTGTCATTGTACTGTGACGCTTCTGCCTGCTACTTTCTCTTGCAAAGCTGGCAGTGTGTGTGTGTCTGTCTGTCTGTCATTGTTTTTGTGACGCTTCTGCCTGCTACTTTCTCTTGCAAGTCAGTGTGTGCTGTGCTGCTGTCGTGTTTGTTGTGAGTGTGTGTGGTGTGCTGTGCTGTTGTGTTCTTCTGTGTCTGCATTGTCCACTGTGAGCTTCTGCCTGCTCTTTCTCTTGTAAAGCTGGCAGTGTGTGTGTTGTGTCTGTCTGTCATTGTATTGTGACGCTTCTGCCTGCTACTTTCTCTTGCAAAGCTGGCAGGTGTGTGTGTCTGTCTGTCTGTCATTGTACTGTGACGCTTCTGCCTGCTACTTTCTCTTGCAAAGCTGGCAGTGTTGTGTGTCTGTCTGTCTGTAATTTTATTGTGACGCTTCTGCCTGCTACTTTCTCTTGCAAAGTGCTGTTGTCTGTTGTCTGTCTGTCTGTTTGTGGTTTTGCTTGTACTGTTGTGTGTAAGTGGCAGTGTGTTGTGTGTGTGTCTGTCATTGTTTGTGACGCTTCTGCCTGCTACTTTCTGTTGCAAAGCTGGCAGTGTGTGTGTTCTGTCTGTCATTGTATTGTGACGCTTCTGCCTGCTACTTTCTGTTGCAAAGCTGGCGGTCTGTCTGTCTGTCTGTCTGTCTGTCATTGTATTATGACGCTTCTGCCTGCTACTTTCTGTTGCAAAGCTGGCAGTGTGTGTGTCTGTCTGTCATTGTATTGTGACGCTTCTGCCTGCTACTTCCTGTTGCAAAGCTGGCAGTTTGTGTCTGTCTTGTATTGTCCTTCGGACTTGTTTATTTTGTTGACGCTTCTGCCTGCTACTTCTGTTGCAAAGCTGTGCGTGTCTTTTTCTGTCATTGTATTGTGACGCTTCTGCTCTGCTACTTTCTGTTGTAAAGCTGGCAGTGTGTCTGTCTGTCTGTCATTGTATTGTGACGCTTCTGCCTGCTACTTTCTGTTGCAAAGCTGGCAGTGTGTCTGTCTGTCTGTCATTGTATTGTGACGCTTCTGCTGCTACTTCCTGTTGCAAAGCTGGCAGGTGTTTCTGTCTGTCATTGTATTGTGACGCTTCTGCCTGCTACTTTCTGTTCAAAGCTGGCAGGGTTTGTCTGCCTGTCTTGTGACGCTTCTGCTGCTACGTTCTGTTGCAAAGCTGGCAGGGTCTTCTGTCTGTCATTGTATGTGACGCTTCTCTGTCTACTCTTTTGCAAAGCTTTGGAGGGTTTCTGTCTGTCATTGTACTGTGACGTTTCTGTCTGCTACTTTCTGTTGCAAAGCTGAGAGTTTCTGTCTGTCATTGTATTGTGACGCTTCTGCTGCTACCGATGTCTGTTATTGATGCTGGACGTTTCTGTCTTCTATTGATTGTGACTTCTTCTGTCTTTACTGTGACGTTTCTGTTTATTGCAAAGCTTCGAGAGTTTCTGTCTGTCATTGTATTGTGACGTTCTGTCTGCTACGTTTCTGTTCAAAGCTGGAGCGTGTCTGTCTTTTTTTTGTCTACCCCGTGACGCTTCTGTCTACTACGTTTTGTTACAAAGCTGGCAGAGGTTTGTCTGCCGTTCTGTTGTGACGCTTCTGTCTGCTACGTTTTGTTACAAAGCTGGCAGAGGTTTGTCTTGCCGTTCTGTTGTGACACTTCTGTCTGCTACGTTTTGTTACAAAGCTGGCAGAGGTTTGTCTGCCGTTCTGTTGTGACGCTTCTGTCTGCTACGTGCTGTTGCAAAGCTGGCCGAGTTTCTGTCATTGTATTGTGACGCCTCTGTCTACTACGTTTTGTTGGAATGCTTCGAGGGTTTTGTCTCTCGTTGCACTAACTGCGACGCTTCTGCCTGCCAGTTTCTGTTGTAGGGGATTCTCTGTCACTGTATTGCAACGCTTTTGTCTACACATTTTTTTATCGAGAGCTTCCAGGTTTTTTGTTGTTGTTTTCTCTGTCGTTTACCGTGACGCTTCTGTGTACCACTTTCTGTTGCTTTTGTGTTGCAAGCTTGTTTTAGTTGTTGTTGTTTGTTTTTTGGGGGTGTTTTTTGTGTGCTTTTGTTCGTTTTTCTTCTATTTTGCTTTAGTTTGTTTTTGGTTTGTTCTGTCTGTCCGTCCGGCCGTCCGTCCGTCTGTCTTTCTGTCTCTGATTCTGCCTGCCTGCCAGCCTGCCTGCCTGCCTGCCTGCCTGTCTCTCTGTCTCTCTGTCTGTCTGTCTGTCTGTCTGTCTGTCTCTCTGTCTCTGTCTCTCTGTCTCTTCTCTCTCTCTCTCTCCTCTCTCTCTCTCTCTCTCTCTCTCTCTCTCTCTCTCTCTCTCTCTCTCTCTCTCTCTCTCTCTCTCATGTGACGTTTCTATGACCTCCAGCGGTCTCTAGTCCTGTGATTCTCTAGGGGGTTCAGTCTCATTGCCTTGTAATGGACAACCTTGTCCAGCATTGCTCTTTTTCTGCGGAACTCCTGTAGTTTTTGTTTCTCACTGCGATATATTACCCCAGTCTACCGTTTCTGGCAACTTTTGTCTTTCAAAAGCAGAGGCAGTTTTCTTTCTTGGAGTAATGCTGCCGGGCTTCTGGCGGCACTGGAAATCCCATCCGCTTCCGAGAGGTAGCTGTCACATTGGATTGCCGCACCTCATTCACTTTCGCTTCTGACACCTTCATGTTGCGAAATACCGCTCGTCTCCTGTTTCTCTATTGTAGAACTTCCTTGGCTTTCTGCAGCTTTGTACTGCAACATGTTGGGCCTCTTTTTTCTCATTCCAGCGCTTCCTTCGTGGGTTCCAAGGCGTTTTTTGTATTGTACCCCCTTCTTCTCGTTCTGCAACTTCGTAATTGCAAAATTCACGTGTAATCATAGAGCAAACGGATGGATGAAGTTTCTCATTAAAAGTTTGACCTTTAAAGTTGTACACGTTTGGCGTGAAGAAAAAGCTCTTGACCGGACCTGAAATAACACTGAGTATTTATTATTCCCTGTCCCCAACCCCTTACGTGGAATCTTCTCCGTGGGGTACTGCGGATGCAGAAATAAGATCACGCACGCCGAGAACCAAGAATTGTCAAAACGTTTCCCCTTCAACGGTTTCCTGCCTGGACTCGCCTTTACAATGCTTGCCTATTGGCATAACCTGGCCACGTGACCTTGCCACCTGAAACAAGCCATGTTTCCATGTGCTCGCCTTTGTTGTCGTTGTTGCTGTCCCGTCATCTGTGCTGACCACAGAGGCACAGCTCTCGCGACGCTCGTCCCGGCATCCCTACCTCCAGTCTCATCCAAATCGCTCCGCATCGCGGCCCCGCCCTCAAGGTTCACAGGAGGAGGCGTCGTATCATTGTTGGGCTGTCAGCCGAAGGAAGCACTGCACTGCTGCGTTGTCACTTCAGTGGTGTTCGGTGATGGCTGCATGTTCTGATTCAACATATGCAGGACACCCTACTACTATGCCCCCTGCTGACGACAGTGCTAGCTAAGTCGCGGAGTCAGACTGGGTAAGCGTCCCCTGCAGGAAGCAGACTGCCACTACGTCCTTCCGTGAGTCCTCCTCTGTGGATTCAATGGCGTTGAAAGCTTTGATCAGAACTGCCCCAGGCAAGGACGGAAGCAGGACCAGCGAGACTGAGGTCACCACGAGAGAGCATGGCATGAAGGGCCACAGAAGATGAGCGATTTTTCTTTATTATACATGATAGATCCAACGATAGATGAGGATGACGATGATAACTGATGATCCATTTCGGTTTTAGATTGACAGGGCCGCAGACCACTCTTACTGTCATAATTATCCTGGTGTTAACATCCCCGGGAACTGTGGCAGCTACAGTTTTTTTAGACAAATAATCGGGGCAGCACTATCAAAAACGCATCCGTGGAGTGGATGAAGCTCATTTGCGTGGTTCCAGCCTAATTCCCACTGGGCCTATAGCACTTCCAGCGCTGGGTAGGACCCAGTCAGGGCTGACAGTCCCAGATGACACTGATGGGATTCCAGCCCTCCGCCTTCCGACCCTCAGTCCGAAGCGCTAACCACTGCGCTACAGGGGCCGGCTCAATGGTTTTAAGCAACACGCTCAGAACTACAGAGAAACATTGCCAAAGGTTCAGAGAAGCAAAGGAAATAACTCTTAACTGATTAAAAAGAAAGACAAAAAAAATTAATAGCAAGAGTTTAATACCTTAAGCAGCCGTTACTTGTATAGAAGTAACTCGGCCACAGTAAGCGTGCGCTTGTTATTTGTATACAAATGGTGTGTGTGTGTGTGTGTGTGTGTGTGTGTGTGTGTGTGTGTGTGTGTGTGTGTGTGTGTGTGTGCGTGTGCTTGTTGTAATTCTTGCTGCTTTCTTCTTGTAGTTTCAATTGCTTATAGTCAATGTAGTCATTGCTATTGTCGTTTTCCGCTTGTGGTGTCGCAACGTTGGTGTAGTTTAAAACTAAATTATGCACAGTGTGCCGAGCGCTATGTTTTGTTAGATGTTCGCGCTTTACATTTATTTCATTATTATTATTGTAGTAGTAGTAGTAGTATTAGTAGTAGTGGTATAATCACTATTGTCAC
>JABMCL010003588.1:142500-152500 GCA_018857735.1 Alviniconcha marisindica
AAAAGACTCTTTGGAATATACTGGACAAAACTGTACAAGTTTGAAAGTAACACTTTGGTAATCTTTGCTAAAATAGTTGATGCTCAGGTACAGCCCATTGCCCAGTATAATGCTAAAATCTGGGGTCCTGAGAAAAAATGCTTATATTTACAATGGCAGGCGCAGTCTGAATGAAATATATATATATACATGGTGAATTTGGAAGATGTCCAATTTACCTCAGTTCGTATACCAAATGTATTCAACATCGGTGATTATAACTGACGAGAATGGACAACAGCAGATTACCTACCTCTCTGTCTGTCGGTCTGTCTGTGTCTGTGTCTGTCTGTCTGTCTGTCTGTCTGTCTGTCTGTCTGTCTGTCTGTCTGTCTGCTTCTCTCTCTCTCTCTCTCTCTCTCCTCTCTCTCTCTCTCTCTCTCTCTCTCCCTCCCTCCCTCCCTCCCTCCCTCCCTCTCCCTCTGTTTGTCTGTCTGTGTGTCTCTGTCTCTCTGTCTCTCTCGCTCGCTCGCTCGCTCGTTTTCCAGGGCAGACCCGGTTATCTCGATGATTGGTTGGCTTTTTGCAGGTTTCTTTAAACAAAAGGTAGTCTGAGGCACTTGTGTGGCATCAACAAACAAAATGACTTAAAAATGGCTCGTCTGACGTCACACGTAGTGACACAAAGCATGTAACGAGCGGGTTTGGTGAAGGTAAGGGGGGGGGGGGGGGGCGGGGGGGTGCGGTGAGTGGCGGGGGGGGGGGGGGGGGGGTTGGACGTGCGGGGGGGGGGGGGGGGGGGGGGAGAGTGGGGGGGGGGGAGAGTGGGGGGGGGGGGCAGGAGAGGGGAGGTTACTTTCGGTTTGCGACCGATTCAGTTTTCCTTAGCCTCCTAAAAGAATCCTCCCCTAAACACTGCCTTGTTCAGTGAGGTCTGCTTTTTATACCTGTCCTATCCTTTTCATCATCGTTATCATCGTCAGCAATATTATTGTCATCATGCGGATTATCATCACCATCACCATCAATTTCATCATCATTATGATTGTCGCCGACAAGAACGTGATCATGATGATGATGGTGATTATAACGATGATGATGATCATGACGATGATGGTGATCACGACGATGATGGTGATTATGTCGATGATGGTGATCTTGACAATGATGGTGATTATGACGATAATGATGATCATGACGACAATGGTGATTATGACGATGGTGGTGATTATGATGATCATGACGATGATGGTGATCATGACGATGACAATGATGGTGATTATGACGATGCCTAGTCCTTCCCTTGAGATGAAATATTGAGATCCCGCGTGCTGCAGCCCAGGTAGTGCGACTCTGTGACGGCTGGCTTTGCCTGCACAGAACGACCCAAACTTCCTTCAGGAGTAACAACAATGAAACACTTGTAGTTCTTGTTGTTGATCACTTTTATATAGCACTTTTCTCCGCTCTCCAGCACAGTCACTGCGCTCTTGTCCTAGGCGATTTCAAATCACTGACTGTAGCTTTTTACAGCGCGTTTTGAATAGCCACCGAAGTGGTATTAGCTATGTATACTTACAGCCCTGTTTGGTTGTTACATGGCTGGTGCCACGTGAATCTGCTCCCGCCTCGGCGCGTACTGTGTACGCCAGCCATACACCATCATGCCACGTCACAGCATCATGCCACGTCACTCCATGCAAAACCACATACGTACACACTTGACACGGCCAGTGATTTCATTTCGCTGTAGATATGAAAGTATTATAACTGACTAATTTGGAAGCGCCGATGGCAGCGCGGATGGAAGCGACCACGCAGGCCACGCTCCAAGCGTCGCTTTCGGGCACCCTTCCCCCACACTCTGCCGTAAATGGTTACGCCATGGTGGGGCGCTTCTTGACTCCGCGCATCCGTCTGCCGAATTCGCCCCAGTAAGTCTCACGCTGTCAGCGCCCTCTGTAAGGTTTGCGAAACGTTTGAGATTACGTAAGATTTTAACACCCGGTTTATTTACCACGTGATTACCATGATTTATTTCCTTCAGACATTCACCACGCGACAGAGTTCAGGAGCTGTGCGAAAGTCGAGGTGGCCGTCCTGGGCTCCCCGTCCTAATGAGCCTTACGGTTTCTGTGGACGTAAAGCAATAATGAGCCATGCACACGCATTGGTCACAGTTTGTCCCCAATATGTCGACCCGACATCCGAGGACACTGCGCTCCACATCATCATCATCACCACCACGAGATTACAATCAGATTTTGTTTCTCGACCATAAAATACGACCAGACTTCATTATCAGATGACCGTCTTTTTTTCCTACCAGACTGCGAAAATATTTTTACCAGATTACCACCGCAAGTTTGCCCCCAGACGTGTGTCATCCGGTTCTTAGTTATATGTAGCAGGTGCCACCAGACTTTTACCATTAGATTTCTACTATCAAACTACCACACAAGGGAGTTAATTAGCGCTCGAAATACGTGACACAAATACAACAACAAAGACCTAAGTCGCCTACGGTAACTCCCACCTAGCATGCGTGTAAACACAAGATACATAAACTCCACCGGAAGTACATCCTCAAATTACCGAATTACCGTCAGGCTTTTACCGTCAGTTTGTTTGCAACAAGATCCAAACGTATGAACGGTTAAAAAGAACACTAATTTAATATGGCAATACAAAACATGTTCGAATTTCCGGGGTAAGCCCCCTTTGCAAATCGGAACAACGACAGTTTTAGGTGATAACTGAATATATTGTACTTATCCGGTTGCGGTTGAGGTGCGTTGAATGCCTGAATGTCATTCTTCAGAAACATGTGAATGATCATAGGACTGATTAATATCAGACGTTTACGATCGGATTCTCAAAAGGTCTATAGTGTTTAGATTATGAACTTGTTCCGCCCTGATACAACCGTCCTGGGTGACTAGACGTGGAAAAACAAGGTACTTGCTTGCCTGCTTGCTTGCTTACTTACTTACTTACTTACTTACTTACTTACTTACTTACTTACTTACTTACTGCTGGCTGGCTTACTTGCTTACTCGTTTACTTCCTTACTTCCCGTAAGATCTGACCATGAGAACATGTAGGCTCTACGGTCAGTTGCCAATGAAGATCCAGGACAAGACGGCTGGCCGGACAATGCCACGCTCCTATGGCTGACCGGGTCAAAAGCAGCCTGGACGAACATCAGATGTTAGCCGAGTTGACCGTGTGATGACCTACGGGTAATCAGCCGAATCCGCGGCTTAGCTGTACCACACGCATGCATACCAAGTCCGATTAAAACTGTGACATGACTAAGAGGCCAAAGTACAGGCTCACGGAGGCATCTCGGCAGTCAGTGGGATAGACGCACCTTCTCATCCTTCGGCAGTTGAAAGCGCCGGCGGCGTCGACATGTACGTCAATGACTCGGGATCTGTGTTTGTGTTGAGACGCTCGAGTAGCGATCGTCACGCGGGATCACTCTTTTTCAGGTGTATCACTGTTATTGTCGATGACAGTATGGGCCTTCCTGCTAACCTCGATATGGTCAGTTGAGCAGCGGTGTCACAAACTGTGGTTTGGGGTTAAGTTATTCATTCTCCGACTCTGGCCGTTGGATTAACACAAACAGAATTCGCATGGGGCGGAAAACCGTCTTTTGTGAACCAGAGAGAGAGGAGGGGAGTGGGACGGTTGGGGGGGGGGGGGGGGGGTATCTGCTCTTATTCTGTAGGTTGTATAGCTACGAAATTGGAAAACTTAGTCAAGAACTGGGCGCAATCTGGACGCACACTGAGGTTGGCAACTGGTAAATGCATGTTTCTCGGAATCACTGAAATCGTTTCGCCGTTGTTCATTTTCATAGTTTCGGTGCAGATTAACTACCTTTTTGTCTGTTTGATGTTCGGCAAAGGCAGTATGCCAGAAACCACTGACACATTATGAAGCTTGGAAATATACCAGTGTTTTTTCTTCTCCTTGTCTTCACGCTAGAAAAAATTACGAGCTCATTTCAACAAAACGTTTCACAAAAATCGAACCAGTCGCAAATCAACTTGAGGGGGATGCAAAATTCATAGATGCTGTGCTACTT
Source organism: Alviniconcha marisindica (assembly GCA_018857735.1). NCBI lineage: Eukaryota > Metazoa > Mollusca > Gastropoda > Provannidae > Alviniconcha > Alviniconcha marisindica. The sequence continues at coordinate 146,576 of JABMCL010003588.1, forward strand.
TCCTCACGCATGGCACTGTGATCAGCAACACACAGCTTAAAACCGTGCTTTGTCGTAACTGTGAGCGAAAAGCACGTTACGGTCTGGTACATTATTATTTCTGAACTGAGGGAAAAACGAACTAACAGTAACACCGTCCTTCTCTCTGTCTTAGGGAGCTAAACAAAACGAGAGAAGAAGAGAGAGAGAGAGAGAGAGAGAGAGAGAGAGAGAGAGAGAGAGAGAGAGAGAGTAGAATATAATTTATTGCTTCAGGCTATAAATCCTCTTAAGCAAGACAAACGGAACCCAACACCGAATGCAAACAAACAGTTGCACAAATTGACATGGAAACCACGGCAATAATTTCTACAGTCCATCATTTCAGTGACACTAATGTCACATTTTTGTATTGCGAGAGTGTCACAGTGTCACTCCGAGAGACGGGCGGTCCCCACAGTTGAACGCCGAACGTCAGCAGATCAGCCCAGGTAAAACTGGACCAGGTCTCGCAAGATGTGTAGCTTCTCTCGTGCACGTGCGCGGGCCTCCATGTACTGCGCTCTGCCGAGTTGCTTCCACCTGTGCAGGTTGTACAGGTTACACACTCCTCGGAGAGCATGTTCCTGGCTTCTTGCTTAACGAACCAGTAGTGCACGCCACACCCACTTGTCGCTTTACGATCGAATTCGAAAACGAGAATAAACTCTTCGCCATCCCTGTTGTCCAGTGCTACTTTGGAAAATGATCGATTTCTTTTTGGGTCTCTCAATCGTCGCTGGACGGATCTGTCGGTTAAAGTTGCAACATAGTCTTTTACTATGTCAACACTGAACCCAGTGTCACGTCCTTCGATGAATCGTTCATCTAACTCAGCAGCTGGATGAGTCAGACTGTCATCACATGCCGCAAAAAGAAGCGGCTCTGGTTGACAAAACTCATGCAGGTTTGACACATCTGACCCATTTTCACTGTTGTGTTTGCTACTACTGTCAGTCGTGATTTCCGTGCGTGCAGGCCGACACTTGTCTGTGGCTGTGTCCTGTGTTGTCATTTGAAGGTTAGTGTTCAGCGAAGAAAACGTCAAGGAGGGAAAGTCAAAATGATTGCCACCTGCCTGATCTGCTTTTGCTGACTTCATTTCGTAACCTGGATCTTTCCTGGTCCCTTCGAATCTGGCTAGGGGGTTTCCTTCTGAAGTACTGGCCTTGGGTGTTGTGCGAATCCGTCTTGTTTGCTGATGAAGAGTGGGCGTGGGTTTGAGTCGCAAGACGATAACGGTGCTGTCCCCCTCTCCGACGACCTTCCAACTGGAAACGTTGTTGTCTGCGAGCAGGGCATTCAGAGCTGTCTCCGCAGCTGCTGGTAGTCCAGCAACCGACATTCTGAAGCGTGTAACTGATCAAACAGTTGCCAGCAATTTCAATGTCCGCCCTGCAGGTTGCACGCCAGGTCACGTGTCAGTGAGAGAGAGAGAGAGAGAGAGAGAGAGAGAGAGACAGAGACAGAGACAGAGACAGAGACAGAGAGACAGAGACAGAGAGAGACAGAGACAGACAGACAGACTGACTGACTGACTGACTGACAGACAGAGACTGACACAGAGAGACAGATACAGAGACAGAGGAGACACCGACATCCGAGGACACTACATCTGAATGCTGCTGAGGTTTACAATACAAAAAAATGCAACAACAACAACAACAAATTATTTTATAATCTGACACCGAACTGTTGTGTACAATCAACAAACAAAGGGAGATAATATTGGGGGGGGGGGGGGGGGGGGGAGAATGATTCGAGTTATTTTACGATTCTGCAGAGGGGAAATAAGATGGCGGATGGCAACTAAGCAACGGGTTTCGCGGCACACCACTGCTCTCTTACTCCGCGTTCTCCAAAGCGACACAGGATGATGCGAATGGAGTTCCTGCCTCGTGGCACTCCACCCCTGCCTTCCGCTAGATCATCAGAACAGAAAACACCTACATACAAGTTCCTGGACAGCATACATCTTCCTCCCATACATAGAACTTCATAGCTCTATATATGTATATAATCTTCCCCTGAAGCTGAAAATACCCATCATCCTAAATTTAACATCAGACGTACACCAATTCGAACTGCTAATGCAGCAGTGTGACTGCGATTTCTCGTTCTGGTAGCGTTATTAGGTTTCGCTGATTTGGGAGCAGAATCCACATTGTGGTGCTAAAAGGGGTTCCCCGCGTTGGCTGCTCAGTACTCAGTTCTGCTTGCTTTCATTTCGCTCGCGAGAATCGATAGCCTAATTTCAAACTTTGGCCCAGAGAGGGATCAAAAATCGTTAATCTCAGTTCTGCCTGTTCGTTCGCATAGAGAAGAGCCTTCGGCAGAAATGATTATTAAAAACAATATTTTAGCCTTAATGCGCTAAGTGACCGTTACTATTTACCATTGCACCATTTTCACAATAGGATTTTAGGACTACAGGAGCGAAATTTCTATCATTTCAACAGCTAAACACTTTCATTTGAAGGTTTCCTTTTAGCCTGTGCACTGTGAGTGAGGGAGATGGAATGAGGGAGGGAATTAGAAAGAGAGACAGACAGATATACAGAGAGAGAGAGAGAGAGAGAGAGAGAGAGAGAGAGAGAGAGAGACAGACAGACAGACAGACAGACAGACAGACAGGCAGGCAGGCAGACAGACAGACAGACAGACAGACAGACAGACAGACAGGCAGACAGACAGACAGAGACACAGAGACAGAGACACACAGAGAGTCAGAGAGAGAGTGATGGCGGTTAGGGGGAGAGGGGAGTAGGAGGGAGACACAAACAAAGACAGAGACAGAAACAGACAGACAGAGAGAAACAAAGACGGAAAGAGACAGAGAAAAACAGAGACGGGGGGACGAAATCGAGAGAGATAGAGTGAGAGCGACAGACAGATAGAAACAGACAGACAGACATAGAGGAAGACAGAGACATATACGGAAAGAGGCACAGAGACAAAGATGCAGAGAATAAGACCGGCAGAGAGATAGAAAGAAAGACGGAAAGGGCCATATATAGAGAAACACTGAGAGTAAGACAAACATGGAAATCGACAGAAAGATAAATCGAGAGAGAGAGAGAGAGAGAGAGAGAGAGAGAGAGAGAGAGAACGCACCTGCGTTCATCACGACTTTACACACAGACAGACAGACAGACAGACAAACGGAAAAAGAGCGGGACAGACGGAGAAAAGAAGTGAGGGGGAACAAAAATGCTATGTTTTTCGTTATTAAGGAGGCGGGCCTCTCCTTAGGGGGGCTGACAGTCATCAGAGGACGACTAATTCTGCAACGCTATTTGAAGACACGAGTGGCGTAACCACGTCAACAACGGACAAAGGTATCGTACTGAAACCTAATGAAGCCTGCTTGGCCGCGGTCACGTGGCGTGGCAATAGCTGGACGTATAGGAATTACTGACTGCCGAAGACTGCCGAAGACTTTTCACTTTGATCCTGCCTGCTTGCTCCTTGCCATATTGCAGTGGCTGGAGGTGGAATATCTTTACAACCGCTGCCACCATTCCGGAATTGCAGCTGCAAATAATTAATTCTGGCAGCTAAAAGCACGTTTGTAGCTTCAGATCTGTATTCGCATACTTTATAGCTTCAGAGCCGTGTTTGCATTCTTTGCTGATGCAGATCTGGGTCTGCATGCGTTTTATCTGCGGATCTGTGTTTGTGTACAATGGAGATGCTGATCTGTGTTTGCATATCTGCAGCTGCAGATCTGTGATTCCTCATTTTTCCAGCTGCAGATCTGTGATTCCTTATTTTTCCAGCTGCAGATCTGTGATTCCCTATTTTTCCAGCTGCAGATCTGTGATTCCCTATTTTTCCAGCTGCAGATCTGTGCTTGCATGTTTTGCAGCTGCCGATCTGTGTGTGCATACTTTGTAAGTGCAGATCTGTGCTTGAGTACTTTAAAGCTGCAGACCTGTGTTTGAATACTTTGTAGCTGTAGACGTGTTGGCATATTTTGCAGCTGTAGATTTGTATTTGCATACTTTGCAGACGCAAAGCTGTGGTTGCATGCTTTGTAGCTGCAGATCTGTGCTTGCATACTTTGGAGCTTCATCACTGTTTTGAATATTTTGCAACAGCAGCTAGATCTGCGTTTGCATGCTTTTAGATGCAGATCTGTGATTGAAACGTGCACATTGCAGCGAAACTTTTATTTTTATTTTTTTGCTGCTGCAAAAGAAGGGGGGTGGGGGGGGGAAGGGGAGGGGGGGTGGTCAGAAGCAATTTTGCAGCGGCTAAATTGACTATTCTGCAACAATACCTCCTTCAAGCTTCCCTTTTGTGGCAGAGGTCAGTATTTGCAGCTGTAAAAGACAAACCTTTAGGGGGTGACGCGAAAATTCGCGTTTACAACTTGAAATCCTGTTGCAAGTTTTACAGCTGCTAAAACAAGAGGCGAAATTTGTTGCTTCAGAGCTGATTTTGCTGCTGCAAAATTGCAGTGATTGATTTGTTCTTCTTCTGTAATGTGTGTGTATCTGCGTGTGTGTGTGTGTGTGTGTGTGTGTGTGTGTGTGTGTGTGTGTGTGTGTGTGTGTGTGTGTTGCAACTCTCTCTCTCTCTCTCTCTCTCTCTCTCTCTCTCTCTCTCTCTCTCTCTCTCTCTCTCTCTCTCTGTAGTATAACAAGGACTGGCTGTAAGGTCCAAATCAACCTAACGCTACTATCCCTGGGTATTAAAGTTTTGATTTCGATTCCCCCCCCCCCCCCCACCCGCCACGGCTCTCTGCCTCTCTGTCTGTCTATGTGTCTATCTCTGTGTGTCTGTGTGTGTGTCTGTGTGTCTGTCTCTGTCTCTGTCTGTCTCTCTGCCTGTCTGTCTATCTGTCTATCTTTGTCTGTGTGTCTGTGTGTGTCTGTGTGTCTGTCTCTGCCTCTGTCTTTCTGTCTCTCTCTCTGCCTGTCTATATGTCGATCTGTGTGTGTGTGTGTGTGTGTGTGTGTGTGTGTGTGTGTGTGTGTGTGTGTGTGTCTGTCTGTCTCTGTCTCTGCCTGTCTGTTTATCTCTGTCTGTGTGTCTGTGTATCTGTGTGTGTGTGTCAGTGTGTCTGTCTCTGTCTGTCTGTCTGTCTGTCTGTCTGTCTGTCTGTCTGTCTGTCTGTCTGTCTCTCTCTCTCTCTCTCTCTCTCTCTCTCTCTCTCTCTCTCTCTCTCTCTCTCTCTCTCTCTCTCTCTCTCTCTCTCTCTCTCTCTCTCTCTCTCTCTCTCTCTCTCTCTCTCTCTCTCTCTCCTGTTTTGTGTGGAAATTCTCATGTATAACGTTTCACTCACTCATTCATGCCTATATGTATATACAAAATGCCTGTAATTTAATATCTATTCATCAGTAGCTTAGCAAGGACTAGTTGCTAGGTTTTTGACTGAACCTAAACTACAATTCTTGTAAAATAAAGTTTTCGAGTTCGAGTTCTCTCTCTCTCTCTCTCTCTCTCTCTCTCTCTCTCTCTCTCTCTCTCCTCTCTCTCTCTCTCTCTCTCTCTCTCTCTCTCTCTCTCTCTCTCTCTCTCTCTCTCTCTCTCTCTCTCTCTCTCTCCCTTGCGCGGCCCTGCAAGCATTCACCTGGCAACCTGGCAGCGACAAAGGTTTGCGGACGCAACTGTCAAACTGTGGCCTCGACAGCGACTGAAAGAGGAGAGAAGTGTCAGCTCGGATGCGTGCAGATGAAAACTGTGCGAGCAAAAATCAAAGCCAAAGAGCGATGCATGCGCGCTGGAATATTGGATAGCGGCGGTGATCGAAGAGATCAATTTGGTTTGAAAGGCTGGTGGCGAGCGGGGTGGGAAGGCTTTTGTCCACACCCATCCTGACTGACACGCGGCCCTTGCTGTATGCAAATCACTGGCCAGGTAGATCATAATCAGTCCGCACGTGCCTCGAAAGCGCGAAAG
>JABMCL010002384.1:0-12500 GCA_018857735.1 Alviniconcha marisindica
CTTTTTACTTGCTCCCTCCTCTCCCTTTTCTCCCTCTTCCTCCTTCTTCTCCTTTCCGTTTTCTCTCGTTTTCTCTGTCTTCTTTCCCGCTTCTGTCTCTGTCTCGCTTCTTCTGGGCTCTTCTCTCTCTCTGCTTGTTCCCCCTCTCTTTTTCTTCTTTTCTTCTGTCTCTGGGGCCCGTCTGTCTGTCTTTTTTCTCTCTTTTTCTGTCTTGCCCGTCTGTCTGTCCGTCTGTCTGCCTACCTGCCTGCCTGCCTGCCTGCCTGCCCGTCTGTCTGGTTCCCCTCTTTTCTTTTATTCCCCTCTGGTCTTTTTGTCCCCGTCGAGTCTTTCTTTCTTTTTTTTTCTTTCTTCCGTTTTTTGGGGCTGTGTTTTGTGTTTTTATTCTCTCTTTTGTTCTGCTCCCTTCTTTTTTCGATCCTTTCGATTTTCTGTCCCATACTGAGCTACAAGCACACACAATGAATTCGTCTCGTCGTCTTCGCTTCCATCATTGCTGTTTCGGAAAGATGCTCCGTAGCTGTTTATTAAGCCAACAGGGAACACACAGAGCCGGAAATGAAGGTAATATCGAAATAAATGAAAAATCGAGATTGGGGTTTTTTACGCGCTTCCCCAAGAGGTTTCCAAAAGGGGGCAGAAGCATGCCCCTTGCTTGTGGGGGTGTGTGTGTGTGTGTGTGTTTTTGGGGTGTGTGTGCGTGCGTGGGGGGTGCGTGGGGCGTGGGGGTGTGTGGGGTGCGTGCGGTGCGGGGGTGTGTGGGGTGGGGTGGGGTGTGTGGGGGTGTGTGGGGGTGTGGTGTGGGGGGTGGGGTGTGCGTTGGGGGTGTGTGGGGGGGTTTTGGGGTGTGTGTGTGTGTGGGGTGTGATTTGGCCTGAAACTGTCGATTTGGGTGGTTTAAAAATTCGTTTCATAACAAAAAAATCGTTTTAATTGATGGTTTGGGGGACCCTGATTAACCCCTTTTTGGTTGACTGGGGCCGCCCAACTAATAACTAAAATTTTGGGTGTTTAAAAAACCACGCAAGATTTAAAGGGGGGGGGGGTGAGGGGGGGGGGGGAAGGGGGAAGAGAGGTTTTTGTCCTAAGGGCTTTTGCCTATGTCCCAATTTTAATCAAAAAAGGTTTTTCTTTCCTGCTTTTAGGCACACCTGGGGGAGTTTCCAAATGTCCCGTAAAAAAAATATTATATATCTACACACACACACACACCGCCGCACCCCGCCGCACGCACCCGCACCCCCAAACCCCCTAACACGCACCCGCCCACCACCACACACACACACACACACCACACACACACCACACACACACACACACACACACCACACACACACAAGACTTTAAAGTGTATTTTTAATATAGTTGCAAAAAGCGCAGGGGCTGGATCTAATTCATCAACACACACACACACACACACCACACACCCACACACACACACACACACACACACCACACACACACCCAAAAACCCAACCCCCAACCAAAACCAACAAACACAAAAAAAATAAAAATAAAAATAAACAAACAACAACAAAACAACAACAACCAAAAAACAAACAAAGCAAGCAGCAACAACAACAACAACATAAAAAGCGAGTCTGTTGCAGCTAGATTTTGTCCCCCTTGGTAGGACATTTCCATTCTCTCTATCTCTCTGTCGTTCGTCTTCACTTTCTGTCTGTGTCGTCTGTCTTTTTTTTTATTTTCTATCTGTCTTCCATATTATCTACCTATATTTTTATTCCCATCTTGGGGGGGGGGGGTAGTTTAACCTTTTGGGTTTTTGTGGTGGGGGGGGTGTGTGTGTGTGTGTGTGGTTGGTGTGGTTTTTTGTGTGTGTGTGTGTGTGTGTGTGGTTTGGGGGGGTGTGTAAAATGGAGAGAGAGAGAGAGAGAGAGAGAGAGAGAGAGAGAGAAAAAAAAAGGAAAAAGGAAAAAATTTTTAACACGGAAAAAATTTAAGGAAATTGGGGTTTTTAAATTTTTTTTTAAAAAAAAAAGGGGAAAGAGAGAGAGAGAGAGAGGAAAAAAGGGGAGAGAAAAGATTTCCCCATATTTTTGTATTTTTTTTTACATCAAATTTTTCCAAAATGTGCAGGGGTAGGGCACGGGAAAGGGGGGGGGGGGGGGGGGTGTGTGTGTGTGGGGGGGGGGGGAAGGGGGCGGTCGCCTCCCCAAAAAAAAAGGGGGTTGAAAACCTCTTTCGATTCCCCCTTTTTTAAAACTTTATTTTTTTTTAAAACCCCACCGATGGTTTGGGGGCCACAACAACACACACACACACACACACACACACACACACACAAAAACCCAACAACACACACAAAACACACACCACCACCCCAAAAAAAAAAAAAAAGAAAAAAAAAAAAACCGCACACCCCCCAACACACACAAAACAACACACACACACACACACACACACACACACACACACACACACACACAAAACAACACACACAAACACACAAACACACACACAAAACACACACACAAACCACAAACTAAACAAGACAAAACAAAAGCAGAAAGGGGGAAAGGGGGAAAGGAAGAATAAAAAATAAAAAAGAAAAGGGAAAAATCAAGGGGTTTAAAAGTGAATGAAAGCTGGGAAGGGGGGGATTTGTCTCCCCCCCCTCCCTACCTCCCCCCCAATAACCCCCTCCCCCTCCCCTTTTTCTCTCTCTCTCCCCAGCCCCAGAATCGGGCCCTGGCCTCCGCTGCCCCCCTGTGACCTCGTCCCGTCCCAACTCTGAGGAAAAAGGGGTTTTTTGCGGTCGCGAGTCGGGGGGGGAAAAAACCCCGTGCACAGGGGGCACCCCGGGTGGGGTTCCCGGGGGCTTAATACCCAAAAACCCCCGGGGGGAACCTTGGGCGGGAACCGGGGGAAAAGGGCACCGGGGGATGTCGAGGGTCTTTACCCCAAAATGGGGCCCCTTCCGGGGGAACCCCAGTACGGGGGACCCCGGGGTGGGGTTTAGGGGGTTTTTCCCCCCAACACTGAGGGGCCCCCCTTGGGGGGGGAACTACGGGAAGGGGGGCACCCGGGTATTTAGGTTAATACCCACAACACTGAGGCACACACCCTTGGGGCCCGGGAAATAGAAAACCGGGAAAAGGGGGCTGGGGCAGGGGGAAAAAACCCGAGTAACACCAAGGGGGAAAACAAGGGCCCAGGTGTCGGTTTTTGGGGTGGGGGGTCGGGCCCAAACCAACAACCCCTCAAAAGGCACAAAACCCCGGGCGGGAACAAAATGCACCAAAGGGGGACCGGAGTGATGTCGAGGGGGCTTAATACCACAAACTGGGGGCACACACCTTGGGGGGAATTTTCAGTACAGGGCACCGGGTGATGTCGAGGGGCTTGCCCCCACAACACTGAAGGGAAAGCCTTGGGGGGGGAACCCGACCGAGTCGGCCGAGGGGGAAAAAAACGGGGCACTGGGGAAAGAGCGGTCCGAGGGGACGGGGTCTTCCCCCAAAAAAAGAGGCAGACCCGGGGGGGAAATGGTTTCGCAAGAGGGCCCGGGGATGTCAGGGGTCTTCCCCAACCGGGCAGGCATTTTGGGGGAACCCAGTGCACAGGGGGCACCGGGTGATTTTCGGGGGCTTAAACCCAAAACTGAAAGGGACACCCTTGGGGAATTTGGGGCCGGGGACACCGGGGATGTCGAGGGGGCTTACCACCCCTGAAAAGGGAGGCACCCTTTGGGGGGGAACCAGTCAGTGGGCCGGAGGGGATTCGAAAAACTTTACCACAAACGGGAGGCCCCACCTTGGGGGGGAAATACGCCAAAGGGGGCCCCGGGTGTCCGTGCGGGGGGCGGTGGCCCTTTTGAAGTTCCGATAGTGTCGGTGGGGCCCTCGGTTTTTAACGGGAAAGTGCCCGTGTCCCGCCCGCGAAACAGTTGATTGTTGGGGCAAGGAAGGGGTTGGGACAGTAGGGTGTGGACGGGGTTGGGATTGGGGGGGGAAGGGGGGGTGGGGTGGGGGGGAGGGGGGGGGTTTTAAACCCCATGTACGCAGCAAACGGGGATTGTTATTAAACCGTGGGCAACCTGGGCCCACCACACCAACAAGCCTTAGGGAACCCCTGTACACACACACACACACACACACACACACACACACAACACACACACCACACAACACACCAAAACACACACACACAAAAACACCCACACCACACACAACACCACCACCACACACACACACACACACCTGAAGCAGGAGGAATTTCGACTTCGCTACAGATACAAAAGGCATCCCCCCTCATACAAAAAACGTCAACATGCAACCCCAACAACCCACCAAACCCGCCACACACACACACACCACACACCACACACACCCCCAAAAAAACACCCCCCCCCCAACCACACACCCAAACACCCCCCCCCCCACACACCCAGTTCCCTCACCCCCCCCTTCCCACCCCCCCTTCCACCCCCACACCCCCAAAACCCCCCCCACACACATTTAACGGTCTAATACCCAACCTCGGGCCGGGGGTACGTGCCCAAATGGTTACATTGTCGTTCGTTACCTTGTTTTCCCCCCGATTGGCTTCTGTCACTGTCGTTACGTTCTGATGGCCCAAAACCCATCGTTACATCGCTGCTGGGTCTGATGGAACCGTCGTTACATGGGTCTAAAGGCCCAAAACTGATCGTTACAGGGGTTGATGGCCAACATTCGCCCTTGTTAAAGCCCGGGTGTACATTAAACCATTCTTACATGTTTCCCATTGGTCTTCTGTCATGGGCCATCTTTTGGGTCGATTGCAACACTGGGTCGTTACATGGGTCTATGGCCAACCTGGATCGTTAATGGGGCGATGGGCCAACTGGATCTTACATGGGGCTAAAGGCCAAAACCCGGACGTTACTGGGGCCGATGGCCAACATGGGGCTTACATGGGGCTGATGGCCAACCTGGTCGTTACATGGGTCTGAAAAACCTGGGTCGTTACTGTTAAGGCTATGGCCAACCTGGATCGTCCCGTTAAGTGGGGCTGTGGCCAAAAGTCGTTACTGGGTTTAAAAAACTTGGCCCCTTTTGTCCTATAAGTTTTTTTCCAACATTTGGTTGTTTAAAATGGGGTCTGATGGAAAAACCGGCCCTTTTGTGTACCCGCTGTATATTTGGATCGTTCCTTTTTTTCATAGTTCAGTTGTGGGGTCGAGGTGGCCGTCCTGGGCCGTCCTAACGGCCTTCTGGTTTCCGTGGACGTAAAGCCATAATGAACCGTACTTCAGCGTGGTCTCAACAGCCCTAATATGTCAACCCCAACATCTGAGGATGATAAGCAACTGCCTGCCTTTGTTCATGTTTTCACGCAGCTATCTCCGGAGAGGTACTGGCGAGGACCGAGATTATGTGTAAGGAGGTTGTGTGTGTGTGTGGAGAGGACTAACATACCTAATCGCTACACTGTTACCACCAGAATGATTTCTATGTATTAATAAGATAGGCAGCAAATGAGGCTATTAAGCATTTCAATGATTGTGTGGAGCAAATTACGGTGTCTAGGAAACAAAATGTGTGCGTGCGTGCGTGCGTGCGTGTGTTGCGTGTGTGTGTGTGTGTGTGTGTGTGTGTGTTGATGACGTAATAGTATTAATGACGCCGTGTGTGTGTGTTGGCATGTGCGTTAGTTTTGAAAACCTTCAACATTTAAGAATGCGTTAGCGCTGCTATTCTTCTTCTTCCACCTCTTCCTCTTCTTTTCTTCAAGCACGTCTTTTTAAAGAAAGGAAAATGTAACGTGACCGATAACGCCGAGCAACACCAATACAACGATCTTACCATGGTAATTCGGCGATACATGATTGGTTCTGCCTAATGTGCAAAAACAATCCCATCCCTCAATATCAGAATACTTACTGTATACACTATAATATCACACCACCCCTTTACACCTACACACACACACACACACACACACACCACACACACACACACAGGCACACTTACCTTTTCTTACCTTTGCATGCACTCACACCTTACACACCACACACACACACACACACACACACACGCTCTCTCTCTCTCTCTCTCTCTCTCTCTCTCTCTCTGCTCTCTTTTGCACACATTATGTCACATATGAACTGTTTCAAATGCATGGGATGGATGTGCCGGTGTGCACATGAAGCAGCTGTATTCTCTCCACAAACGTGCCGTAAATTTTTTGATGCCAATTCCGAATTTAGACTACAAACAAAAGTGCTGTGCTCTCAAACTACTCCCTTTAGACAAACAATTATTGCTCAACAAATGTGTTCTAATGCAAAAGGTTGTTCACAGCAAAGAAGATCTCATGATTCCATCTGAACGTCTTCATGTTCATGGGAATGAACAGCACAAGGATTAATATCTTTAAAACGAGTTTCTCCTTTTCAGGCTCCTTAGCATTGGAATAGGTTGTCATCATCTCAGATACCATGGAGGTCAAAACGTTCAAGGAAAGTGGCTGTGGTACTCCTTAAGCCACCCTGAATATACCTTATATTCTTGTTCTTTTTCTTTTCGCTTGTCAGACAGCTTGACACAAAATGTATAGAATGTTATTGTTTTCCCTTCTGCTCTTCTGTAAGTTTTAATTTTTTTATTATTTTTTTTGTATTTTAGTAGAATATTCTTTTCTTTCTCATATTAATTCATAATTTTTAATTCAAATTTAATGTTTTGCATATATATGATTGTTGGTATGTGTGATGTGCTTTGATTTTGGTTGGGAGTGTGTATAATTGCATACATTGCTTAGCTTCCAATCCTGTTAGATGTGATCTTGTTTTGCTACATTAGATAGTAGAATATACATTACTGTCTGCTGCTTTGCTGTATTTATATTCGTATGATGTGATGTTTTAGACAGAAATTAGTTTTATTTTTCTGTTTTAAGTCGTTTTCTCTAGCATATTTAATGGAATTCTTGTTTGATGTATTGAGTGTTACTGTGTGTTTGTCATCAGGAACAGATTTGTAAAAAAGCCGACACGTGCTTAAATCTTTATCAATCTTGTCTTGTCTTGTCTCTCTCTCTCTCTCTCTCTCCTCTCTCTCTCTCTCTCTCTCTCTCTCTCTTCTCTCTCTCTCTCTCTCTCTCTCTCTCTCTCTCTTTCTCTCTCTCTCACACACACACACACACACCACACCACTACACTTACACACCACATCAACCTTACCTCACTCATCACACACACCTTACACACACACACACACACACACACACACACACACCACCTGCTCACTCACACATACCTGCACACCACACACCTGCACACCTGCACACACCACCACACACCTTACACACCTTACACACACACACGGTGTGTCAAGTGACCCATTAAATAGTAACAAGGTGTCTTATAATATCCAATCCCCCATTTTCCACAAGACCGAGTGTGTCATTATTAACAATTTTATAGCATGTGTGTCAGATGTGTGTCATTATCACAAAAAATCTCCTTACCACCACCGCCCCACCACTTACAGCCACATGCATACATACAGACAGACAGGTGAACAGACAGACAGACAGACAGACAGAGCAGACACACACACACACACACACACACACACACACACACACACACACCACACACACACACACACACCTGCACACACACACACACACACACACACACCTGCAGTCAGCGCATGTAAATGATGTCAATTGCCTCCAGACTACATAGCCGATTTCCATAACGCAATGACATGTCGATATACTATCAAATCATGTCCATACTGTTCCATGCGTCGATGGTGCAGAATGTCCGAATTTTCCCATTTCATTTGAACTGCGTCATTGTTTCCGAGTATTCCATGGCGAAGTGTATGCTGATTTGTAAATTGTACGAAGCGCTGTGTGTGTGTGTGTGTATCTAATAATATAATAATCAACAACAATGTCAACAATGCAATGTGTGTGTGTGTGAAGAAGAAGAGAGAGAGAGGGCGAACGAAGGAATGGTTTACTGAACTATGCAATTTGTCCGTGTCAAAATTGGGAGCAATTTCCAAAGGTGATTGAGTTCAAAAGACTGGGCCCACCTTAACTGCGTCCATGCTAAACTACAGTTAAGTAATGGAGAGAGAGAGAGAGAGAGAAAGAAGAGAGAGAGAAGAGAGAGAGAGAGAGAGAGAGAGAGAGAGACAGACGGAAAAGGAGAAAAGCAGACAGACAGGGCAGACAAAAGACAAAGACAGAGAGAAAAAAACAAAAGAACAGAGAGACAGAGACAGACAGAAAAGGAAGGGCGTTTTTCCCCCCTTTAAAAACGTAAGGTAATCTCATCGAAAACAGTCTCGGCTTACGTGATGCCAGACTTTTCGTCCCCTACTGTAAAAATTGCATCGAATCGGGACACCTGCAACATTTTTGCCCAAAAAAACCCCCCTCCCCCCCCCCCCCCTACAATGACTGGACGGGCGTCAACGTCATCGAAGCTGCTGTTTTTAAAAGGGAGAAAAGTAGGTGGTGGTGGGGGAAAACGGGGGGGCGGCCTCCGAGGAAGGGGGGGTGGGGGAGGGTAGGGGGCTGCAGGTGGGGGGCGGCCCGCCCGCAAAGGAAAGGGCGGGGGGGGGTCGGGGGGGGGGTTGGGGGGGGGGGGGGGTCAGGGGCGGTCAGAGGTATCCAGGGAAAAACCGCTTTCTCTCTCAGCTCTCCACCACCACGACGGGGTCAGCCACCAGCGCAACGTCCAACAGCGAACCCGCAGCAGCAACAACAACAACGGGAGCAACAACAACAAGCTTTCCTGTGTGTATCTTTGGGGACCCCGTCGTGATTAGGGCGGGGGGGGGGGGCAAGTTCTTCGGGCCCCTTTCCCCCCCTCCCCCCCAAAACCCCCAAAACAACGACAGGCTCAGTTATCACTAAATCTGATACGGGACACCAAAACCTTCTTCTTTTGTGATGGGGGGTTGGCCGTGGGGGGGGATTTCAGGACGTTTTGGAACCCCCCCGGCCCCCCATTACTTTGCCGGGCCAAACACACACACACACGCACACCCCTGGAAGGGTCAGCATCGATAAATAAATTATTGGTTTTAGGGACACCCCTTTTTGCTATTTTTGCTTTGCTTTTTTGGGGGTGTTGGTGGTTTTTGGTGTTTGTTGTTGGGATGCGGGGTGGGGGGGGATGCTGGACTTCTTCAATTTTTCCCCCACCCCCCCCCACCCCCCCATCACTATAACTGTGTCGCCATCAATAAATGATAAAAACCGGGGCACCTTCTTGCTGTTGTTTTTTAAATTTTTGTTTTTGGGAGAAGGGGGGTTTGGGGGGGGGGGATTAGGACCGGCTTCTTTGGGTTTTTACCGGGAAACCCCCCCCCCCCTCCCTGAAATGTGTCAAAATCAACACAAATGATACGGCCCCCTTCTTGCTATCCCTTGTTGTGATGGGGGGGATGGGTGGGGGGGATGGGACATCTCCCGACCTTTTAGGAACCACCCCCCTCCCCCCCCCCCCACCCCCATCCCCGACAGGGTCAGCTATCAACAAATCAAATGATACAGCACACCTTTTTGTTTTTTGTGATGGAGTGGGGGGGGGGGGGGGTGGAGGAGGGTGCAGAACGGCGGACACCTTTGAGCGGAAACCCCCAATTTCCCCCCCCCCCCCAATCACATGACTGGTCATGGCCACAATAAATGAACGGCATGCAACCTTGTTGTTGTTTTGTTGTTGTGATGGGTGGGGGGGGGGGGGGGGGGGGAGGAGGATGCAGATTGTGCGGGCACTTTGAGCGGACCTCCTCCCCCCCCCCCCCCAAATCACCCTACTGTGTCAGCCACAAATAAATGATACGGCAACGCACACTTTTGTTGTTGTTGTTGTTGGGGGGGGGGGGGGAAGGGTGGGGTGGGGAGGAGGGATAGGCAAGGAAGTGGTTTTTAATTGTCTGTGCAGACACTTCCCCCCCCCCTTCACCCCCCCCCAATCCCCTGATGAGTCAGCACCAGTAAATGATACGACATACGGCACACCTTCTTCTTCTTCTTCTTCTTGTTGCAGCCATCAATAAATGATACGACATACGGCACACCTTCTTGTTGTTGTTATTGTTTTGTTGTTGCTGGGAAGTTGCCGCAGCCGGGCTGGAAACTGTTGCCAGCATCGTGGTGGTGGTCGCCGGGGCTGGACATTTTTCCTGGGGCACGCTGTAGGACTGTGCGTACAGTGCAGTGCACAGCTTGCATACACACACAGGCCCCCCCTTTGCGTGGACAGAGCAGGGCAAGAGAGAGAGAGAGAGAGAGAGAGAGAGAGCCAGCAAGCTGGCTGCCATAGCGTTGGCCATCGCTGCGGCTTCAGTCACCTTCAGCTACCGAACACTCCACGCTGGCTCGCTAGCAACTTACTGCTTCTCCTCGCCGTGCCGTTCGCCGTTCGCCGCGCGCCGACCCTCTCTCCGTCTCTGTCTCCCTGTCTCTGTCTCTCTCTCTCTGTTCCTCTCTCTCTCTCTCTCTCTCTCTCTCTCTCTCTCATCGCGCCGTTCGCCGCGTGCCGACCCTCTCTCTGTCTCTGTCTCCCCGTCTCTGTCTCTCTCTGTTCCTCTCTGTCTCTGTCTCTGTCTCTGTCTCCTCTCTCTCTCTCTCTCTCTCTCTCTCTCTCTCTCTCTCTCTCTCAGTCACCGCTCTGTTCTTCGCGTGCTGACTCTCTCTCTCTCTCTCTCTCTCTCTCTCTCGTCGCGGTCTCCTCGCGCTGCTCTCTCTCTCTCTCACTCTCCGCCTCCCTCCCCCTCTCTCCCTCCCCTGCCCACCTCCCCAGTCCTTCCCCTCCCTCCCGCCGTCCACCCTTCCCAATGGTGGCGACTGACCGTGCAGCGCGATCTGCGTGGACTCGGTGCACTGGCTGTGAAAGTCACAAGTTGTTGGCTGTTTGGAGTTGACGAACTTCATTCACTTACGCTTCAAGTAGAGAGTGATTGCGCTGCCACGCGCCAAGTACGAATCAAGCGACTCGTCTGCTCGGTCTGTTGGAGGCTGCTTGGTGTCTGTGAAGTAGAGTGCCGTTCAACAACGGGTTGACCGATTTGAGAATGGAGAGAACGTCTTAGATTTCAGGAAGTGGGAAGAAGCGCCCAAAGGAGAAACAAATAAGGAAAGAAAAAAAGAAAAAAAGAAAAAGAAAAAAAGAGAGAGAAAAAAAACAACAAAAAATAATAATAAACAAATGGGGACAAAAGTACTACAGCAACCAGGAAAACGAAAAAGCTAAACTCGGTGTTCGAGCTCTTTTTATTTAAAAAAAAATTAAGGTAATAGGACACTTAACTAACTGACCTGAATCCAACGTAACTGACCAGATGCAAAGAAACAGACGAGACATTCATTCAGAATGTTTTTAATTAAAAAGTAGACAAAAAGTTGTTGCTGCCCCCCCACCCCCCTCCCCATCCACTCTCTCGAAACAGACTGTGAAACCAATACTGCGATGTGTTTCTAGGTTCTGCGGAGATGTGACTATATACATACAGATCGTTGAATAGAATAAATGGCTGCTTCACCCTCACCTCCACCCTACCCTTGAACGGGAGGTTGGTTTGGCATCAAAGCTGGGAACTACACTTTCACATTAATGAGCCTAGTTCATCGGCTATTGTAAACGTGAAAACAGAACAGAAATGATAAAGGGCGTAACAGGCGTATTTGTGCATATTTTGAAAGCTTAGGTGAGTTTATATGGTTCAGCTGTACCAGGTACTGTTTAAAGTTATTCGCCAAGGCATATTTCTCACATATTTTCTGTCGTTCTTTCTTTTTTTCTTTCTTTTTTTTTTTCTTTTTAACCTCTGCTTTAAAAAAATCATAATATTATGATCAGCAGTTAATCGTGACGTCATTCGGGCCTGCTCACATCAAGTAGAGACAAACTGAATCAGAACAGGAGGAAGATCACCTGAGTTTAGTATCGACCATCTTCATATTTGTGGTTTGGTACATTTCTCTGGGATTGGCAATACACCGTGCATTGATTTTGTTGCTGAAAACGCGCCACGATAACCTTTTACGGCAGAATAAAATAGAAAAAAAGAAGAAAAAAGAAAAGGAAAAAAGAAAAAATTCTCGTAACGTTCACGACAAAAGGAAAACAGTCAATAAAGATCAGCTGATAAAATGAATGTCTGGTAGACATTTCAGCGGAACCTGTTTTCTACAACGGTCTGTTTATTCTTCGGGTGTCTTCTCGCTACATTTGAATCTTTAAGAGGTTGTTTTTGTGTTCTTCCCCAGGACTGGCTAGATCTACACGCCACTAGCACCGGAACGAAAGGTGATAACACACTTTCTTGCACGCTGCAAAAACATTTAGCAAAGAGGTGTTTGTGGAAACGTCTTTGGCCGCTGAAAGGACAAAATGCTGTTGAAAAAAATAACGTTCGACGGTGGAGATCGTTTGTGAGACTTGATGGAGGACCTTCTTGGGTATGTATTTACAAGCACATTTATTTGGACTTGATGCATGCAGTGTTGGTACTAGTTTC
>JABMCL010002384.1:27500-40000 GCA_018857735.1 Alviniconcha marisindica
GAGAGAGAGAGAGAGAGGAGAGAGAGAGAGGAGAGAGAGAGAGAGAGGAGAAGGGCAGGAGAGAAGCAGAGAGAGAGAGAGAGAGGGGTGGGAGGGAGAGAGGGAGGAGAGGCAGGCACAGAGAGGGAGAGAGAGAGAGAGGCACGGAGAGAGGAGAGAGAGAGGAGAGGCAGGCAGAGAGGGAGAGAGAGAGGCAGGACGAGAGAGAGAGAGAGAGAGAGAGAGAGAGAGAGAGAGAGAGAGAGAGAGAGAGAGAGGTGAAACCTTAGAGGAGAGAGACCTGACGGACCACCCCCATAAGAGACCACGAGTCTGTTGAAGACGAGAGTTCTAACAGAGGGCTCAGGTGGCAGGTTACAGCTAAACACACACGCACCCAACACATGTGTGGCTTCAAACGAACTGACACTATAAACTGTTGCATGGTTGTATGGTGTACACACGGCAGCAGTTTCACGTGGCACCAGCCATGTAATACCATAATAACAGCGCTGTCAGTACACAATTTCGGTGGATGTTAAAAGGAGAAAAAGAAAAATCGCGCTATAAAAAACGACAGTCACTCATTCAGAATTACATGCGACATGAGCGCAGTGAGTCTAGTCTAGAGCGGAGAACAGCGCTATATGAAAGCGATCAATAATAATGATATAATCCGAGTGTCGGGGAACATGAACTGCGCGCGCGAAAGCGGTGTCGTCGCCTCGTATTTATACTTTGTGTACTTTGTATGCGCTTTATATATGTGTACCGTGTACTTACTTTATATTTGCATTGTGTATATACCTTGCATTTTTCTTCGACGATGTACCTCTGGTGGATTTTATATACGCTGTATGTATTTACTTTCGTGCCTGGTTGAGAGTTACAGTAGATGATTCGGGTCATTGGTGTTGTGTTCATGCGAGTAAGTATGTAAGTAAACATGGTGCTTAACGTCCACAGAAACCGTACGGCTTATTAGGGACGGGGAGAAGGGGGGGGGGGGGGTATGGAGGTGGGGGAGGGAGATTATATACCTATCGCTACACTGTCACCACCAGAATGACTCTTGCATTAAGATGTGCAGCGATGACAGCCATTTTAATGTTTCAGTAGGAAGTGATGGACAGAGTCACAAGACAGTGTCCACAAACCACAACCTTTTTGAAGAGAAAGGAGAGCCGAAGCGGTATCGAACCGAGGTCCTTCCGCTTACCAGCCTAACGCCTTACCGCTAATCCAAACCGGCTCACAGGTGTTCATGTGACGTCTTTCGAACGATAAATACCGTGTACGTTGTCTCCTGTCTGGTGGGACTGAGAGTTACCGCAGGTGATTCGGGTAATTGTTGTACTCATGTGACGTCTCTCGAGCGTTAATTAACTCCCTTTGATTGTTGGTTTTTACACAGGCTGTCTAGGCCTCAAGCTGTTTCAAATCAGAAGGGAAATGAAATGTTTGTTTACGTCTATTTTCTTCTTATTCTCCCCTACTGATCCCTTTTCCCCTCAACCCTCCCCACCATGCCCTGATATAACCGTAATGGTTGACTGGGCGTAAAACACAAAATTGATGTTTGTAACGTCATTTATGTCAGATTCGGGCCGTACTTATATAAGTAATTTTGCTTCGTGCACGGCGCAATTGTTGTTCATGTATTGTTACATATGAAATACATTTTGTTTAAACCGAAACACCAAGTTACTCAATTACTTACCCTCCCCACACCTTTTCTTTTCATTTTTTTTTTCTCCATTCATAAACGGAAGTCCAGCAAGTACGTACTGACACAGTACAAACCCGAAGCTAATGAAGGCGGGTGTACGGAGACCATAGCGTTGAGATGGATTGGCTTGCACACATGTTAGCCACTCTGTGCCTCGGTGAGCAGTGATCAATCCAGTCGCTTCCAGGACTCTTGGACAGATGGAAAAAGTCGTGACCACTCGGCGCCATCTCGTGATGGAGTTGGTTGACGTTATCACTACTGGTAGGGAGGCGGTGTAGACAGCAGTGGTGTCGGAGGGTTAGGTGCCTTCAGGGAGGGCAGTCCGCTGTGTGTGTGTGTGTGTGTGTGTGTGTGTGTGTGTGTGTGTGTGTTGTAGTGTTTTGTGTGTGTGTGTGTGTGTGGCTGCTGCTGTGTGTGTTGTGTTGGTGTGTGTGTGTGTGTGTCGCGTGCGTGTGGTGTGTGTGTGTGTGTTGTTTGTGTTTTGTGTTGTTGTTTAGCCTTTGCCTTTTGTTGTTTTGTGTGTTATGTGTGTTGTGTGTGTGTATGGGTGTGAAGTCTGGTGAATGCATCTTTGCTTGTTTTTGATGAAAGACTTACATTGTTGATTGTTGTTGTATGGGTGTGACAGTCGTGGTGAATGCATTGTTGTTGTATGGTTGTAATAGTCGTGGTGAACGCATTGTTGTTGTATGGGTGTGATAGACAGCGAAGAAATGGCTGTCCGATAGACAGCGAAGAAATGACTGTCCGATAGACAGCGAAGAAATGACTGTCCGATAGACAGCGAAGAAATGACTCCAACAGACAGCGAAGAAATGGCTGTCCGATAGACAGCGAAGAAATGGATGTCCGATAGACAGCGGCTGTCCGATAGACAGTGTAGAAATGATCTGTCCGATAAACAGCAAGACTGTTATTGTTTCGGTATAACTTGCTGACATAATGTAGTTATCTTGATAATTGTAAGAGCAGTCTAATATCACTTATAACTGACATGAAAAGACTTTAAATAACAAGGAAGAAGTAGTAACTCGGTGTTTTACGCCCAGTCAACCATTACGGTTATATCAGGGCGATAACAAGGAAGAGGAATTATTTTGAGAGTATGCCAAATAACAAGGAAGGAGAATTATTTTGAGAGTATGCCTATCTCGTGCATTCACTCACTCAGATCCAGCCCTCGTCATGCATCGAAATTCCTTTAGAATCACTGAAGCCCCGGTAATGGAAAAAATAATGACAAAGAGCAAAGAGCTGCATGTGACGTTTTTGTTGTCGTTCTTTTGTCTTTTTTTTCCTTTTTTTTTTGCAAAGAAGCATGCATCCATAAGACAAGGGCACGTGACGAGGGCTACGTCATTTAGAAATGATGTAAAAGTTGTGCTGGAATTAGCAGATTGGAAGCAGAAATAAAAGCGAAGAGAGAGAGAGAGAGAGAGAGAGAGAGAGAGAGAGAGGAGAGAGAGTATAAGTAAGTTGGTGTTTTACGCTCAGTAAACCAGTGCAGTTATATCAGGGCGATTAGAGAGAGAGAGAGAGAGAGAGAGAGAGAGAGAGAGAGAGAGAGAGAGAGAGAGAGAGAGAGAGAACATGGCTTCTTTCACTTCCATCGAACATCCTCCGAGAAAAACATCTTCACTTATCTCCACTGCTGGCCTTTTTCTGTCTCGTAAAGTACGTCAAATGAAATCGAGCGTAAGAAAAAGAAAAGAAAAAAAGAATCCGACGATGAACTACAACGAAATGACGACAAATTCCTACCTCGCGTAATCAAATAGGTCAAGGCCCTGAGAAATGAGATATATATAAACAGAGGGACAGAGTACAGTAAAACAATGCTATTGTGTAGATTAACGGTACACTGCACGTCCATACAGGCAGCTAGGCTTTCATTAGGGGCTTACTAGTGTCAAAAGCACATAGTGATTGATCCTTACAATTAGGTGCTTTTGATGCTAGAAGTCGCCATACCCTACTGCATTGTACTCAGTGTGTGATCCAGGAACTGTTGTCATGTGCTGCTTTGATTGTAGCGCTAAGAGTGCAGCCTTGGTTGTAATGACTGTAGCGCTTGGTCGGGTTTTCTCTGTGAGATTATGATGTCTGAGAGCGTCAAACTTTACATTTTAAATTGTTTTGGAGTTAATGGCGTTTCTCCATTTATTTGACCCCCCGCCCCCATTCTCCTCCCCCACCTCACTCCTGGCCTCTTCCTGCTCTCTCCCTCGGATGACTCCGTGCGGTCGCAGGACTTCATCTTACTGCCTCTGTCTGTCTGTCTCCTTTTCCCTTCTCTGTTCTCTGTCTCTGTCTGTCTCTCTCTCTGTCCCTCTCTGTCCCCTCTGCATCTGTCTCTGTCTCTCTCTGTGTCTCTGTCCCTGTCTGTCTGTCTCTGTCTCTCTGTCTCTCTGTCTCTGACTGCCTGCCTGTCTGCCTGCCTGCCTGCCTGCCTGCCTGTCTGTCTGTCTGTCTGTCTCTCTCTGTTCGTCCAGAGATGACTCCGTGCGGTCGCAGGGCCTTACAATTCAATTACTAAACTGTCTCTGTCTGCCTGCCTGTCGGTCGGTCTGTCTCTCAACCCCCCCCCCCCTCCTCTCTCCCTCTCTCTCCCTCTCTCTCCACTCGTAAAAATAAAGTGTATTGATTGATTGATTGTTTGATTGATTCTCTGTCTGTCTGTCTGTCTCTCTATTTCTGTCTCTCTGTCTCTGTCTGCTGTCTGTCTGTCTGTCTGTCTGTCTGTCTGTCTTGTGTCTGTCTGTTCTGTCTTCTGTCTCTCTCTCTCTCTCTCTCTCTCTCTCTCTCTCTCTCTCTCTCTCTCTAGCTTTCCCTCCCACCTCTCTCTCTGTCTACTTCCCAACCCCCCTTTCTCTGCCTTCCTCTCCCTTTTCTCTTTCTCCACCCCCCCTCCTCCAACCAACCCTTCTTTTCTTCCTCTTCTCCCGCCCCCCTCCCCTCCCCATCTTCCTCTCTCTCCTTCTCCCTCTTTGTCTTCCCTGTGTGTATATATACCAGCATATTTGCCTCGCGGTCTTGGCGCCCAGATTGGAGCGGAGTGTGCGTTCCTTTGTCTTTTTGATTTTCTTCTTCTTCTTCTTCTTCTTCTTCTTCTTTTCCTCTCTCCCGGAGCTTTAGCGTCTTCCGCAGACCTCAAACGCCCTAGATCTGTTCAGCCACAGCTGGCTACAAAAGTCTTCTTTTGAGGGGGCGGGGGTGGGGCTGGGGGGGGGGGGGGCTACTTCTCCTTTAATCCCTTCTCTAGACTTCTCTTTTTAATTGTTTTATTTCTTCTCTCAGCTTCTTTTTTTAATTCCCTCTGTCTGTCTGTCTGTCTGTCTGTCTGTCTGTCTGTCTCTTTGAAAGATATATTTTCTAGCTTCACTTTTTTAAATTAATTCTTTCAGCTTCTCTCTCTCTCTCTCTCTCTCTCTCTCTCTCTCTCTCTTCTCTCTCTCTCTCTCCTCTCTCTCTCTCTCTCTCTCTCCTCTCCTCTCTCCTCTCTGTCTCTCTCTCTCTTCTGTCTCTTCTCTGTCCTTCTGTTCTGTCTGCTTCTTCTCGTCTCTGTCTCTCTGTCTTCTGTCTGTCTGTCTCTGTCTCTCTGTCTCTCTCTCCTTAACTTCTCTTCTCTTTTTTAAATTGCTTGTCTCAACTTCTCTTTTTTAAATTCCTTCTCTCAGCTTCTCTGGTTTAATTCCTTCACTCAGCTTCTCTCTCTCTCTCTCTCTCTCTCTCTCTCTCTCTCTCTCTCTCTTCCTTCTCTCTCTCTCTCTCTCTCTCTCTCTCTCTCTCTCTCTCTCTCTCTCTCTCTCTTTTTAATTCCTTACTCAGCTTCTCTTTCTTTTAATTCCTTCTCTCAGTATCTCTTTATTAATTCTTTCTCTCAGCTTTTTGTTTTTTAATTCTTTCTCTCAGCTTCTCTTTCAAAGCCAGACACGGTAGTGCAAATTCAAACAAAACACTTTTTTTTTTATTTAGATTTTAGATTTTGGCTGATTGTCAGTGTTTTATCGAATACATTTGAGTCAAAAATGGGTTTTATTACCTATAAATTGTCAATAAAGATTGTTGACTGATTCATGGTTGCCTTTGTTTTGGGCAATTTTGATGAAAATCGGCCATGTTTGGGCCTTGATAACAACCGAGGTTTGCTCAGCTTTGAGTAAAGTTAGATCAATGGAACTTTGCATGATGCTTGCATGGATAGTTATCTAAATTTTGTTAGAAGGATTTGGTAGTAATACTGTTTGTTTTTGTTTTATGATGCTTTAACTGGAAACAAAAGGCACTATTTATGCATATATTAAAACTAAATTTATTAAAAAATACAAAAACCAACATAAAATCCTTCTGACAAAATAAACATAATCTCCTTCAGCAGTCATATTCATTAAACATACAATACCTTTGACACAAAACTTCAAATAACTTCTTTTGTTTGGCGACCGTCTGTGATTGTTTCCATGGCAACGGGTGGTGAAAATTACAAAATTTAGTGTTTGTCAACTTTTTTAAGCAATGAGCTTCCTTCTAAGCCGAAAACAGTGGATATAATAATTATTGAAGCAAACATTTTTATTTTGAACTGTAGTGTCTCTAACTTCTCTTTTTTTAATTCCTTCTTCAGCTTCTCTTTAATTTCCGGGGTAGGCCAGAGCGTGGCTTTTCATGTTTTGCCTGCTTCCTGGAGTTTCACCGTTCTAAGGGGGAGGGGGGGGGGGGGGGGGGAACCAACAACACCATTTGGCCATGAAATCCAAAAAAATGCTGAAACATTTCTACCGGGAATGCTTCGTTTGGCTGTTCGATCAGTATTAATACAAAAGGGTAGCTTGATAAATGATTCTCAACACCCAGTCAACCATGGCCATTATATCAGGACGAACTGGTGTAATTTCTTTTACCCGGTCCCTAAAAAGCCTTATGGTTTCTGTGGATGTTAACCCCTTCACTGCCCCAGCCTGTAAAATCTCCGGGCTGAAAGTACACGGACATCCCTGCAAACAGACTATTTTCTGGCTCTGTGTCACATCTACTTTCAATGCTATGCGTTTTCATGAAAATCCTTCCACATGCCAGTGCAAAAGAAAAAGAAAAAGAAAAGAAAAGAAAAAAAATGGCTAAAGGGTTTCGAATTTCGCACGATTAATGGTCGTTTTCAAATGATATCACGGCAGTGAAGGGGTTAAGCACCATGTTTGCTTACTTACTATTTCTGTTCCTCGAATTTGTGCTTATCAGGAAGCAGCCACGTTGGTTCGCTCTTTTCCAACGAAGAACAGAAAAGCGTTGGTTCTCACATGTTTGATACTTTTGCCACTGTTACTGGCCTTGTTCATGACGTCACTGCTGGCAAAAGTAGCAGTGATCTGGTCATGTTTTCTCGTTTTTTAAACGTCGATGTTTAACAGATAGGGCGAGAAATCGACTGAAAAACTTCTGTCTTAAAAAAGAAGTTTTTATTCCATTCATATCGATATCGTGGTGCTTCGTATTCTCTTCGGATCCCCTTTAAACACTTTGTGGGATATGAACAAGTGTCGGGGGAGGAAAGCATTATATGATTATCAATAATGCAGACTATTCGAGAACAAAATAACATTAATCTCTAAAGACAACTAAATTGTATTTTGTACATAATCCATTATTTTTCTTTCGCTTATTTTCGACGACGGTCTTTTTCAGCTGGAAGTCTGAGATTGCGTCGGATTTCATAAGATCAGACAAAATGCATTCGGTAAAAGTGACATAATTTTTTGTTTGTAAGTTATCTTGAAATAAATATGTCCGATGTTTGTAAAAAAAATCGCGTGAAGACTATTGCTGACGTAATTAGTTTTTAAGCTATCTTGAAATTAGAATCCATTTTATATGAAATAAAACAATTCCGCTATTTATACATTGTTTTAAAAATTGTGCATGCCACTAGGCACATGGGGCTGCTTTGGCGCGCGCGCGTGTGTGTGTGTGTGTGTGTGTGTGTGTGTGTGTGTGTGTGTGTGTGTGTGTGTGTGTGTGTGTGTGTGTGTGTGTGTGTGTGTGTTTGAGGAGGGTTTGTCTATTTGTGAGAAACAAACACGATTTTATGCTACAACAAAGATAATGAACAGCAACGAAACAGTTGTACAACAGCAACAAAAATCGTGATTTGTTTTCGCTGGGAATGAGAAGGCTAGTTCCTTTAATGTCATTAGGCACATGGGGTTGCATGGGGAGGAGTGCACGATTCTATGCTACAGAAACATAATGACTAGCAGCAAAACAGTTGTTAAAAAGGTCGTGCGTTGTTTTCGCTGGAATTGAGAGGGCTAGTTCCTTTAGTGTTATTAGGAACATGGGGCTGCATTGGCGGGGGGGGGGGGGGGGGGGGGAGGGGGGATGGAGGAGCCTTAGTCTCTCTTGTCAGACACAGAAACGATTCTATGCTACAGGAAGATAATGACAAGCAACAAAACAGTTGCTAAAAAAACGTGCTTTGTTTTCGCTGGAAGTGAGAGGGCTAGTTCCTTTAATGTTATTAGGCATATGGGGCTGCATGGATGGGGTGGGGGGGCTAGCTTTAGTCTTTCTTGTCAGACACAGATACGATTCTATGCTACAGAAAGATTATGACTAGCAGCAAAACAGTTGTTAATTGTTTTTGTTTTTAAATCGTGCTTTGTTTTCGCTGGAAGGAAGAGGGCTAGTTCCTTTAATGTTATTAGGCACATGGGGCTGCATGGATGGGGTGGGGGGGGGGGGGGGGGGTAGCTTTAGTCTCCCTTGTCAGACACAGTCACGATACTATGCTACAGAAACATAATGACTAGCAACAAAACAGTTGTTTAAAAAAGAAATCGTGCTTTGTTTTCGCGAGAAGTGTGAGGGCTAGTTCCTTTAATGTTATTAGGCACCTGGGGCTGCGTAGGGAGGAGGCCGGATGGGGGGTAGCTTCAGTCTCTCTTGTCGGAGACAGACACGATTCTATGCTACAGAAAGATCATGACTAGCAACAAAACAGTCGTAAAAAGCAAACAAACAAACAACAACAACAGCAACAAAAATAAAAATAAAAATCGTGCTTTGTTCTCGGTGGAAGTGAGAAGGCTAGTTCCTTTAATGTCATTAGGCACGTAGGGCAGTCACGTGATCAACTTCCTGATGGCAAGGCTCCAGTGCTGACCTGACAAGCGTGGTGGCGGCATCGTGGCGACGTCGTCTTGACGTCACGCAGATCGCGTTGTCTGTGTGTTCTTAGTTAAAGGAGGCAAGAAGCTAAGCGGAATAACAGCTGGCTCTCGATTGATGTTCTGCGGTATTATAACAGTGGGTGCAAAAGCATAGTCTTCAATCGTCGAAAGTTGTGTGTGTGTGTGTGTGTGTGTGTGTGTGTGTGTGTGTGTGTGTGTGTGTGTGTGTGTGTGTGTGTGTGTGTGTGTGTGTGTGTGTGTGTGTGTGAGTGTATGTGTGCGTGCGTGCGTGCGTGTTGTGTTGCGTTGTGTGTGTGCGTGCGTGCGTGCGTGCGTGTGTGTGTGTGTGTGTGTGTTGTGTGTGTGTGTGTGTGTGTGTGTGTGGTGTGTGTGTGTGTTTGTATGTGTATGTGTGTGTGTGTGTGTGTGTGTGTGTGTGTGTGTGTGTTGTGTGTGGTGTGTGCGTGTGTGTGTGTGTGTGTGTGATGAGAGAGAGAGAGAGAGAGAGAGAGAGAGAGAGAGAGAGAGAGAGAGAGAGCAGACAGACGACAGAAGAAGAAGACAGACAGACAGAGAGAGAGAGAGAGAGAGAGAGAGAGAGAGAGAGAGAGAGAGAGAGAGAGAGAGAGATTTTGTTGTTGCTCTGTTTTTCCTAAAGTATACGGGCGACAGTAGCATTAATGAGACCGGCACTGGCACCATTGTGAATGAAACCACGTCGGTTTTTATACTTGCTTTTTATTTACTTTTTCTTTTGGATTAAGATATACTTAAAGACGGCCAGCCAAGTTTGTTTTTTTAAATTTAGTTTTTATGCTCCTTTTAATCATTGGAACAAAAGAAGAAGAAGAAAATATGCGGGTTTTTATTTATTGTTTATTTACTGTACCATTAGTCTGAAAAGGGATTAGAGGCCCTACATGAAAGAGCCATCTAGGGTTTAAAACGTGGAAAGACAAGCAAAAGGCGTGGATTTGTGTGTTTTTGCATTAAATCGCATTAATTCACCGTGCACGTGCAACTCGGCACTTGCGGACGGCGTCAGAAAAGACAATTTGGGTAGCGATGCCATCAGTGTTATGGAAGAACAATGTCCGGATTGATTTCAGCAAGAATAATCAGAGAATAGCCTTCAATATTTTAGGAGCATGAAAATTCGTATTTGTTTATTGAATTAAGTAACAGCATTTCCAAGTTTTGAAAGCTTGGAACGTAACAGAGAACCAGAAATGTCTAAAACCTGCCGCTTTCTGCTTCCTTATAATTATCCTTTCATGTATAATTGATATATTTCTTGTGAAACGTGTTTGTCAGCTCAGCATGGTTTTTGTTTCTTTTTTGTGACATGAACGTAGTAGTCCAACGGTTAAATCTCAGGTATTAAAGTTAAAATTAAACAACTGCAATCCTCGGCATTAGACAAATAGCTAAAAAAAAATTTTTCTCGCTTGTGTGGTTTTGTTTGTTTATTTGTTTGTTTGTTTTGTTTCTTCGTCGAGCTTTTTGTTACTTACATATTTTTTTTTTTTTTTATATTGACTGACATATTATCTTGATAATCTGAGGATCAGTATATCAAGATGTGAAAAAAAAGAAAAAAAAGAACAAGAAGAAGAAGAAGAAGAAGAAGAAGAAGAAGAAGAAAAAAAAAAAAACTAAAGAAAGAAAGAAAGAAAGAAAAAGGAAAAAAAAAAAAGAATTTTTTTTTTTCTCACCTGGACGAAACGGAAGCAAGAGGCCTCATGTTCGCTCTCTCTCTGTCCTCAAGACGGAGCCTGGTTCAGAGCGGAACGGTAACCATGGTAACCCAGACTGACACATGTGTCAGTGTTCGACATCCACCTCCGAAAATTCCTGTGGATGCATGTACTGACCTGCACATGCCGGACTGAAGGGAAATGCATGCAGAAAGACTAGCGGACATAGCAACCTTCAAATTGCCAGTCAGTGTTGTGTGTGTGTGTGTGTGTGTGTGTGTGTGTGTGTGTGTGTGTGT
This sequence comes from Alviniconcha marisindica, assembly GCA_018857735.1. Lineage (NCBI taxonomy): Eukaryota > Metazoa > Mollusca > Gastropoda > Provannidae > Alviniconcha > Alviniconcha marisindica. The sequence continues at coordinate 38,374 of JABMCL010002384.1, forward strand.
GTGTGTGTGTGTGTGTGTGTGTGAGAGAGAGAGAGAGAGAGAGAGAGAGAGAGAGAGAGAGAGAGAGAGAGAGAGAGAGAGAGAGAGAGAGACAGACAGACAGACAGACAGACAGACAGACAGACAGACAGACAGACAGACAGGACAGACAGAGAGAGACAGAAAGACACAGAGAGACACACAGAGAGACACAGACACAGAGACAGAGATAGACAGAGACAGAGAGACAGAGAAGCTTGGGATCAAACCCAATACGCCACTCCTTTTCTCGAGGACTTACATTGTTTTCTAGAACGCTGCAATACGTCATTAAAAAAATGGGTGACTTAGATGACTGCAGTCCTCGTGATTTTCTTCCGTGAACTGTACGCAAAACCGGGAACTTCCTGGTGTTCTCTCTGTGATGCCAAGGACATGTTGGTGACGTCAAAATGAAAACTTCCTGGTGTTCTCTCTGTGATGCCAAGGACATGTTGGTGACATCAAAATGAAAACTTCCTGGTGTTCGCTCTGTGATGCCAAGGACATGTTGGTGACGTCAAAATGAAAACTTCCTGGTAGGGGTTCTGGGCTCTAGCCGAGATGCCCAAGGGACATGTTGGTGACGTCAAAATGAAAACTTCCTGGTGTTCTCTCTGGGCGGAATTTTCCAAAAAGGACATGTTGGGTGACGGGTCAAAATGAAAACTTCCTGGTGTTCTCTCTGTGATGCCAAGGACATGTTGGTGATGTCAAAATGAAAACTTTTCCTTTGGGGTGGTTCCTTCCTCTTTTGATGCCAAGGACATGTTGGTGACATCAAAATGAAAACTTCCTGGTGTTCTCTGTGTGATGCCAAGGACATGTTGGTGACGTCAAAATGAAAACTTCCTGGTGTTCGCTCCGTGATGCCAAGGACATGTTGGTGACGTCAAAATGAAAAGCGCGTGGGAAAATTCCGGTTTCGTATCCAACATGTGGTAAAAAGAAAATCCCGAAACATGTTGGTGAGTCAAAATGAAACCTGGTGTTCGGGGTGCCAAACAACGTCAAAACCCCGTGTGATAAAATCCAAAATAAATTCCGTGTCTTCTGCGTCCCCTCCACCCCCGCCCTTTTCCCCTCCCCAACACAAAACCCCAAAAAAAAAAAAAAAAGTAAGTAAAAATAAACGAAGAAAAAAAACAGAGAAAAAAAAAACAAAGAAAAAAAAAGAGGTTTACTGCGGATCGAGTTATTTTAACTTGCTCTAAGTCTAAGCACACGAGAAGTTACGCCTGCGAAGGGTAGTTCCTTTAAAAGTAGCACATTGAATACCGGTTTAGAATGAACACGCGACGATTTTTCTTGTTCCTTTTCTTTTCCCTGTCAGTTGTGAGTGTTGACTGGAAAAGGAAAAGTGATCACAGGTGTTGATTATCTAGTGGGACTTTTGGGGTGCCATCCGGCCCGTCGCGAACGCGTTTTTTTTTTTTAGGTCCCGACCCCCCTACAGCTTTCCACCTTTGAGCTTTTTCTGAGCGAGAGCTACTTTTAAACCAAGCAAAAAAACTAACGCGTCTCGTCTAAAATAAACACAATGAGTCCCTTCTCTAAAGTGTGTGTGGGGGTTTGTGGTGTGTGGTGGTGTGTGTGTGTGTGGGTGTGG
>JABMCL010002384.1:52500-65000 GCA_018857735.1 Alviniconcha marisindica
ATAGATAGATCAGATAGGTAGGTAAATAGACTTTAGAAAGATAAAAAAGTTTGGGGTGGGATAGGTGGGTAGAGAGAGAGGAGAGAGAGAGAGAGAGAGAGAGAGAGAGAGAGAGAGAGAGAGAGAGAGAGAGAGAGAGAGAGAGAGAGACAGACAGACAGACAGACAGACAGACAGACAGCCAGAAGAAGACAGACAGACAGACAGACAGAAGACAGACAGACAGACAGACGACAGACAGAGGGGGGGGAGAGAGAGAGAGAAGAGAGAGAGAGAGAGAGAGAGACAGACAGACAGACAGACAGACAAAAGAAAGACAGAGAGGGGGAGAAGAGGGAAAGAGAGAGAAAAGAGAGAGAGAGACAGACAGACAGACAGACAGACAGACAGAAGAGGACAAGAGAATGGGGGAAAGAGAGAGAGAGAGAGAGAGAGAGAGAGGGAGAGAGAGAGAGAGAGAGAGAGAGAGAGAGAGAGAGAGAGGAGAAGGGGTCAAAAGGGAAAAGTTTTAAATCCAGTCGTGGTGGCGTGAGATAAGTGGAGTCTCGGATCGTGAGGGAGCGGGAGAGAGGGGATGGCTGGGATGCCCACATTTTCCATGACGACCAGTCCACATCGTAGCGACAAAGCATGCTGCATACCAACGGCGCTCGTGTCGCCCTTTCACGGTCGTGCACTTGAGGAGTTTGTATGAGTAAGTAAGTAAGTAAGTAAACATGGTGCTTAACGTCCACAGAAACCATAAGGCTTATTAGGGACGGGGAGAAGGGGGGGAAAGGGGGTATGGAGGTGGGGAAGGGAGATTATATACCTATCGCTCACTGTCACCACCAGAATGATTCCTGCATTAAGATGGGCAGCAGAGAAGCCATTTTAATTTTCAGTAGGAAGTGATGGACAAAGTCACAAGACGTGTCCACAGACCACAACCTTTTTGAAGAGAAAGGAGAGCCGAAGCGGTATCGAACCGAGGTCCTTCCGCTTACCAGCCTAACGCCTTACCGCTAGGCCAAACCGGCTCACACATTTTGTATGAACACTAAGTCTTGTCTATATAGCGCCTTGCTCTTCGGGTATGAGCTCTAAGCGCTTTACAACGGTTACGGTAACTACACAGCGCTGTTCTCTGCTTCTTCTTATTATTCATAACTTTTATACAGCGCTATTCTGCGCTCTCAAGCAGACTCACTGCGCACACTGGCATGTGATTGTGAATGAGTGACTGTATCCTTTTATACCGCGTATTATTAACATCCACGGAAGTGGTGTACTGGTAGCGCTCTGTGGTGGTTGAGGCTGGTGCCACGTGAAATGCTGCCGTTTCGGCGCAAGTTCTGTGTACACCATTCAACCATGCACCAGGTTACAGTGTCACTTCATTCAAACCCATAGTAGGTGTATTTTTTAGCAACCGCCACCCATTTTTCAGAATGACCGGGCTTTACGTGCTACTGCGGAACACGGGGGTGGAACGGATACCGAAAAAAAGCACAGAAAGTTGACCCCGGAGAAGAAAATCTCCCCCCGCCCTGAGGGCAACCCGCGACCTTCAATCAGAGTCCGCGCCTAACCCGGGGTATCCCCCCCCTTCTTCAAGTGGCACACCCGCTGTGCTGGGATCGTGTCAACTTTGGGTGGTGACTTAGCGGGGCACGGCGCATTTTAAATATCCACCGAAGATTAAACACTATAGCTGGTTTAAACAAGACTTTTTTTAAATTTTTTAAATTTTTTTTCTGGGCAAAATTAAGGTACAATGACTAGTCATAGGGTTACCAAAAGCTTGCAGCAATAGGCGGTAGCTCATTTACGAAAAAGTTGAAAAAAAAACACAAACGAGGAGGACATGTTTTGTTTAGTTGTTAAGGCGGGCCCCGGGGATTGGGGGGGGTGGGGTCCGGGGGGAGGGGTGGGAGTGGGATGGGTTTTGGGGGGAAAGGGGGGGAGGGGCCGCCAGTCGACAAAAACGAAATGGTCTAAAGGCAAACTTGGGGAAAAGCCCCGGGGACGTGGTGGATCGCACAATAAATGGGCTTTTCCGGGGCATGATGATTATCATTTGAACTCGGAATTGAATAAACTGGTGCCACGGAAATGTTGCCTCTGGGCCACTTCTTTTACCCCAGAAATCCAGTTAGGGTTTACTTACTGGAAGCCCAACGAGAGCATGACGGGGTGTTTAGTGTGCCTGGCTGCCCCCCGAAGTTTTGGGAGAATGGCGGATTTTTTAAAGGCTGCTTTAGAAACACGCTGGGTGAAATACTGAAATTTTTTCTTCCATCGCCGCTAAATTAGGTCCAGTTGAAGATGAATGTGGCCGTCTTCTCAGGTCCAGGTTTGGTTGGAAATGGCTGTTGGCCACACATTTGTTCTTTCTGTCTGCAGAAGGGGCCCCCGGGATATGTTCGGCCATCTGGTCGCAGTGCAGATTGGTGATGGTGCCCGCTTCATTTCTTGAACATGTGGGCTTGAGCTTTCCCCTGGGCACCTTTACCACAACCTGCTGCCACCGTGACCACCATGACCACAACCTGCTGCCACCGTGACCACCATGACCACAGCCTGCTGCCACCTGACCACCATGACCACAACCTGCTGCCACCTGACCACCATGACCCCAACCTGCTGCCACCGTGACCACCATGACCACAACCTGCTGCCACCCTGACCACCATGACCACAGCCCGCTGCCACCCGTGACCACCAGACCACAACCTGCTGCCACCGTGACCACCATGACCACAGCCTGCTGCCACCGTGACCACCATGACCACAACCTGCTGCCACCGTGACCACCATGACCACAGCCTGCTGCCACCGTGACCACCATGACCACAACCTGCTGCCACCGTGACCACCATGACCACAACCTGCTGCCACCGTGACCACCATGACCACAACCTGCTGCCACCAATACTGAAATAACAGTCAGCACAGACAGTTGACCCTGGAGAAGAAAATCCCCCTGCCACTCATGCCGGGACTCGAACTCGCGATGTTCCGATCACCTCTACCACTGAGCTATCCCGGATACCGAATCAGGAGGAGAGTTCAAACGGTCGAGAAGCGATTTACTGTGGATGGTCTGTGATCACGTTCGCCGGACGAAATGACACGGGCTGAAGTGGACACTCCACGCCTTCAGCGTCGGCTCTTACCGCCTCGGGTGGAGGATACTAGAGTCGTACTCTTTGTCTGGAATGTGGATTGCGTGGAGGATACTAGGGTCGTAGTCTATGTTCGGAATGTGGATTGCGTGGACGATAGTAGGGTTGTAGTCTATGTTTGGAATGTGGATTGCGTGGAGGATAGTAGGGTCGTAGTCTCTGTCTGGAATGGGGACTGCGTGGAGGATACTAGGGTCGTAGTTTTGTCTGGAATGTGGATTGTGTGGACATGGATGCTAGCGTCGTGGTCTGTGTGGTATGTCCTTGGAGTGGAGGAGACTACAGGGTCGTAGTCTTTGTCTGAAATGTGGATTGCGTGGAGAATAGTAGGGTCATACTCTTTGTCTGGAATGTTGACTGCGTGGATGATACTAGGATCGTAGTTTGTGTGTGCAATGTGGTTTGCATGGAAGATACTAGGGTCGTAGTCTATGTCTAGAATGTGGATTGCGTGGACGTGGATGTTAGCGTCGTGGTCTGTGTGGAATGTACATGGAGTGGAGGAGACTAGAGTGTCGCAGTATATGTCTGGAATGTGGACTGCGGGGAGCATACTATGTTCGTAGTCTTTGTCTGGAATGTGGACCGCGTGGGTGATATAGGGTCGTAGACTATGTATGGAATGTGGATTGCGTGGACGTGGATGCTAGCTAGCGTCGTGGTCTGTGTGGAATGTACATGGAGTGGATGAGACTACAGGGTCGCAATCTTTGTCTGGAATGTGGATTGCATGGATAATGCTAGGATCGTAGTCTTTGTCTGGAATGTGGACTGCGTGAATGGTACTAGGGTCATAATCTTTGTATGTATTACCTGGATAATGCTAGGGTGGTAGTCTGTCTCGAATGTGGATTGGGTGGACGAGGATATTAGCATCGTGTTCTGTGTGGAATGTCCATAGAGTGGAGAAGACTATATGATCATGGTCTTTGTCTGGAATGTGTATTGCATGGATGATACTAGGGTCGTAGTCTTTGTCTGGAATATGGATTGCGTGGAGTAGACTAGGATCGTGCTGTGTGGCATGGATGCGGATTTCGTGGAGAATAGTAGGGACGTAGTCTGTGTGTGCAGCGCGGACTGCTTAGAGGAGACTAGGATCGTAGTTTGTGTGGAATGAGAAACGGAGTGAATAAGACTAAGATCGTAGACTGGATGTGCATTGTGGATTGCGTAGACGGGACTGTAGTATATAACACCAACTTACTTACTTACTTACTTGTTTTATGTAGGATCATAGTCTAAAGTGGTACAGACACCAAGTGGAGAATACTTGGATCGTAGTCTATGTGTGGAATGTGGATGAGACTTGTTTTATGTGGGATCATAGTCTAAAGTGGTACAAGCACCAAGTGGAGAATACCAGGATCGTAGTCTATGTGTGGAATGTGGATTACTGGGTGGAAGAGACTTGGATCGTAGTCTATGTGGGGAATGTGGATTGCGTGGAGGAGACTATAATTATAGGATCGTAGTCTAAGTGTGGAATGTGGATTGATGAGTGGACGAGACTAGCATCGTAATCTGTGTGTGGAATGTGGATGATACTATGTTTAAGTAGGATCGTTGTCTAAAGTGGAATAAGCACTAGGTGGATGATATTAGGATCGTAGTCTACATGTGGAATGTGGATTAATGAGTGGAGGATTCTAGGGTCGTAGTCGATATGTGGAATGTGGTTTATGAAACTAGGATCGCAGTGTACGTGCCGGATGTGGATTAATGAGTGGTTGAGGTGCCGGATATGGATTCATTATTGGTTTAGGCTATGAACGCAGTATACGTGTAGAATCCGCACTAGTTGGAGGAGACTTGGAACACAGCCTGAGTATGGAATGTGCAGCTGTATAAGCAGATTTGCAGTTTAGGCACAGGCCTATAGTCAGATAATCCCTGCTTCTTCAAAGCAACCAGGACGCAGGAATTATCTGACTATAGGCGTGTGGAATGTGCAGCTGTATTTATAAGCATGTTTGCAGTTTAGGCGTAGACTTAGATAATTCCAGCTTCTTCAAAGCAACCAGCAGTAACCCTATCGCATCTTCCCAACGTCTGAACACATACCCGCCTCCAGCGCAGAGATCCCCACCCCCACCCCCCCCCCCCCCCCCCTCCCCCCCCCCCCCCCCCCCCCCCCCCCCCCCCCCCCCCCCATCCCCACTCATCAGTTTTCCATCAGATATTTTCCTGTCTCAAAACCCAACAAAGAAAACCTATTAGACTCCGTAATTGATTCTGAAGGCGCTCCCCTACCCCCCACCCCCCAAACCCCCTCCCACCTACCCCCCACCCCCACCCTGCCCGCTTGCCCCGCCCCCGTGTGAGTGAAAAGAATGGAAACGATTGGGGGTGGAAGCACAGACACGGCCTGGAAGGGTAGAGGTATTCCAGATTAATAGCTTCAGGGACGGTCTCCTCCTTCTCGGCGATCCCGCAAGTGTCCAGCTCTCCCTGGACAGCTCTGACGTGAACGCGTTGGTCACTCTCGATTGAGGGGTGAGAGTGGTCGTGGGCTGTTTCTGAATCCACCGAATGTAGAGAGTGGCCACTGAATGCAGAGAGTGGCCATGAACTACGTATGAATCCACTGAATGTAGAGATGGCCATGAACTACGTATGAATCCACTGAATGTAGAGAGTGGCCATGAACTACGTATGAATCCACTGAATGTAGAGAGTGGCCATGAACTACGTATGAATCCACTGAATGTAGAGATGGCCATGAACTACGTATGAATCCACTGAATGTAGAGAGTGGCCATGAACTACGTATGATCCACTGAATGTGGAGAGTGGCCATGAACTACGTATGAATCCACTGAATGTAGAGGTGGCCATGAACTACGTATGAATCCACTGAATGTACAGATGGCCATGAACTACGTATGAATCCACTGAATGTAGAGAGTGGCCATGAACTACGTATGAATCCACTGAATGTAGAGATGGCCATGAGGCCATGAACTACGTATGAATCCACTGAACGTAGACAGTGGCCATGAACTACGTATGAATCCACTGAATGTAGAGAGTGGCCATGAACTACGTATGAATCCACTGAATGTAGAGGTGGCCATGAACTACGTATGAATCCACTGAATGTACAGATGGCCATGAAAGACCTAGTGACCTACGTATGAATCCACTGAATGTAGAGATGGCCATGAACTACGTATGAATCCACTGAATGTAGAGAGTGGCCACTGAATGCAGAGAGTGGCCATGAACTACGTATGAATCCACTGAATGTAGAGATGGCCATGAACTACGTATGAATCCACTGAATGCAGAGAGTGGCCATGAACTACATATGAATCCACTGAATGTAGAGATGGCCATGAACTGCGTATGAATCCACTGAATGCAGAGAGTGGCCATGAACTACGTATGAATCCACTGAATGTAGAAATGGCCATGAACTACGTATGAATCCACTGAATGTAGAGGTACGGGGGGCCATGAACTACGTATGAATCCACTGAATGTAGAGAGTGGCCATGAACTACGTATGAATCCACTGAATGTAGAGAGTGGCCATGAACTATGTATGAATCCACTGAATGTAGAGAGTGGCCACGAACTACGTATGAATCCACTGAAGTAGAGAGTGACCATGAACTACGTATGAATCCACTGAATGTAGAGAGTGGCCATGAACTACGTATGAATCCACTGAATGTAGAGAGTGGCCATGAACTACGTATGAATCCACTGAATGTAGAGTGGCCATGAACTACGTATGAATCCACTGAATGTAGAGATGGCCATGAACTACGTATGAATCCACTGAATGTAGAGAGTGGCCATGAACTACGTCTGAATCCACTGAATGTAGAGAGTGGCCATGAACTACGTCTGAATCCACTGAATGTAGAGATGGCCATGAACTACGTATGAATCCACTGAATGTAGAGAGTGGCCATGAACTACGTATGAATCCACTGAATGTAGAGAGTGGCCAGGAAATACTACGAATCCACTGAATGTAAGAGTGCCATGAAACTATGAATCTACTGTATGTAGAGAGTGGCCAGGAACTACATACGAATCCACTGAATGTAGAGAGTGGCCATGAACTACGTATGAATCTACTGTATGTAGAGAGTGGCCAGGAACTACGCACACATCCACTGAATCCACTGACTCTATGACTCTATGGCATGGTCATGTGTGTATGTGTACGTGGTGCGGCCATGTACTTACGTGTGCGTGGAACGGTCATGTGTGTATGTGTGCGTGGTGCGGTCATGTGTGTATGTGTGCGTGGTACGGTCATGTGTGTATGTGTGCGTGGTACTGTCATGTGTGTATGTATGCGCGGTACGGTCATGTGTGTATGTGTACGTGGCACTGTCATGTGTGTATGTGTGCGTGGTACGGTCATGTGTGTATGCGTGCGTGGTACTGTCATGTGTGTATCTGTGCGTGGCACGTTCATGTGTGTATGTGTGCGTGGTACAGTCATGTGTGTATGTTGCGTGGTACGGTCACATGTGTATGTGTGCGCGGTACGGTCATGTGTGTATGTGTGCGTGGTACAGTCATGTGTGTATGTGTGCGTGGTACGGTCATGTGTGTATGTGTGCGTGGTACTGTCATGTGTGTATCTGTGGGTGGTACGGTCATGTATGCGTGGGCGGGTAATGCAGCCGCTGCTTGGAGTCGGCTACCATCTCAGACCGAAGCCAGTGAACTCGGGACGTCATAACTTCAGTGCAGATTGTCATGACATAAAAAGACAGTAAGCCTGCGTAAAGTGTTCATTGTCCTCTTGGGACATTTTGTCCTCGGGCAAATGTCCAGTACTGGCTGGCAGCAAAATCAGTCCAAAATGACGGCACAGTGGAGAGACAGGCCGGCTGGCAAACGGGTAGAGGGGCAGTCAGACAGGCAGACAGACAGACAGACATACCGACAGGTAAGCAGATATGCAGGCAGACATACAGACAGACAGACGGACAGACAAGCAGACATACAGACAGGCAAGCAGACAGGCAGGTAGACAGACAGGCATACCGACAGGCAAGCAGACAGGCAGGTAGTCAGACAGACAGACCGACAGACATATCGACAGGCAAGCAGACATGCAGGCAGACATATAGACAGACAGACAGACCGACAGGCAGACAGGCAGACATACAGACAGACATACCGACAGGAAAGCAGACATGCAAGCAGACATATAGACAGACAGACGGACAGACATACCGCCAGGCAAGCAGACATGCAGGCAGACAGACTGACAGACAGACAGGCAGATAAATAAACAAGCAACAGACTGGTAGGCAGGCGGAAAGACAAATAGACATAGAGACGGCAGGCACACAGGCAGGCAGAAAGACAAACAGACAGGCAGGCAGGCAGAAAGACCGACATACAGACAGGCAGACAAGCAGGCAGAAAGACAAACAGACATACATACAGGCAGGTGGACAGACAGACAAACGGACATCGAGGCAGGCAGACAGACATGTAAGCAGACAGAAAGGCAAGCAGACACGTAGACAGACAGGCATGCAGGTACACAGAGAGGCATGCAGGTATACAGAGAGGCATGCATGTATACAGAGAGGCATGCAGGTATACAGAGAGGCATGCAGGTATACAGACAGGCATGCAGGCAGGAAGGCAGACAGAAAGTCAGGCGGACATGTGGAAATGCACACAGACAGGCAGGCAGGCAGACAGGCATGTAGATAGAAAAAAAGGACGGACGGATGTAGGGAAAGTGAGAGTTTCTAAATTACTTAGTTCTTGGATTTGAACTTCCCGCCAAGCAGACAGGGTCACTTCCGGGCGATGGAGGCGAGGTGAGGGACCTCCAGACACTGGGCGGGGAATGGGGGAGCGGGGGGGAGGGGGGGGGGGGGGGGGGGAGGAAGGAAAGAGGGCAAGGGACCGGCGGCAGCAGAAAAGTGCAAAGCTATCGAGACTCGGAAGATAATCCTCGCGTGCGTCGCTTAAACCTCAATCCATTACTCGAAATCATCGTAGACGTCCCACTAGTATCACCATCAATATGAACGACATCAGCATCACGGCGTCGGTAGAGAAGAGCTAAGCTGTCGGTCAAATATCCCCCCCCCCCCACCCCCAATCCCCCCCCCCCCCACCTCCAACCCCCACCTCCTCCTAACCCGCAAGAGGTCAGTTTGTTAGTGCGGTGTGTAGACGGTCAGAATTACCGTTATTGATGTTGGCAATCTTTTGCTATCAGCGCAAGAGTCCAGACGCCGGTCGGTATAGTCAGTCAAGATTTGGCTTCCTCTTTTTGCGGATCGCGTTTTACCTCTTGTCTTTGATCTGTACACTTTCGGTGACAGGGTGGGATGAAGGAAGTTGCTCTCCGTGGCCTGCGCTGATCGCTACTTGTCACGCAAGCAATTTGCCCGAGTTTATTCTCTCTCTCTCTCTCTCTCTCTCTCTCTCTCTTCTCTCTCTCTCTCTCTCTCTCTCTCTCTCTCTCTCTCTCTCTCTCTCTCCCTCCCTCCCCCCGCCCTCTCTCTGTCTCTGTCTGTCAGTCTGTCTGTCTCTCTCTGTGTCTCTCCCTGTCTCTCTCTCTGTCTCTCTCTGTGTGTGTGTCTCTCTCTCTCCCTCCCTCCCCCCGCCCTCTCTCTGTCCCTGTCTGTCTGTCTGTCTGTCTGTCTGTCTGTCTGTCTGTCTGTCTGTCTGTCTGTCTCTCTCTCTCTCTCTCTCTCTCTCTCTCTCTCTCTCTCTCTCTCTCTCTCTCTCTCTCTCTCTCTCTCTCTCTCTCTCTCTCTCTCTCTCTCTATGTCTGCCTTTTTTCTACGGGGTTCTACGTGACGATTTCTCTTATTTTGTCGCTCGCTTCCTTTTTTTTTTTTTTTTACCGGGCTGTGTCGATATAATGAGGGACGGCATCTCCTTAATCGCTTTGTGTTGATGAATTGCCATATGGGCCAGCCGACCAATCAGCCCATTGGGTGAGACGTCGCCCACTACAGCGATCCAATCAGCCGGCCGTACGTACATAGTCCGTGAAGATGCAGTCATCTAAGCTTCCTTGTTTTTTATATATATTTGTTAGTCCGTCTGCCGCTCAGCTTTAATAATAATAATAATAACAACAACAACAACAACAATAATACTAAAAGTATAAATTTATCAAACACAAAATCTTGTCCATAGAGACTATTCAAAGCGCGCTCGCTTGCGACACACACACACACACACACACACACACACACACACACACACACACACACACACACACACACACACACAAACACACAAACACACACACACGCGCGCGCACATACACACGCTCGCACGCACGCACGCACTCGCACGCACTTACACACACACACGCACACACGCACACACATGCACACACACGCACACACACACACACACACACACACACACACACACACACACACACACACACACACAACACACACACACACAGGCTCAGTATGATGAGGTCAATCATAACCCAGTACATCGATGACAGTGTTGCACTTATTCAGCCAACTGGTGCGATAGAAATATTGAACTACTTATCATCAACCGTTACCGTTACGGCAACGATAGACGGCACGTAATTGAACATCGCTGTTTACTAAGAAATAAAAGAACGCATTTCTTTCTTCATTTCTGTACGTCTTTTCAGTCAAATGCAGTATTATGTTTTAATCGTAATTGAAACATTTCGTTTCATTGAAATTCAACGCATGCCCAGTTTATGATTCGTCGAAACTATACGTATTGCACAGCGCAACTCCTTGTTTGGAAGGATCATAAATAATCATCGAAGCTGCCTTAGACACAGTGTTTGATAGTATTATCAATGATCAGGGAAGCTGCCTTAAGCCCGTTCTTAATTGGGCGAACATTTGCTTCGCGAACATAGTTCGGGTATTCGTCGAACTTTGCCTCTGATTGGTTGACAGCAAAGAGCTCTGCTGTGGATGAGGAAGAAATAAAAATAAAAATGGATGACGGTGTGTATACTTCACTCACTTCGGATGGAACTGCCCTATTTGTTGACTTGTGGGAGGCGCAGCCTTGTCTTTGAGATCCAGAATGATATAGTAATTAGTTGAATTACCCTGTGAGGGATGATTAAAACATATTGACTTGACTTGACTTTAGCCTACATTTTGGATCGTGCTGTCTGCTACACTTCTGCCGCGAGGTTCGGGCTGAAGCTTGCATCTCATCATAAGCCAGTCATCAATAATCGTCGAAGTTCGCTCAGTTTTAAAGCAGAATATGGTGTTTACTTTATTACGGCCATGAATACCGCCCTGATATAACTGTGCTGGTTGGCTGGGCGTAAAATACCCAGTTACTTACTTACCGCTATGCATGATCTGCTGAAGCTCCCACAGAACGTGGTTTTCACTTTGTTAGGGTCGTGAAATGAACAGCTTTTACGGTAGAACGTGGTTTTCACTTTGTTAGGGTCATGAAATGAACACTTTTACGGTAGAACGTGGTTTTCACTTTGTTAGGGTCATGAAATGAACACTTTTACAGTAGAACGTGGTTTTCACTTTGTTAGGGTCAGTGAAATGAATAATTTTACAGTAGAACGTGGTTTTCACTTTGTTAGGGTCGTGAAATGAATAATTTTACAGTAGAACGTGGTTTTCACTTTGTTAGGGTCGTGAAATGAACACTTTTACGGTAGAACGTGGTTTTCACTTTGTTAGGGTCGTGAAATGAATAATTTTACAGTAGAACGTGGTTTTCACTTTGTTATGGTCATGAAATGAACACTTTTACGGTAGAACGTGGTTTTCACTTTGTTAGGGTCGTGAAATGAATAATTTTACAGTAGAACGTGGTTTTCACTTTGTTATGGTCATGAAATGAAATTTTTTACGGTAGAACGTGGTTTTCACTTTGTTAGGGTCATGAAATGAACACTTTTACGGTAGAACGTGGTTTTCACTTTGTTAGGGTCGTGAAATGAATAATTTTTCGTAGAACGTGGTTTTCACTTTGTTAGGGTCATGAAATGAATAATTTTACAGTAGAACGTGGTTTTCACTTTGTTAGGGTCATGAAATGAACACTTTTACGGTAGAACGTGGTTTTCACTTTGTTAGGGTCGTGAAATGAATAATTTTACAGTAGAACGTGGTTTTCACTTTGTTAGGGTCATGAAATGAATAGTTTTACAGTAGAACGTGGTTTTCACTTTGTTAGGGTCATGAAATGAATAATTTTACAGTAAAACGTGGTTTTCACTTTGTTAGGGTCAAGAAATGAATAATTTTACAGCAGAACGTGGTTTTCACTTTGTTAGGGTCGTGAAATGAACAATTTTACAGTAGAACGTGGTTTTCACTTTGTTAGGGTCGT
>JABMCL010002384.1:70000-82500 GCA_018857735.1 Alviniconcha marisindica
CAGGTAAAGTCTGCACTGTGTCGTAGTTGCTTGAGTAAAACCCTTTCCTTTTTCCAGGTAAAGTCTGCAGTATGTCATAGGAGCTTGAGTAAAACCCCGTCCTTTTTCCAGGTAAAGTCTGCAGTATGTCATAGGAGCTTGAGTAAAACCCTGTCCTTTTTCCAGGTAAAGTCTGCAGTAGGAGCTTGAGTAAAACCTTGTCCTTTTTCCAGGTAAAGTCTGCAGTATGTCATAGGAGCTTGAGTAAAACCCCGTCCTTTTTCTAGGTAAACTCTGCACTATGTGAAGGTGCTTGAGTAAAACCCCTTCCTTTTTCCAGGTAAAGTCTGCAGTATCTCCTAGGTGCTTGAGTAAAACCCCTTCCTTTTTCCAGGTAAAGTCTGCACTATATCATAGGTGCTTGAGTGAAACCCCTTCCTTTTTCCAGGTAAAGTTTGCACTATATCATAGGTTCTTGAGTGAAACCCCTTCCTTTTTCCAGGAAAGGGTGCACTATATCATAGGTTCTTGAGTGAAACCCCTTCCTTTTTCCAGGAAAGGGTGCACTATGAAGTAGCTGCTCGAGTACAACTCCTCTGTTTTCCAGGAAATGTTGCAATTACTATGTCTCAGCCGTCTGAACAACCCTTCTGTTTTCCAAGAAAGGCTGCGCTTACTATGTCGCTACGCTCGAGTGAAAACGTTTCGCTTTTTGTGAAAGGCTGCATCTACTATGTCGTTGCAGCTTGAGTAAACCCGCTCTGTTTTCCAGAAAAAGGCTGCTGTAACTATGTCAGTGCCCCTTGAGTAAACCCGCTCTGTTTTCCAGAAAAAGGCTGCTGTAACTATGTCAATGCCCCTTGAGTAAAACCGCTCTGTTTTCCAGAAAAAGACTGCTGTTACTATGTCAGTGCCCCTTGAGTAAACCCGCTCTGTTTTCCAGAAAAAGGCTGCTGTAACTATGTCAATGCCCCTTGAGTAAATCCGTTGTTTTCCAGAAAAAGGCTGCTGTAACTATGTCAATGCCCCTTGAGTAAATCCGTTGTTTTCCAGAAAAAGGCTGCTGTTACTATGTCAATGCCCCTTGAGTAAAACCGCTCTGTTTTCCAGAAAAAGGCTGCTGTAACTATGTCAATGCCCCTTGAGTAAACCCGCTCTGTTTTCCAGAAAAAGGCTGCTGTTACCATGCCGTTGCAGCTTGAGTAAAACCGCTCTGTTTTTCAGAAAAAGGCTGCTGTTACTATGTCAGTGCCGCTTGAGTAAAACCGCTCTGTTTTCCAGAAGAAGAAAAAATGTTGCTGTTTATGTCGCTGCCGCTTTAGTAAAACTGCTCCTTTTTCAAGAACTGTCGCTCTGAACCGTTGGAAAGTCTGTTGAGACTTCATGAAGGATGTCATGAATGCTACGCCTACTACGTAACTGTGAAATGGTACTCATCTCGCTTTTCACGTTACCTGACTATGTGCACACGCCACAGGAGATGATTATAGACATGTTCCAGAACCGTGGTTTCACGTTGAACGGTATCTGCTTAACCCTTGCCGTCCTGTCAAAGAACGTGCGCTGGTGATGAATGAATGAATGAAAATATACATATAGCGCATAAAAATTAAAAATAAAATCCACACAAAACCTTGCGTGGTGGTGCCGCTTCCTCTAAAGGCTAGTCCACAGCAAAGTGTAGCGTACCCAGACACGTTCCTTTGCATCGTGTCACATACGACTCATGACACGTTTCGGTCCAGGCAAGACATTTGGGGCCGTTGAAGCAATGTGGGAAACACTTTGCTCAGGATGCCTTAGGATGTCCTAGAGGCAGTGAGCGGCGGAAATTTGACAGACTGCTTTATTAGCAGTACCCCTCCCCCCCCGCCCCCACAGCCCCCCCCTGCCCCCCCCCCCCCTCATCCCACCCCACCAAGCATGCACCTATCGATGCCTCTCTCCATCAAGTCATTATGTGTCGAGACTGGCCCCTCCCACCCACACACCCCGGCACTATGTAATAGGCATTTGTGCTCTGTGTGTGTGTGTGTGTGTGTGTGTGTGTGTGTGTGTGTGCGTGTGCGCGCGCGCGCGTGTGTGTATGTATGTGTGTGTGCGTGCGTGCGTGCGTGCGTGTGTGTGTGTATGCGTGCACGCGCGTGCGTGTGTGTGTGTGTTTGTGTGTGTGTGTGCGAGCGATAGAGAGAGAGAGAGAGAGAGAGAGAGAGAGAGAGAGAGAGAGAGAGAGAGAGTGTTAGTGTGTTAGTGTGTGTGTGTGTGTGTGTGTGTGTGTGTGCGTGCGAGCGTGAGTGCTACCCATACAACCATTAGACCACAAAGCTAGCTGTGAAAGGGGGCCGCAGTTAACTTTATACCATTCCCTCTGTACTTCACAGAGCGACTCGCTCGCTTCAGTACTTTTTAGCGTCATTTTGGTAAATAGCGAAAGAGGTGCTACCTATGCTTCAGGTGCATAGGACCCTCGTGTCCCCAGGAATCTTGCTGTTGTTGTTAATCACTTTTACACAGCGCTCTTCTCCGCTCTCGAGCAGACTCACTGCGCCCTTGTTGCATGTGATTCTGAATGAGTAAGTAAGTAAGTAAGTAAACATGGTGCTTAACGTCCACAGAAACCGTAAGGCTTATTAGGGACGGGGAGAAGGGGGGAAGGGGGTATGGAGGTGGGGGAAGAGGGAGAGAGATATACCTATCGCTACACTGTCACCACCAGAATGAATCCTGCATTAAGATGGGCAGCGATGAGAGCCATTTTAATGTTTCAGTAGAAGTGATGGACAAAGTCACAAGACAGTGTCCACAAACAACAACCTTTTTGAAGAGAAAGGAGAGCCGAAGCGGTATCGAACCGAGGTCCTTCCGCTTACCAGCCTAACGCCTTACCGCTAGGCCAAACCGGCTCACGCTGAATGAGTGATTCTCTCTCTCCTTTTATAGCGCGTTTTGGAACACCCACAGAAGTGGTGTACTGACAGCGCTATTTTGGTTGTTATATAGATGGTGCCACGTGAAGCTGCTGCTGTCTCTTCATACGAAGTTTTATGTCAATAGGATCAGCGGATCGAGCGCCAAATCGTTATGGCGTTGACACACGCAGACAGACAGAAACATATTTTCATCGGTAATGTTTCTCAGGCGGAAGTGAATCGCGATTTGCGAGACTCCGTGTGTAAGTCAGGTCAACTCGAGCAAAAGGTTAGTTATTCCAGTATGATCGGAAGGTACAAAGGGCACGCGTGTATCACAAGAACTAGAGCATTTTTTTTTTTTTACTAACGACAGAATTGCAAAAGACATTTACATAGAGTAGGTGTTGCTTTGTTTAACTCTTGCAGAAACCTCGTGCCGCCTCTTGCTTCGAATCTTTCAAAGGTTTCGTCGAATCTGTCAAAGAAGAACTGTGAAGAAGTTCCTGATTGAATCGCTGACACTTTATTGACACGTTCCTTTTATTCTTGCACGTGCGTGGGTGTGAGCATGTGCTGCGCATGCGTAGCTGTGAGTACCAGCGCGTGTGGCTTATTGCTTTTTCCTTGCTGTGATTGTCTCGGTCTTTCGTCCTCTCTGTTTTCCCCTGTCTGCCTTGCTGTCTGTGAAATTACTAGAGGGAATTTCGTCTCTAAGCACTGGGAGAGACGGTGGGCAGTAAGAGCTTCGTTGTCAATACTCATCACTTCTTCGCTGCCACCGGGTCGGACTTGCGGGTTTTCTTTGATTTTATGTGTTGACTTCGTGGATTGGTCTTTCTTCTTGTGTCGTGTTTCGTGATTCGTCCTTTTCTGCGTCTGTTGATATTTTGGATTAGTTTCTGCTCGGGGCGACTTTCTGACGGTTCTCTTCCGCCCCCCCCCCCCCCCCCACGCCATCCCACCCGCCACACGCACACACACACACACACACACACACACACACACACACACACACACTTTTCGTTTTTACTAAGAAGAGTGATTCTGGGTTTCACTAAACACTGTCCGATTTCTGTGTACGGCCGTTTGCTCTCAGTTTATGATTTTATTTTATTTTTCTTCACAGTTCACGTTTCCTTCCTGCACATCCTTTTCCCTCTTCAAAATTATCTACATACATAGGTGTTCATGTCTGTCTGTCTCTCTGTCTACCTGCGTACTTTCCTGTTCCGGCACTCTGTTTCACTTTCTGCCTCTGTGTGTGTGTGTGTGTGTGTGTGTGTGTGTGTGTGTGTGTGTGTGTGTGTGTGTGTGTGTGTGTGTGTGTGTGTGTGTGCTCTCTCTCTCTCTCTCTCTCTCTCTCTCTCTCTCTCTCTCTCTCTCTCTCTCTCTCTCTCTCTCTCCGTCCCTCCCTCTCCTCTCTCTCTCTCTCTCCCCTTCCATCCCTCCCTGTTTCTGTGTGTGTGTGTGTGTGTGTGTGTGTGTGTGTGTGTGTGTGTGTGTGTGTGTGTGTGTGGTGTGTGTCGTCCCCCACCTTTCTCTCCCTCGCCCTCTCTCTCTCCCTCTCCATATCACCCCCTCTCCCTCTCTCTCCTCATATCCCCCCCCTCTCTCTCCCCCCCCCCTCTCTGCCCTCCCGTCTCTCTCCCCTTCTCTCTCTAAGTGTCTCTCTCTCTTCGGTCCGTCTTGTCTGTGTGTCTGTCTCTCCTTCCCAGCCTCGCTGGGCACTCCGCCTATGGAGCCGATAGACGGAGCCTTGCTCATCGATCACATGCCGATCAACTGTCCACATCGAAAAGGGCAAGGCTGTTTGTGGACTCTGGACAAACAAGCTAACTTAGTTGGAGTCCTTGCCGCCTCCTCCTCCTCCTCCTCTTCTTCTTCTTCTTCTTCTTCTTCTAGTCTGGTTTCGATAAATCAGACGGAATGGTCGATGGTCGACGATACCAGCATGTCCTGGCTTCATTAGCCTGAGAAGAAAAATAAATACAAACATAAATAAATATAAATGCGTGTGCGCGCGTGCGTGCGTGCGTGCGTGCGTGTGTGTGTGTGTGTGTGTGTGGTGCGTGCGTGTGTGTGTGTGTGTGTGTGTGTGTGTGTGTGTGTGTGTGTGCGTGAGTGCGTGCGTGCGTGCGTGTGTGTGTGTGTGTGTGTGTGTGAGAGAGAGAGAGAGAGAGAGAGAGAGAGAGGGGGGGGGCTCATACAAAGTTCCATCGAGATTTGAACTCAGGATCGCTGGCGTAAGTGTCCGGTGAGATACATAACCATTACACCTCGGAGTTGCCTGACTAACCGGGTTGCAGTTAAAGCTGACATCTCTGTGTCTGATCTTGACAGCGAGACTCGTTCCTTCTCGTCTCGTTCGTTCGCTTCAGCAGTCTTGAGCCTTATTGTGTTAACAGGGAAGGATGTACCCATTCTATGGTCGCATATACACCACCCTCTGTCGGAAGGAATCTTCACACTAAGTTTCATTTCAATAGGTTCATCGGGTCGAGCGCCAAATCGTGATCGACACATCATTGACACAGACGCACAGACAGAGAATCTTATTTATTTATTAGATGGATTATGGGGGGGGGGGGGGGGGGGGGGTAGGGGGGGGGGGGTGGGGGTGGTGGGGTATCATTTCCAGACGAAGCCTCGGAGAGGCGAACACTCCAATGATGGTAAACTTCATGAGAATACTGCTCAGTTAAGGCCTTTTAGATTTTCTGTTCCTTTGTATGTGTGTGTGTGTGTGTGTGTGTGTGTGTGTGTGTGTGTGTGTGTGTGTGTGTGTGTGTGTGTGTGTGTGTGTGTGTGCGGGCGTGCATGGTGTTATGTGTGCACGTGTTGGAGTGAGATTTTGTTAGCGTAGGACGTGGCCAAAAGTTTTGTCTTGGACTCTTTCTTCGTCGGTGTTCCGGCTGTCATTGACTGGACGTTTTACACATTTACCGCTCTCCCCTCTCTATGCTTTGCACATTTACGACTCTTCCCTCTCCATGTTTTACACATTTGTGGCTCTTCCCTCTCCATGTTTTACACATTTACCGCTCTTCCCTCTCTATGCTTTACACATTTATGGCTTTTCCTTCTCCATGTTTTACACATTTACATCTGTTCCATCTCCATGTTTTACACATTTATAACTCTTCTCCATGTTTTACATATTTACCTCTCTTCCCTCTCCATGTTTTACACATTTATGACTCTTCCTTCTCCATGTTTTACATATTTACCTCTCTTCCCTCTCCATGTTTTACACATTTATGACTCTTCCTTCTCCATGTTTTACGTATTTACCTCTCTTCCCTCTCCATGTTTTACACATTTATGACTCTTCCGTATCCATGTTTTGCACATTTACATCTCTTCCCTCTCCATGTTTTATACCATCATCGCTGTTTCCTCTCTTAAACCTTTATCGCGCTTACTTTTCCATGTTTTATACCTTTCTAGCTCTTCCCTCTCCACACTTTACACCTTTGCCGTTCTTCCTTCTCCATGCTTCATACCTTTGCCGCTCTTCCCGCTCCACGATTTACACTCTTACCTGTCTTCCCTTTCACTTGTGGAGACAGGAGCACAGTCCTGGCTCTTTCTCAGTGGCTTGCCGGCTCTGAAAGGTTGGGTCGCTATAATACAGTCTGATCTGATTCTGTTGCAGGGTTCCGCCGTCAAGAGGACAGGAGCAAGACTGTTGGGAAGCTTATAGCTGCTTTGCTCGGTGAAGTTTGGCACTTGTCGAAAAGAGGCTGGCGTGCTCTACTTCGAAGTACTCGAGAGAGGGCTTCTGCATCTCGAAGCACGGACCTCCGTATAACACTCTCGGACAACAAGTCCTGGACTGTCTGAAATCGTCAACGTCGGACTGCTGTACTTCCGCGTGTCAACGATTTCCTGTTCGTACTGTACGTGATTCTCAGACCACTGTCGAGGAGAGATGGCTAAAATGTCACAGTTTTGTTCGCATTTTGATAGGACTCGCAAATCTTGCCCGTTTTGTGTGGCTGCAGCAAGTCTCTAACCATTTTTTCCCCATCGTCATTTGAAAGAGTGAGGAGGAGTTTTTCATTGTGATTTCAACAGTAAACCAGTTTTTGATTGAGATTTGAACATGCAGTGAGCCAGTTTGTTTCATTGTGATTTGAACGCTGAACCGCAGGTTACCTTTGGGATTTCAACAGTAAACCAGTTTTTGATTGAGATTTGAACATGCTGTAAACCAGTTTGTTTCATTGTGATTTGAACGCTGAACCGCAGGTTACCTTTGGGATTTCAACAGTAAACCAGTTTTTGATTGAGATTTGAATATGCAGTAAACCAGTTTGTTTCATTGTGATTTGAACGCTGAACTACAGGTTACCACTGGGATTTCAACAGTAAACCAGTTTTTGATTGAGATTTGAACATGCAGTGAGCCAGTTTGTTTCATTGTGATTTGAACGGTGAGCCAGAATTTACCATTGGGATTTCAACAGTAAACCAGGTTTTCCATTGAGATTTGAACATGCTGTGAACCCCCCAAAATGTCATTGCAATTTGAACAGCGAACAAGAGATTTTCATTGAGATTTGAACAGTCAAGCAAAGTTTTTCACTGTGATTTGAATGGTGAACCGGTTTTTCATTGTGATTTGAACAAAGAGCCACAGGTGTTTTGTTTTCGTTGTGAATTGAACAAACAGTGAACCTGAGTTTTTCATTGAGATCTGAACAGTGAACCAGAGTTTTTCATTGTGATTTTATAAAACTGGTTTCACCCTGTGTTACGACCTTTGCGGATGACTGGACGTTACGCGTCACGTGATTAACTAGCTCATCTGGTCCCAGTGACCCTCAGGTCGGACGGCAGGGAGTTCCGGAGACCCACAGGTCGGACGGCGGGGAGTTCCAGAGACCTACAGGTCGGACGGCAGGGAGTTCCAGAGAGCCTCAGGTCGGACGGCAGAGAGTTCCACAATGGCGGAGACCATAGAGCGGAGCTTCATCCTGGTGCCCAACGACACCCAGCCCGTCCTGCGTGACATCATCAACACCACCCCGTCGGCCAGCAACCTGTCGGCCCAGAACCCTTACGACGTGCCCACGGGGCTCATCTGCCTCCTGGCTTTTCTCTACGGCTCCATCAGCCTGCTGGCCGTGCTGGGCAACGCCCTCGTCATCCTCATCATCGTCAAGAACCGCCGCATGCACACCGTCACCAACATCTTCATCGCCAACCTGGCAGTAGCCGACGTCATCATCGGCATGTTCTCCATCCCGTTCCAGTTCCAGGCGGCGTTGCTGCAGCGCTGGGTGCTCGCCGACTTCATGTGCTCCCTGGCGCCCATGGTGCAGGTCATCTCCGTCAACGTCAGCATCTTCACGCTGACCGTCATCGCCATGGACCGCTACATCGCCGTGCTGCACCCGTTCCGCGCCGGCTGCTCGCCTCGCTCCGCCGCCATTATCATCACCGTCACCTGGTTCCTGGCCATCGTCCTGTCGCTGCCCTACGCGCTGTACTTCTGGGTGGACTACCTGCCCGTGGAGGGAGGGGACAAGCCCTGGTGCAGCCTTCACACGCCGCCAGAGTTCCCGCGCTTCTTCGTCTACTACTCCTGCTTCCTGGTGGCCGTCCAGTACCTCTTCCCGCTGCTCGTCATCTCCTTCTGCTACTGCCGCATCGCCTGGCACATCTGGGGCTCGCGGCGGCCGGGGGCCAACCTCAACACCACCGAGGACATCAGGGGCAGGAACAAGAGAAAGGTCAGTTGTTGGGTTCGTTCGGTTTGTGTGTGTGTGTGTGGGGGGGGGGGGGGGGACGGGGGGGGGGACGGGGGGGGGGGGACGGGGGGGGGGGGGGGGAGGGGGAGTGGGGGCAGGAACAAGAGAAAGGTCGTGTTGGGTTCTTGCGGCTTGTATATGTGTGTGTGTGTGGGGGGGGGGGGGGGGGGGAGGGGAGAGTTGGGGGCAGGAACAAGAGAAAGGTCAGTTGTTGGGTTCTTTCGGCTTGTATATGTGTGTGTGTGTGAGGGGGGGGGGGGGGTTGAGTGAGGAGGGGAAGAGTGGGGGCAGGAACAAGAGAAAGTGTGTGTGTGTGTGTGTGTGTGGGGGGGGGTGATGGAGGAGGGGAGAGTCGGGGCAGGAAAAAGAGAAAGTGTGTGTGTGTGAGTGTGTGTGTAGGGGGAGGGGGTGATGGAGGGGTACGGGTGGGTTGGGGTGGGGGGGGAGGGGATTGCAAGCATGGGTAAATTGATGGAGGGGTGGCTGTAGGGAGGAGGGGGAGAGTTGGGGGTGGGGAGGGGAAGGGGTACGGGTGGGTTGGGGGGCGGGGGTGGGGATTGCAAGCATGGGTGAATTGATGGAGGGGTGGTTGTAGGGAGGAAGGGGAGAGTTCGGGGTGGGGAGTGAGGGGGGTAAGGGTGAGTTGCGGGGTTGCAGGCATAGGTGAATTGATGGAGGGGTGGGTGGGTGGATGTGTGGATCGTTGAGTGAAAAGATGGCTTGGTGAGTGGCTGGATGGATAAAAGGATGGGTGGATTAAAGAATGGGTGGATGGATTGAGGGGCGGATGGAGGGGTAAAAGGATGGATTGGTGGGTGGGAGGGTGGATGGGTGGGAGGGTGGATGGGTGTATAGATAGGTGAAAGGGTGGATGGATAGGTGGAAGGGGGTGGATAGGTGGGAGCATGGATAGGTGGATAGATAGGTGAAGGGGTGGATGGATGGGGGATGATAGGTGAAATGGTGGATGGGTGGATGGATAGATGAAAGGGCGGATGGATAGGTGGATGGGTGGGTAGATAGATAGATGGATGGATGGATGGATGGGTGGATGGATAGGTGGAAGGATGGATGGGTGGATGGATAGGTGGACGGTTGAAAAGGCGGATGATTGGATTGGTATGTGAATCGATGGGTAGAAGAATGGCTGGGTGGATTAATGGGTTGAAGAATGGGTGGATGGATTGAAGCGATGGGTGGACGGATGGACTGATGGGTGGATGGATAGACTGAAGACTGGATGGACGAATTAATGGATGGATGAATTGACGGACGGATCTGTGGATGGATAGGTGAACGGATAGATAGGTGGATGGGTGAAAGGATAAATTATTGAAGCAATATATGGATGGATGGACCACCGATGACATCAGGCGCAGGACGAAGAGAAAGGTCAGTGTCCGGTCGTGTGCAGGAAACAGGTGTTTGGAGGTATGGGTCATTGAACGGATGGGTCATTGAACGGATGGGTCAGATCATTCTACGTCAGCATGTCTTCCCCCTTGAATGACTATTACTCAACCCTGTAAAACTCGAAGAACGTAGGCCTTATGAAAAAAGAGAGACCCCCCCCCCCCCCCCAAAAAAAAAAGGGGGGTGGGGGAGGGGGGGGGGGGAGGTGGAGGGCACTCAAAAACTGCGTATGAGAGAATTTACAAAAATACATCTTTTCGTAATGTTATGTGTCAAGCTACCTTAGAAAGTTAGCTACATATTTTCTGTTTTAATTTGCGGATTTTATTTGTGGAAGAAAGATACGCTTATGTCGAACTAACCCATGGTCGGACACACACTGGTTTAACATCTTCGTTATGAAGTCAATGAGTTTAAATTTTATTTAGAGAACATTCACGATATGAATAATACCTCCAGCATTAACATTACATCTGTACGAAGTGTATATATGCCTGCATGTATATAGCCTCTTTTCATGGCTGTCCGGAGTTCGACCATGCTTGCACGACTATGGTCCTTTAAAGATTTAAAGATTGTATTTCCACTGTTGGTACCCTCACCCTTTTCGTCTTCAGGCTCTCTACAGCGGTGAGTCAAGAGAGAGAGAGAGAGAGGCAGACAGACAGACAGAGACAGAGACACAGAGAGAGACAGACAGACAGACAGACAGAGACAGAGAAAGAGATAGAGACATAGAGAGAGAGAGAGAGAGAGAGACAGACAGAGACAGACAGAGACAGACAAGACAGACAGAGACAGAGAGACAGAGAGTGAGACAGACACAGAGAGAGACAGAGAGACAGAGACGAGACAAAGACAGAGAGAGAAAGAAGAGAAGAGACAGAACAGACAGACAGACAGAGAAAGAGAGAGAGAGAGAGAGAGAGAGAGAGAGAGAGAGAGAGAGAGAGAGAGAGAGAGAGAGAGAGACACACACACACACAGAGAAGAGAGAGAGAGAGAGAGAGAGAGAGAGAGAGAGAGAGAGAGAGAGAGAGAGACAGAGAAAAGACAGAGACACACACACACACACACACACACACACACACACACACACACACACACACACACAGAGACAGAGAGAGAGAGAACAGTCTCTTATTAGCCTTATTCTTCCATGCACGAGGTGTCCAACTTGAACATTTTGAGGACTCGGACACTTTTCGTGTACGCTGAGTTAGCACGCTGAGCTAAGCTACAGACAGTCTCAGCCTACACGAAAAGTGTCCATAATCCATCGAACAACGACTGGTTACGGAATCTTTAACATGCGTATATGATCTTTTTGCACGTGTATACACACGGGGGACCTCGGTTTAGTGTCTCTTCCAAAGTACCTTTGGTTTGTAGTTTCTGTAGAGAATTTGACCCCGTAGAAATACCGGGGCGGACGCAAAGCCTAGCACGTAACGGTCACCCATCAAAATTTGGTGACCGCGCTCGATCGTGCTTGGCTTTCGAGAACGAGTTCTCTCCCTTTGCGTCATCGACTCTAGTTCTAATGTTGTAGTTCTAAGTACTAAATATTAAAATGCATAATCCTGTTTCCTTTTCAAGTCACTGTATGATAAATCACAATAATATATTTTTTTCTTCAGTTTTTTTCGATTAACCACTCGTCAAGTCACTGTATGTCAAATCACAATAATGATTTTTCTGTCACCACGTGTCACACAAGGTAAACAAAACAGGGCTGGATGATCAGTCCAGCTCTATGCGAGCAGTCCACACACACAGAGACAGCTCGGACCGTCTCTGAGGACAGACTACTTTGGCGATGGACGTATACTCGGTTAGACACAGTACCACTGGGAGATTTACGGCAAACACGGCTGTCAAGACTGTGATAGAGATAAACTATAGCTGGCCCTTGAGAGTGGCACCTGAGGCGATTCAGTCTCGCAGCTCTTCGCAGCAGGGATGATGGCTGAAGCCCAATACCCCTCGTCTCGCTTCCTGTGGAGATGGTTAGTTCTAGAGGTCAGCACTCGGAGACGGAGACGTGTGTCAGAGAGCAAGGATATCCGTTTCAGGTACTTTGTGGCACACTCGCAGTGAAGGACCGCGTGCATGTATAGATAGAGAAAGAGCGTAAAAAACAGTCACTAATTAATTCTCGTTTACACCTTATCACAGACAGCGCCGTGTACAGACAAGCAGCGTAAAAACAGTCTCTTCAACTGCCGTTTACACGTTATCGCGTATTGTGCCGTGTACAGACAGATAAAAAACGTAAAAACAGTCACTAATTAGATCCCAACTCATAAAAAGGTTCAAAAGAAAGAAGAAAAAAAAAATTAAGACACAAACACACAACGTCCAAAATGTTAGGGTATTTCCCTTTATCAAGCTAAAAACGACACTTAAACAACAGTTAAACGGTTAGAAACGATGTAAA
>JABMCL010002384.1:87500-90000 GCA_018857735.1 Alviniconcha marisindica
GACTCGACAGAGGCATCGGAGTTTGTACTTCCTGGTTACTTTGGTGACCATCACGTAATTCAGTTTGTTGTTGTTGTTTGTTTTGTTTTGCTTGTTTGTTTTTGTAGTTTTTTGTTTGTTTTTGTTTGACCTTTCGTTGTTGTCTCTTTTTGTGTTTCTTTTGTTGTTGTTGTTTTGTGGTGGTCGTGATGGCTGTGGTTGTTGCTATTGTTCGAATTAAGTGCGCACGTGTGCATGTGTCTGTGTGGGGAGGGGGAGGGGGGGTGAGTTGTTGTTGTCTGATCTGTTGGTAATGTGTTTCGCCCTGGTATGACCAACGCGGGTGGTTGGACCTTAAAAGCCAATAAATATTACTGACTGTATATGCTGTTCTATAACTCTTTGTATTTATTAGTGTCCCTCGCTAACGTGTCAAATACTAGCTCCTCTGTAACACTGTTTCCATTAATCTCTCTCTCTCTCTCTCTCTCTGTTGTCTTCTGTGTTCTGTCTCTTCTTTCTCTCTCTCTCTCTCTCTCTCTCTCTCTCTTCTCTTCCTCCTCTACCTACCACCTACATACCTACCTAACACATCAAGTACTGATTATGCTGTTCTGTAACACTTTGTAACCATTGGTGTGGTCCGGTGGCCGAGTGTTTCAGGAAACAGACAAATTTGGGACCTCCAAAACTGGAACCCAGAATTCCAACCGTACAAGGCACAAAACACATATATATGACTGCCGTAAAACTGTTGCAAGTTGGTGATGCTCGTCTCTACTGACTATCGTAAAACAGTGACACGTTTAACCCTTTCACTGCCATACGCTTGCCGCGCCGTCAATCGGAAGGCGATCAATAAAAGTACCAAACTTGAAATCAATCAGGCCTTTTCTCCCTTTCGCATGAGCACGCGAAAGGACTTCTATCCAAATGCACGGTATTGAAAGTAGATTTGTTATAGGACCATCGAATACACTGTTTGCAGTCGTGTATGTGATCATCTTTCAGCCCGGAAATTTTACAAGCTGCGGCAGTGAATGGGTTAAGACCCTCTCGCCCTGATATGCCGTTGTACTGGTTGAACTGGGCGTAAAACACCAAGTCATTTACTTAAGACCCTCGCCGCTACTGCTGACTGCTGTAAGCTATTCCAAGGTTGTGACCTTCGGCATGATTGACTGTCGTAATAAACTGTAAGTTTGTGACCCTCTTCGTGATTGACTCTCATAATATACTGCAATTTTGTGACCTTCGGCATGATTGACTGTCGTAAAATATTGCAGGTTGTTGACCCTCGTCAATATGGGCTGTCGTAATACTGTTACAAGTTGTTGACCCTTGCCAGTACTGAATGCTGTAAACCATAGCAAGTTGCTGACACCCGTCGATGTGGACTGTCGTAATACCTTTGCAAGTTGGTGATCCACACCACTGTAGGTTGTCGCAAAACTGTTACAAGTGGCTGACCTCGTTCACTATTGCAAATTGCTGATCCTCGCCACTATTACAAACTGGTGACCCTCGCCACTATTACAAACTGGTGACCCTCGCCACTATTACATGTTGCTGACCCTCGTCACCAGTACAAAGTAGTGACCCTCATCACTATTACAAACTGGTGACCCTCGCCACTATTACAAGTTACTGATCCTCGTCATTTTGCAAGTTGCTGATTCTCCTCACTGTTACAAGTTGCTGACCCTCCCCACTGTTGCACGTTGCTGACCCTCGTAACTATTACAAGCTGCTGACCTTCGCCACTATCACAAACCGATGACCCTCCTCACTATTACACGTTGTTGATCCCAGCCACTGTTACAAGTTGCTGACCCTCGCCACCACGGACAGTCGTAGAACTACTGCAACTCGGTGACCCACACCACAGTAGACTACCGTAAAACTATTACAAGTTAGTGGTCGTTACCTCTCTTCGCCAACACATCAAACACCGACTACCGCAAACCCATTGCCTCTTTGCAGAACTCTCCATTACTGCCATACCTCCCCTGGAAACCGAGACAAACTTGACTATTGCATTGCTGTACTGCCAGCGGACTGACTGGTTCTGTGTGATAAATATCGTAGTCAAGCTGCTGCATGTACTACTAGTAATGACAGATTAAGCCTCTATAATGACTTCGTCCCTTGTCTGTAAATGACTATTGTCTGGCGTGTGGGACCCGTTCCCAGCAGAGGCATTAAGTGTTTATTGCAATTTTGGGGTCTTTCTTATTGCTTCATTAGTCCCTTCCGGTGAGTTCGGGTCACTTTACCTGGGTAAAGCGTACCGCAGCAGGAGCAGCGCTGCCCATTCCTACCAGTGGGTGGAGTATGTTCACATGTCAAAAAATTGGTATGGCTGTGTTTGGGATTTTTAACGTGCTCTCTCTCTCTCTCTCTCTCTCTCTCTCTCTCTCTCTCTCTCTCTCTCTCCTCCTCTCTCTCCTCTCTCTGCTCTGTCTGTCTGTCGTCTCTGTCTCCTCCTTCTGTCTTCCGTCTGTCTGTCTGTCTCGTCTGT
>JABMCL010002384.1:95000-97500 GCA_018857735.1 Alviniconcha marisindica
GTGCGTGCGTGCGTGCGTGCGTGCGTGTGTGGTCTCCTGTTACGTCCAGAACAGTGACATCCTGAGGTTACCCTGTGGGGTTGACAAGATAATAGAGTCCAGGATAATTCTGCCCATCGTCCAGCAAATTCTGTAGGCCCCATCTGCTCACAGTTGCAAGAATAGAAACAAAAGAAGGGATCTACTACGGATCTACTACAGCAAGTCGCCGACGATCTGGCCGTTATTTTCACACTAAGAACCGAAAGTGCCGGAAGACATATGCGCCAAGTGGACTGTCGACAAGTCGTCCAAGCTGTATTAATCAGCCCTAAATCTCCTCTTCCCGTTCCTCTGCCGGATTTTCCGTCCTTGCTTTGCATGACGCAACGACATCCTGTCGTTCCAGCTTCAGGGATATACATCACTGAGCCCTTCGATCCAGGCGCAATCGTCCCGACGTTTTCCCCCTCCCCCCCCCCCTCCCCACCCCCCCCCCCCCCCCCCACACACACACCACACCTCCCCCCTCCTCCCAACTCTGCCCACCCCCCATCGAAA
This sequence comes from Alviniconcha marisindica, assembly GCA_018857735.1. NCBI lineage: Eukaryota > Metazoa > Mollusca > Gastropoda > Provannidae > Alviniconcha > Alviniconcha marisindica. The sequence continues at coordinate 95,541 of JABMCL010002384.1, forward strand.
GGTGATATGCGACGGGACACTTCTCGAAGAATACCAGTTATAGACAGTACCAGGCGTACTCGTCCCGACATTTGCCCCCTACCCCCTCCATCCCCCCCCCCCCCGCCCCTCAGTCCCCCTCCCACCCCCCTACGCCCCTCTTATCGAAAGGTGATATGCGACGGGACGGATCCCGATGGATACCAGTTACAGACAGTAGCGTTTCTTTAATAAAAAGTCTGATGGATGTCACCGTCTCTCTCTCTTCCTGTGTGGCTTTTCCCCGTCTCTTCTGGCGGTGTCACGCAGTCATCCTTGAGACGCAGATGTTTAGTTCACCATCCTTCCACAACGTGGGTTGGCAAGGCTTGGTCCTCAGTCCGAGCGTCGCTTTCCGGCATCTTCCTCCAAAATCTCTGCCAGATTTGGTTACGCCACTGAAGGGTCACTTTTTTTATCTTCGCGAAAGCTGTCCAACGACGCTGTCAACGCCCTCCGAAGGGTCTGGGTATCGTAATAAGACTGTGGAAGCAGCCTAGCGCCCAAGCACGCACGTAAAACATGAGACACATCCGCCCCCCGGGTACAAAAAAAAAAAAAAAAAAGGAAGAAAGAAAAAGAAGTTCCGTCTCGATCACAATACCCCTCTACACCTTCCGTGTCTTTCTGGATTAATTCACAATACCCCTGTACACCTCCCATTCACGATACCCCTCTACACCTCCCATTTCACAATACCCCTCTACACCTCCCATTCACAGTACCCCTCTACACCTCGTATGTCTTTCTGGACTCATTCACAATACCCCTCTACACCTCTCATTCACAACACCCCTCTTCACTTCCCGTGTCTTTCTGTATTCATTCACAATACCGCCCTCTACTCCCATTCACAATACCCCTCTTCACCTCCCACGTCTTTCTGGATTCATTCACAATACCGCCCTTTACGCCCATTCACAATACCCCTCTTCACCTCCCATTCAAAATACCCTTATTCACCTCCTCTGTCTTTCTGGATTCATTCACAATACCGCCCTTTACGCCCATTCACAATACCCCTCTTCACCTCCCATTCAAAATACCCCTATTCACCTCCTCTGTCTTTCTGGATTCATTCACAATACCGCCCTTTACGCCCATTCACAATACCCCTCTTCACCTCCCATTCAAAATACCCCTATTCACCTCCTCTGTCTTTCTGGATTCATTCACAATACCGCCCTGTACTACCCTCTACACCTCCCATTCACAATACCGCCCTGCACTCCCCTCTACACCTCCCATTCATAATACCGCCCTGCACTCCCCTCTACACCTCCCATTCACAATACCGCCCTGTACTCCCCTCTACACCTCCCATTCACAATACCGCCCTGTACTCCCCTCTACACCTCCCATTCATAATAACCCCTCTTCACCTCCCAATGTCTTTCTGAACTCATCCACAATACCGCCCTGCACTCCCATTCACAATACCCCTCTGCACCCCCCATTACCAATACCCCTCTACACCTCCCATTCACAATACCCCTCTGCACCTCCCATTCACAATACCCCTCTACACCTCCCATTCACAGTACCCCTCTACACCTCCTATGTCTTTCTGGACTCATTCACAATACTCCTCTACACCTCTCATTCACAATACCCCTCTTCACTTCCCGTGTCTTTCTGTATTCATTCACAATACCCCTCTACACCTCTCATTCACAACACCCCTCTTCACCTCCCGTGTCTTTCTATATTCATTCACAATACCCCTCTACAACTCCTATTGGCTCCTAGTAATGACGGTAGTGTGTGGGATCGATACCCCTGTGACTCATTCACAATACCCCTCTACATCTCCCATTCACAATACCCCTTTACACCTCCCGTCTCTTTCTGGATTCATTCACAATACCGCCCTCTACGCCCATTCACAATACCCCTCTTCACCTCCCATTCAGAATACCCCTCTTCACCTCCCATTCACAAT
>JABMCL010002384.1:105000-110000 GCA_018857735.1 Alviniconcha marisindica
CCAGAGAGAGAGAGAGACAGACAGACAGACAGACAGACAGACAGACAGACAGAGACAGAGACAGAGAGACTGAGACTGAGACGGAGAGACAGACAGAGACAGAGGCTGTCCCCTTCAACTGACCTACGCATAGACAGAGGATGTATTAATTGGTATCTCCCTTAATTGTCCCATGCATAGAGATAGGTTGCATTGATATCTCCCTTAATTGTCCCCCGCATAGAAGGAGGCTGTATTGATACCTCCTTTAACTGTCTCATGCATAGAGAGAGGCTGTATTGATATCTCCCTTAACTGTCCAATGCATAGAGAGAAGTTGTATTGATATCTTCCTTAATTGCCCCATGCACAGAGCGGGTTTATTGATATCTCCCTAAACTGTCCCATACATAGAGAGAGGTTTTATTGATATCTCCTTTAATTTGTCTCATGCATAGAGAGGTGATTGGTTGATCTCTTCCTTATTCGTCTAATCCACACAGGGATAATTGATTGATCTCTCCCTTAATTGTCCAACGCAGAGAGGAATAATGTATTGATCTCTCCCTTAATTGTTCAATGCAGAGAGGAATAATGTATTGATCTCTCCCTTAATTGTTCAATGCAGAGAGGAATAATGTATCGATCTCTCTCTTAATTGTCCAGCGCAGAGAGACAGGATTTATTGATCTTCCATTAATTGTCCTATGAGCTGGATGTCTGCTGGTGCCTACAGCAGAACGGCAACAGGTGATTTTGGCAGTCAGTTTTATTTTCAGTGTAGACTCTTACAGTGTCCATACAGCTTCCGCGTGCGTCAACATCTGCGCGCCCCTTTAAAAATCTAAAGCCCTCGCAGCCACGTACACCATTGTTTGGATACTCGGACGACTGAAGGAATGAAAATGTATATGTAGGCATAAAAAACTTTCACACAAAACCTTGCGTGTTTCACAGCGCCAGATACACACACACAGCGCATGCATATAAACAATCGCAAGCTAAAAACTACTAAAGGACATTCATACCAATATAGTACATATAGCCACCCCTTCCCAAATGTGCAACTGTACATAGTAGTTACATGTAGAAATATACACAGAGTTACAAATAATAATAACGGAAGAACTGTAAAATCAGTAAGCAGTAAAAGAGATAGAGAGAGAGAGAGAGAGAGAGAGAGAGAGAGAGAGAGAGGAGAAGAGAGAGAGGGAGAGAGAGAGGGAGAGAAGAGAGGAGAAGAGAGAGGGAAGAGAGGGGAGAGAGAGAGGGAGAGAGAGAGAGGAGAGGGAGAGAAAGAGGGGAGAAGAGGGAGGAGGAGAGGGAGAGAGAGAGAGAGGAGAGAGGGAGAGAGAGAGAGAGAGGGGGGGGGGAGGAGAGAGAGAGAGAGAGAGAGAGAGAGAGAGGAGAGAGGGGGGAGAGAGAGAGAGAGAGAGAGAGAGACTGAGAGACACAGAGAGAGTCAGAGACAGACAGAGACAGAGAGACAGAGAGAAATCAAAGTGGAAGGTGGGCGGGCGGATGTGACGAAACACTTCATTGCCTAATTTCGGATGTCTTCGCGTCTGGCCCTTCCTCCATGAAACCCCCCCCCCCCCCCCCCCCCCCCCCCCCCCCCCCCCCCCCCCACCACTCCCCTCCCCTTCCTTCAATCTGCATTACATCGGCACTGTTCCTGCGCAAGTGAATTTTTCACCCTCTTTCTCTCTCTGAATACGCGCCTCTACTGTTAAACTGACATTGATCAAGTGCTCGGAATGGTAATGATCAGAAAAGGCCAGGACGGAAAATTGATCCGATATAAAAAGTTAGGGGGCTGCCCGTCCTGTGCGTGGGACAGGAGTGGAAGACAACAAGTTTATTCGAGCGATTTGAAATACGATTAAGTCAACACGGAAACTGGGATAGCTCACGGGTTTGATCAAAAGCGTCAGGGAAAAGATTCGAATCAACAACGGGTTAGGCCGTCCATTGAAAACCTGTCAGCTGTGGATGTTTGTTTCCTTTCTCGTGTGAGTGGTGGTGGGGAACGGAAGGTGTTGATCAAACTTTGGCTAAGGTTTTTAAAAGAATAATTCTACAAAAAAAATCTACAGCAAAACAGAAGAAAATATTATTCGAATCTGGTGAGGAAAAACGAACCAGTTGTAGTGGTCAAATGTTTGCTGAAAAAAAGAAGGGGGGAAAGAAAGAAAAAAGGAAGAAGAAAACATTTCCAAATATCTATTAAAAAAAGTTTTTGTTTGTTTTGTTTTTGTTTCTAACGAAAAAGAAAACGTTTTCAATCAAGTTTATTGAGAAAAACAAAAACAAACGAATAACCAGTTGTAGTGAAGAAAACATTTGCTTAAAAGGAAAGAAAAAGAGAAAGAAAGAGAAAGATACAGTGTGAGCGTGCCGAGTAATCAAAGTTTTCTTTTTGTTTTGTTGTTGCTTGAAACTAAAAATTAAAGGTGCTCTGCGAGTTGTAGAGGAAAAACAAACAGCCAGTTGCAATGATTAAACTTTCGCTTAAAAAGAGAAGCTATTATGCAAGTGTGTCGAGGTGAAACAAAGGCCTTGTTTTAGTTTGTTTTTTGTTGTTGTTTTTTAACTCAAAAACATTATTTTACAAGGATTGTAGTTTAGGTTCAGTCAAAAACCTGTCTAACAACTAGTCCTTGCTAAGCTACTGATGGTAAATATAAAATTACAGGCATCATTTATATACATGGGCATGAATGAGTGAGTGAAATTTTATACATGAACATTTCCACACAAAGCATAGCGTGTTCATCCAAACAAAGATGCAGTTGTAGTCATCAAGATTTTGCATTAAAGAAATTTTATTCGACGAGTCTGTCGATGAAAAGCGAAGCGTTAACCGTTTGCTACTTAAAACAAACAAACAAACTAAAACTTGTTCTTATACGAGTTTGTCGAGAGAACGCGGACGATCAGTTGCACTCTTGCTGTCCCAGTAGGTTATGATGAAATGTCGAGAGAAACCGGACAGTCAGTTGCACTCTTGCTGTCCCAGTAGGTTACGATTAAATGTCGAGAGAAACCGGACAGTCAGTTGCACTCTTGCTGTCCCTGCAGACTACGATTAAATGTCGAGAGAACGCGGACAGTCAGTTGCACTCTTGCTGTCCCTGCAGACTACGATTAAATGTCGAGAGAACGCGGACAATCAGTTGCACTCTTGCTGTCCCTGCAGACTACGATTAAATGTCGAGAGAACGCGGACAGTCAGTTGCACTCTTGCTGTCCCTGCAGACTACGATTAAATGTCGAGAGAACGCGGACAGTCAGTTGCACTCTTTCTGTCCCTGCAACTACGATTAAATGTCGAGAGAACGCGGACAGTCAGTTGCACTCTTGCTGTCCCTGCAGACTACGATTAAATGTCGAGAGAACGCGGACAGTCAGTTGCACTCTTTCTGCCCCGGTAGGCTACGATTAACCCCTTCACTGCCATGATATCTATTGAAAACGACCAATAAAAGTGCGAGATTTGAAACCCTTAAACCTTTCTGTTTTCTTTTTCCCACTGGCATGTGAAAGGACTTTCATGATTACGTATAGCAATAAAAGGTAGCTGTTACAAGACGGGAAGATATACTGTTTGCAGGCGCGTCCGTGCATCTTTCAGTCCGGAAATTTTGCAGGTTGCGGCAGTGAAGGGGTTAAATGTCGAGAGAACGCGGACAGTCAGTTGTACTCTTGTCGCCCCAGTAGGTTACGATTGAAAGCCGGGTTGTGTAATCCGTCGCTAACAAAATCGACCCGTGTCGCCCTCTGGCGACCAGCCTCGTTCCGACGAGGCGCTTTGCGAGCGCCCCCTGGGGGCCGGGACTGCGGGACCTCTCGTAACCAGTCAATCAGTTAAAATGGCGGGGCGTTCCTTCCGTTCAATTTTACAGAGTTCGCGGCATTAGCCTTGAGACTGGGCCAGAGGCTCTTCCACAGGACTGGGGCTTAGCCTCAGTGTTTCAACCCATTCCCTGTACACTGTCGTATGATGCTGCTGCTGCTGCTGCTGCTGCTGCTGCTGCTGCTGCTGCTGATGATGATGATGATGATGATGATGATGATGATGATGATGAAGAAGAAGAAGAAGAAGAAGAAGAAGAAGAAGAAGAATGTATTCATTTACATGCTATTTCTACCAATTTCTACCGTTACAAAACAAAGAATTAAAGCACAGACACAGACACACACACACACACACACACACACACACACACACCACACACACACACACACACACACACACACACACACACACACACATACACACATACACACACATCGAATCGAACTGTATATAGCAGATTCGTGGAGGTTAAACAAAAACAAAAAACAAGACAAAACAAAAATTGTTTTAAGAATGAACTTGAAAGCATTGATAAACTGCAGCATTTCTAATGTGAAGTGGCAGTGAGTTCCAGACAGAAGGGCCAAAATGAAACAATTAGGCACCGTCACTGTTCGTCTTTTTCTTACAGCGATAGGCCGCAATTTTTACGAGTCAAAATTAAGATTTCAAAGCTTCCAACTCTCTACACAGTCACAGACACTGCCGTTGTTCACGCTGGAGATGTTACAACCGTAGCCGGATGTTACAGATGTGTAGCCGGAGATTTCTTGTCATTGGGTTCAGGCAGATATTTCATGAAATTACTGAATTGGCTGGAATACATGTGTGGACAGTGAGATATGTGCAGGCCGAATCCTTCTTCTAATGTTTCTCGCTTGTGTAGATAATGCATTTTACGAATTTTCTCCCTTTTCCTGTGGGCGCTTCGATTTTGAGATGTTTGCAGGTCCGGTTAATTTTTCTAATGTTTCTCGTTAACGTAGATCGTGCATTTTACGGATTTTCTCCCTTTTCCTGTGGGCGCTTTCGATTTATCTCGTCGTTTGTCGCCACGATCAGACGCAGTCTCGTGGGTTTGTGGTTTATATTCTTCAGTGTCCCTTTGTGCTGTCTTGCAATTCACCGAGGAATGTCATGCGTTCAACTTTGCCTATTATGC